>CM034157.1:100644748-100995021 GCA_019776745.2 Taxus chinensis
GGGCCTTTGCAACACAGAAAACCGAAGCCTAACTCCAATTTTCTTCAAGTCCATTGGGGCACCCCAACACACGAAATCTTCATGTTGGCACAGGTAGAGTTCACAAGCCAGGGTGGGTGGTCTAAAATGCTGCCATCATTCTCCCAAAAACACCGCTCCAAGATCAGCCCGTAGAAACTACTGTAGGTCCCATTTTGGCATGGAAACTAATTCGTCGTCAATTTCATCCAAAAACACCTCCACCATACCATGCAATCTGATTTGTTTTCTAATTTGGACCTCCTAACATCGTGCTCTCATATTAGGAGAGCCGCCCTTAGTTTTTTTTGAAGACAAAGCAAAAGAAAGATGGGCTTTAAAAACCACAACAAAAACAAGCTCTTGAGTACAGACCTCCATATCCATTTTAAACAAGTCCATAGACCCTTAGCCATCCTCAACCATTTCTTGCATCCCATAACCCTGCAATCATTGTAATCCATGACACTACTGTGTTCTTAGTACATGTTTCTGAATCGAAAAACAATTTCCTGCTACCTTCATCTCTCAGACCATTTTCTCCAAATGGCCTAGATCTCCTAAAGTTTTCTTGCAAGCAAATTGTGCTTCATGAATATTCTGATAATGAAACAAATCCACCTATGAGCTCTTCTTCCAGGCGTTACATCGAAAACACAAGTAAGGTTCTTCAACAGAGAATATAGGGCAAAAGAAATTTAATCAGGTCTGTCTGCGGGAAACACTCTCACTGCCACAATAGACGATTTTGATAACATATCTTGAAGGGAGAAAATCCTGAGTGTGAGGATGGCATTCAAAAAACTGAACAGGCCGAAAAAACATTAATGGACGGGCATGATGGTTAGAAAGCGCTCAAAGTGGAGGGCGCCTACTGTACCCGCGCGAGCCTGCTGCATGGATGGAGATGTTGTTATTGTTTGCGTTGCTGTCTGTGCTGGGATTACCAAACAAGAAAACACACTTCGCGCACCCCCAAAGAAAGTGGGAGTAGGTAACAAGCCTGCTGTACCCGCTGTTGCACTGTGCAGCGGCCAGTCCAACAAAAACACCGCGCCCCTTCTTCCCCAAAACGCCAACCAGCAAAAAAAAAACAAACAAAACACATGTCAACACGGGGACCACAAAAAACGAAGCATTCTTCAACCCACAGGACCACACTCGGCCAGGCAGGAGGAAAAAAAAGGGAATGCATCCAAGATCTGCGCACCAGCAAGGCGTTGAGGACGGTTTCATGGCGGGCCAGGGAAACAAAAAAAAAAGAACGCGGGCCCAGGATCTGCGCACTAGAAAACACGGAACCAAACAGCAAGGAACTTCCTAATAAAAAACTCAACATGTGAAGCTTTTCAGATGGGCGCGCGAACCTCCAATCCACTGAGCACGCAGATTCCCCAAACTACTAAGCACGCAAATCCCAAAACAAGACAACGTGGGCTAGCAAGCCAAAAAAGAATCACGAGGGCAAAAACCAGGCCAACACCCAATACGGAATTGCAAACACGTTTTCCCCAAATCCCAGGGAAGGTCCAAACACGGTTTACAAGAAAAGACGTCTTTTTGGAGAAGGAGATCCGTGGGTGAAACACAAATCCTAAAATTTCTCCCCATTCGAGCACGGCCTTTAGAAGATTTTACAAACTAAACATATTTTAAAATATGCCGAGCCGGATGGAAAGGTTCATTCCTCATTTCCCAGCATTTAATTTATGTACCGCTTATCAAAAAAATTTAAAACATGGTGTTCAAATCGCGCTTCAGAAGGGCGAGGTTACGTCGACCGGATAAATTAAACATAGTATGATTATTAAAAATTATTATTATTTATTACCACTTCTTAACGTAATTAATCGAAAAACGAGCCAAACGAAAAAAGGTTCAAACATTAAAGCACCCACAACGTTAAAGGTTACGACATTGGTCGTCGGAGAACGGGGCACTACAAGTTTAAATTGTGTATACAATTTTTACCATTAAAATATTTTAAATATTGTTAGCATTTATTTTATGTATAACGTAAAATTGAGTTTTGATAGAGTTTAAAATTGAATATACAACTTTTTGCCACTAAACTATTGTTTAGAACATTTTTATTGATAAAATCTTATTTTGGTGGTGGGGCATCCCTGAAAACATAACCTGGGTCCTTAAATTTTTGTTTTGGTTGAATTTATTCTTAATTTTAAAGTAAAAAACTATTATTATTATAGAATTAAGTAAATGATACTTATTTGCTAACAAATTTTTTTAAAAAAATGGTCAAAAGTACATTGACAATGACAAATAAAAAGTTTATCTTTATTAGTGTTCATAGGATTAAAAACTTTCAAAAAATAATGAATGTAATGAAAATTATTATAGAAGGTTAGGAGGGAAAAAAAAGGAATTCGATTGCGGGGAAAGAGGTAGATGGGAAGAGAAAAGGAAGAATAGGGGTCTAAGGGAAAAGGAGGGGAAAAGGAGGATAGGAATGGGGATTGGAGGGAAAATGAGGAATTGGGATAGGACGGGAAAATGAGGAATGGGCGGTTGGGTTAGGAGGGAAAGGAGGGAATAGAGAATTGGATGAAACAGAAGAAAAACGGGATCGGGGGGAAAAAGGAGGATTGGAGATAGATTGGAAGGAAAAAGAAGAAGGAGGATTGAGAGGGAAAAGGGAATGGAGTTTGGAGATGGAAAAGATGTTAATTATAATAAAATAATTTTTTTGGATTGCTGGAGATAATAAAGAATTTGAAAATGAATGTGGTTATATTAATATTAACTAATGAATACAAATTATTGTCGTTGGAATGTGGTTATATTTGAATTACTTTTATTGTGTTAATAATATGTTTGATGTTTTTAATTAAAAAAATTAATATGGTAAACAATAAATATTTATTATAATTATTTAGATGATGATGTGGTATTTCTAAAATGTAATATTAATAAAAATTTGTTTATTATTTTGAAAGGTATGTGTTTTGCAGGTTATACTTTCACCTTTTAAGTAATATTTGTGATCCAATTAATATTATTAATTCCATTGGCCTTGATATGTTGTGGGCGTCACTGACTATTGTTAACCAACCTTTATTTATTTTGGGTTTTTTTTTGCTAATAAATTTTGGTCAACCATATTTAAGGGTTTAAGAATATAATGTTTTTTTTTCCTGCCATCTTGCAGGTTGAGAATTCTTGAAGAACTTTGCATGGCCTCTTGTGAGATGGATCAAAGAAGTTTGTGTAAAGAATGCTCTATAGAATAGTTATTTTTCATAGTGATCCATAGTTGTTAAGTAAGAATCTCAATATTCATGTTTCTTGAACATTGTAGGGTTAGGTTTGAATGTGCAAACTGAGAGGCAATAATTTACAACTGTATCCTTTTACCCAAGCTTACTTGCCTTTTATAAGTAAATAGAGTTTTTAGTAGAGTTTAAATTGAGTATACATATTTTACCATAAAAATATTTGAAATATTGTTAGAGTATTTTTTATTTAATAAGTAAATTGAGTTTTTTAGTAGAGTTTAAATTGAATATACAAATTTTGCCATGTAAATATTGTTAGAACATTTTTATTGATAAAATATTATTTTTGGTGTGGGGGTTGAACATACTTGGTGTTCTTAAATTTTATTTTGTTTGAATTATTCTTAATTTTTAAAGTAAAAATATTATTATAGAATTAAAATAATTATACTTATTTTCAACAAATTTTTAATAATAAATGTCAACAATACATTTAAAATGACAAATAAATGTTATCTTTATAATTGTTCAAAGGATAACTCTCAAAAATTAATGAATGTAAAATGAAATTTAATTTAGAAGGTAGGAGGGAAAAGGAGGAATGGCGATGGCAGGGAAGAGGTTAAAGATTGGAGAGAAAAGGAAGAATAGGGGTCTAAGTGAAAAGGAGGAATGTGGATTGGAGGGAAAATGAGGAATGGGGGTAGGAGTGAAAGGAGGAATGGAGATTGGAAGGAAAAGGAAGAATGCGGATTGCAAGGAAAATAAGAAATGGAGGTTGGAGAAGGAAAAGTTGTTAATTTATAATAAAATATTTTTTTGTTGATGATAGATAATAAAGATTGAAAAATGAATTTTGGTTTATTAATATTAATAATTGAATATAATTATTTGTGTTGACTTTGGTTATATTTGAAATTACTTTATTGTTTTAATAATTATGTTTGATTGTTTTTAATTTAAAAAAATTTATACGGTAAACAATAAAGATTTAAAATAATTATTCAGAAGATTTATAATAATTATTTAGATGATGATATTTGTAAAGGTATTTATATTTAGATGATGATGTGTATTTGTAAAATATAAATTTAATAAAATTTGTTTATTATTTTGAAAGTGTGTTTTGCAGGTTATACTTTCACCTTTTAAGTAATATTTGTGATCCAATTAATATTATTAATTCCATTGGCCTTGATATGATGTCGGCGTCATTGACTATTGTTAACAAGACTTTATTCATTTTGGGTTTTTTTGCTAATAAATATTGGTCAACCATATTTAAGGGTTTGACAATCTAATGTTTATTTTTTCCTGCCATGTTGCAGGTTGAGAATCCTTGAAGAACTTTGCATGGCCTCTTGTGAGATGGATCAAAGAAGTTTGTGTAAAGAATCCTCTATAGAATAGTTATTTTTCATAGTGATTCATAGTTGTTAAGTAAGATTCTTAATATGCATGTTTCTTGAACATTGCAGGGTTATGTTTGAACGCACAAACTGAGAGGCAATAATTGACAACCGTATCCTTTTACCCAAGCTTACTTGTATTTTATAAGTAAATTGAGTTTTTTATTAGAGTTTAAATTGTGTATACAATTTTTACCATTAAAATATTTGAAATATTGTTAGAGTATATTTTATTTAATAAGTAAATTGAGTTTTTGAGTAGAGTTTAAATTGAATATACAATTTTTGCAATCTCAATATTGATAGAACAATTTTGTTGATAAAATATTATTTTTGGTGTGGGGGCTGAACATACTTGGGGTTCTTAAATTCTATTTTTATTTTTTATTTTTTAATTTTTAAAGTAAAAATATTATTATAGAATTAAAATAATTGTACTTATTTTCAACAAATTTTTAATAATAAATGTCAACAGTACATTTAAAATGATAAATAAATGTTATCTTTATTATTGTTCAAAGGATAACTCTAATAAATTAATGAATGTAAATGAGATTTAAATTTAGAAGGTAGGAGGGAAAAGAAGGATTGACGATTGCATGGAAGAGGTTAAAGATTGGAGAGAACAGGAAGAATAGGGATTTGAGGGAAAATGAGGAATGGGTATTGGAGGCAAAATGAGGAATGTGGGTAGGAGGGAAAGGAGGAATGGAGATTGGAGGAAACAAGAAGAACGGGTTTGGAGGGAAAAAGGAGGAATGGAGATTGGAGGCAAAATGAGGAATGTGGGTAGGAGGGAAAGGAGGAATGGAGATTGGAGGAAACAAGAAGAACGGGATTGGAGGGAAAAAGGAGGAATGGAGATTGGAAGGAAAAGGAAGAATGAGGATTGCAAGGATAATGAGGAATGGAGGTTGGAGAAGGAAAAGTTGTTAATTTATAATAAAATATTTTTTTGTTGATGATAGGTAATGAAAATTGAAAATGAATTTGGTTTATTAATATTAATAATTGAATACATTTATTTGTGTTGAATTTGGTTATATTTGAAATTACTTTTATTGTTTTAATAACTATGTTTTGATTGTTTTTGATTAAAAAAATTAATATGGTAAACAATAAAGATTTATAATAATTTTTCAGAAGATTTATAATAATTATTTAGATGATGATATTTGTAAAGGTATTTATATTTAGATGATGATGTGTATCTGTAAAATGTAATTTTAATAAAATTTGTTTATTATTTTGAAAGTGTGTGTTTTGCAGGTTATACTTTCACCTTTTAAGTAATATTTGTTATCCAATTAATATTATTAATTCCATTGGCGTTGATATGATGTGGGCGTCACTGATTATTGTTAACCAGACTTCATTCATTTTGGGTTTTTTTGCTAATAAATGTTGGTCAATCATATTTAAGGGTTTGACAATCTAATGTTTTTTTTTTGCTGCCATGTTGCAGGTTGAGAATCCTTGAAGAACTTTGCATGGCCTCTTGTGAGATAGATCGAAGAAGTTTGTGTAAAGAATCCTCTATAGAATAGTTATTTTTCATAATGATCCATGGTTGTTAAGTAAGAATCTCAATATTCATGTTTCTTGAACATTGCAAGGTTAGGTTTGAAGGCGCAAACTGAGAGACAATATTCAACTGTATCCTTTGACCCAAGCTTACTTGTATTATAAGTAATTGAGTTTGTTGAGTTTAAATTGTGTATACAATTTTTACATAAACTAGTGAATATTTGTTAGAGTATATTTATTTAAAAGGTAATTAAATTTTTGACTAGAGTTAAATTGAATATACAATTTTTGCCATCTAAAGATGCTGACATTTTATTGATAAAATATTATTTTGGGTGGGTGAGTCCTTTGTGGTAGTTGAAAACTTGGGGTTCTTAAATTTTAGTTTGTTTGAATTATTCTTAATTTTTAAAGTAAAAAAACTATTATAAAATTAAAATAATTATGAATATTTCAACAAATTTTTATAATAAAATGTTCAAACAGTACATTTAAAATGGACAAATAAATGTTATTTATTATTGTTCAAAGGATAACTCTAAAAATTAATTGAATGTAAATGGAGATTTACTGTAGAACGGAGGAGGGAAAAGAAGGAATGGCAATTGCAGGGAAGAGGTTAAAGATTGGAGAGAAAAGGAGGAATGGGTATTGGAGGGAAAATGAGGAATGGGGGTAGGAGGGAAAGGAGGAATGGAGATTGGAGGAAACAAGAAGAACGGGGTTGGAGGGAAAAAGGAGGAATGGAGATTGGAAGGAAAAGGAAGAATGAGGATTGCAAGGATAATGAGGAATGGAGGTTGGAGAAGGAAAAGTTGTTAATTTATAATAAAATAATTTTTTGTTGATGATAGATAATGAAGATTGAAAATGAATTTGGTTTATTAATATTACTAATTGAATACAATTATTTGTGTTGAATTTGGTTATATTTGAAATTACTTTTATTGTTTTAATAATTATGTTTTGATTGTTTTTAATTAAAAAATTAATCGATGGTAAACAATAAGATTTATAATAATTTTTCAGAAGATTTATAATAATTATTTAGATGATGATAATTGTAAAGGTATTTATATTTAGATGATGATGTGTATCTGTAAAATGTAATTTTAATCAAATTTGTTTATTATTTTGAAAGTGTGTGTTTTGCAGGGTATACTTTCACCTTTTAAGTAATATTTGTGATCTAATTAATATTATTAATTCCATTGGCCTTGATATGATGTGAGCGTCACTGACTATTGTTAACCAGACTTTATTCATTTTGGGTTTTTTGCTAATAAATATTGGTCAACCATATTTAAGGGTTTGACAATGTAATGTTTATTCTTTCCTGCCATGTTGCAGGTTGAGAATTCTTGAAGAACTTTGCATGGCCTCTTGTGAGATGGATCAAAGAAGTTTGTGTAAAGAATGCTCTATAGAATAGTTATTTTTCATAGTGATCCATAGTTGTTAAGAAAAGGAGGAATGGAGATGAAATGAAAAAAACAATTGAGGAATGGAGGTGAGGGAAAGAGAATGGGTAGAGGAAAGGAGGAAACAACAAGAACAATATCGGAGGAAAAGGAGGAATGGGTAGGAGAAAGGAGAAATCAATAAGAACATATTCGGCAGAAAAGGAGGAATGGGGTTGAAGGAGGAAAGGAAATGGGGTAGGAGAAAGAGAACTAGAATTGGAAGTAAAGAACAGAACGAGATCGAAGGGAAAAAAGGAGAATGGAGATTGGAATGAAAAAAACAAGAGAAGAGTTGAGAAGAAAAGTTGCCATAATTTATAATTAAATAATTTATTTAATCAGAGGGAAAGGAGGAATGGCTAGAGAAAGAGGAATGGGGGTAGGAGAAGGAGGAAACAACAAGAACAATATCGGAGGGAAAAGGAGGAATGGGGTAAGGAAAGAGGAAAACAAACAAGAACAATATCGCAGGAACAAGAAGAATGGGTATTGAGTGGAAATGAGAATGGGGGTAGGAGGGAAAGGAAGAATGGAGATTGGAGGAAAAAGAGAACGAGATTGAAGGGAACACGGAGGAATGAGATTGGAATGAAAAAGAACAATGAGGAATGGAGGTTGGAGAAGGAAAAGTTGCTAATTTATAATAAAATAATTTTATTATATCGGAGGGAAAAGGAGGAATGGGGATTGAAGGGGAAATGAGGAATGGAGATTGGAGGAAAAAAGAGGAACGAGATCGAAGGGAAAAAGGAGAAACGGAGATTGGAATGAAAAAGAACAATGAGGAATGGAGGTTGGAGAAGGAAAAGTTGCTAATTTATAATAAAATAATTTTTTAGTTGATGAGAGATAATAAAAATTGAAAGTGAATTTGGTTTATTAATATTAATAATTGAATACAATTATTTGTGTTGAATTTTGTTATATTTGAAATTACTTTTATTGTTTTATTAATTATGTTTTGATTGTTTTTAATTAAAAAAATTAATATGGTAAACAATAAAGATTTATAATAATTTTTCAGAAGATGATATTTGTAAAGGTATTTATATTTAGATGATGATGTGTATTTGTAAAATGTAATTTTAATCAAATTTGTTTATTATTTTGAAAGTGTGTGTTTTGCAGGTTATACTTTCACCTTATAAGCAATTTTTGTGATCCAATTAATATTATTAATTCCATTGGCCTTGATATGATTTAAACATCTGAGACGATTGTTAACTAGCCTTTATTCATTTTGGGTTTTTTTGCTAATAAATTTTGGTCAACCATATTTAAGGGTTTGACAATCTAATGTTTATTTTTTCCTGCCATGTTGCAGGTTGAGAATCCTTGAAGAACTTTGCATGGCCTCTTGTGAGATGGATCAAAGAAGTTTGTGTAAAGAATCCTCTATAGAATAGTTATTTTTCATAGTGATCCATAGAACTTCAAGGTTAAGTTATGAATCTTAATATTCATGTTTCTTGAACATTGCAGGGTTAGGTTTGAAGGCGCAAACTGAGAGACAATAATTGACAATTGTATCCTTTTACCCAAGCTTACTTGTATTTTATAAGTAAATTGAGTTTTTTATTAGAGTTTAAATTGAGTATACAATTTTTACCATCAAAATATTTGAAATATTGTTAGAGTATTTTTTTATTTAATAAGCAAATTGAGTTTTTGATTAGAGTTTAAATTGAGTATACAATTTTTGCCATCTAAATATTGTTAGAACATTTTTATGATAAAATATTATTTTTGGTGTGGGCGCTGAACATACTTAAGATTCTTAAATTTTATTTTGTTTGAATTATTCTTAATTTTTAAAGTAAAAATATTATTATAGAAATAAAATAATTATACTCATTTTCAACAAATTTATACATAATAAATGTCAATAGTACATTTAAAGTGACAAATAAATGTTATATTTATTTGAATCTTTATTATTGTTCAAATAATAACTCTCAAAAATTAATGAATGTAAATGAGATTTAATCGTAGGAGGTAGGAGGGAAAAGAAGGGATGTGCGATTGCAGGGAAGAGGGTTAAAGATTGGAGAGAAATGGAAGGGGTTGAGGGAAATTGGAGGGATGGGGATCGGAGGGAAAAAAAGGAATGGAGATTAGAAGGGGAAAGGAGGAATGGAGATTGGAGGGGAACAGGAGGAATGAGGATTGGAAGGAAAAAGGAGGAATGGAGATTGGAGGGAAAAGGAGGAATGGAGATTCGAGACGAGGTGGCAAATTTATAATAAAATAACTTCTTTTTTATAATAAATAATAAAGAGTGAAATTGAAATTGGTTTATTAATATCAATAATTAAATATAATTATTTGTATTGAATGTTGATATATATGTATTTACTTTATATTGTTTTAATAATTAATGTTTTGACTGTTTTTAATTAACAAATAAAGATTTATAATAATTGGTAGAAGATATTTGTTATTTATTTTAGATGATTGGTATTTGTAAAATGTAATTTTAATGTTTTTATTATTTCGAAAGTGTGTGTTTTGCAGGGTATACTTTCACCTTTTAAGTAATATTTGTGATCCAATTATTATTATTAATTCCATTAGACTTGATATGATGTGGGCGCCACTGACTATTGTTAACCAACCTTTATTCATTTTAGGTTTTTTTGCTGATAAATATTGGTCAACCATATTTAAGGGTTTATTTTTTCCTGCTATGTTGCAGGTTGAGTATCCTTGAATTAGTTCGCATGGCCTCTTGTGGGATGGGTCAAAGAAATTTTTGTAAAGAATCCTTTATAATTAATAGTTATTTTCCACAGTGATGCATATTCAAGACTTATTATATACTATTATGAATCTTAATATTCATGTTTCGTTGAACATTGCAGGGTTAGGTTTCAAGGCGCGCTAAGAGGCAATAATTGACAAATGTATCCTTTTACGCAGGCTTAGTTGTATTGTATAAGTAAATTCAGTTTTTCAGTAGAGTTTAAATTGAGCATATAATTTTTAGCCATCATTATATTCTGAAATATTGTTAGAGTATTTTTTACTTTAATAAAATATTGAGTTTTTGGGTGTGGGGGTTGAAAAGGCCCTCCTACAATTTTTGCCATCTAAGGATTGTCTATGAACATTTTTATCCTTAAAATCTTCTTTTTGGTGTGGGGGCTACACATCTTGCGGGTTGCTTAAATTTTACTTTATTTGAATTATTCTTACTTTTTAAAGTAAAAATATTATATAGAATTAAAATAATTAGTACTCATTTAACAAATAACAAATAATGTCGGTAGTTCATTTAAAATGACAAATAAATGTTATCTTTAATGTTTAAAGAACAACTCTAATAATTAATGAATTTAAAATGAGATTTAATTGTAGGAGGTAGGAGGGAAAAGAAGGAATGTGGATTGGGAAGAGGTTAAAGATTGAAGAGAAAATGAAGAGTTGAGATTGGAGGGAGGAAGGGAGGAATGGAGATTGGAAAGGAAAGGGGGAATGGGGATAGGAGGGGAAAGGAGGAATGGAGATTGGATGGAAAAGGAGGAATGGAAGATTGGAAGGAAAAGGAAGAATGAGGATGGCAAGGAATCTGATAAGATTATGAAAAAGTTGTTAATTTATTATAAAATAATTTTTTTTTGATGATAAATAATAAAGATTGAAAATGAATTTGGTTTATTAATATTAATAATTGAATGTAATTATTTGTGTTGAATTTGGTTATATTTGAAATTACTTTTATTGTTTTAATAATTATGTTTTGATTGTTTTTAATTAAGAAATAAAAATATGGTAAAATCAGAAGATTTATAATAATTATTTAGATGATGATGTGTATTTGTAAAATGTAATTTTAACAAGGCTTTCTTTATAAATTTTGAACTCCTCTTTTACAGCTTCCTACTTCACCTTGGGTAATATCCTGTGATCCAATTAATATTATTAATTCCATTTGCCTTGATATCATGTGGGCGTCACTGACTATTGTTAACCAACCTTTATTCATTTTCTTCTTTTTTTTGCTAATAAATATTGGTCAACCATATTTAAGGGTACAATCTAATGTTTATTTTTTCCTGCCATGTTGCAGGTTGAGAATCCTTGAAGAACTTTGCATGGCCTCTTGTGAGATGGATCAAAGAAGTTTGTGTAAAGAATCCTCTATAGACCTATAGTTATTTTTCATAGTGATCCATAGTTGTTAAGTAAGAATCTACAATATTCATGTTTCTTGAACTGTTGCAGGGTTAGGTTTGAAGGCGCAAACTGAGAGGCAATAATTGACAAGTGTATCCTTTTACCCAAGCTTACTTGTATTTTATAAGAAAATTGAATTTCTAAGTAGAGTTTAAATTGAGTTTACAATTTTTACCATCAAAATATCTGAAATATTGTTCAGAGTATTTTTATTTGGATAAGTAAATTGAGTTTTTGAGTAGAGTTTAAATTGAATATACAATTTTTGCCATGTAAATATTTTTAGAATATTTTTATTGATAAAATCTTATTTTTGGCGTGGGGGCTGAACATACCTGGGGTTCTTAAATTTTATTTTGTTTGAATTATTCTTAATTTTTAAAGTAAAAAATACCCGTATAGAATTAAAATAATTAACTTATTTCGTCAACAAATTTATAATATAAAGTCAACATTACATTTAAAATGACAATAAATGTTATCATTGTTCAAAGGATAACTCTAAAAATCCAATGAAGTAAAATGAATTTAATTGTAGAAGGTAGGAGGGAAAAGAAGGAATGGCGATATAAGGGAAGGGTTAAAGATTGGAGAGAAAAGGAAGAATAGGGGTAGGAGGGAAAGGAGGAATGGAGATTGGAGAAAAAAGAGGAATCCGGGATCGGAGGAAAAAGGAGGAATGGAATGGCAAGAAACACCAGGGAAGGAATGGAGATTGGAAGGAAAAAGAAGAATGAGGATTGCAAGGAAAATTAGGAACGAAGGTTGGAGAAGGAAAAGTGCTTAATTTATAATAAAATAATTTTTTTGTTGATGATAGATAATAAAGATTGAAAATGAATTTGGTTTATTAATATTAATAATTGAATATAATTATTTGTGTTGAATTTGGTTATATTTGAAATTACTTTTATTGTTTTAATAATTATGTTTTGATTGTTTTTAATTAAAAAAATTAATATGGTAAACAATAAAGATTTATAATAATTTTTAGATGATGATATTGTAAAGGTATTTATATTTAGATGATGATGTGTATTTGTAAAATGTAATTTTAATAAAATTTGTTTATTATTTTGAAAGTGTGTGTTTTGCAGGTTATACTTTCACCTTTTAAGTAATATTTGTGATCCAATTAATATTATTAATTCCATTGGCCTTGATATGATGTGGGCGTCACTGACTATTGGTAACCATACTTTATTCATTTTGGGTTTTTTTGCTAATAAATATTGGTCAACCATATTTAAGGGTTTGACAATCTAATGTTTATTTTTTCCTGCCATGTTGCAGGTCTAGAATTCTTGAAGAACTTTACATGGCCTCATGTGAGAAGGATCAAAGAAGTTTGTGTAAAGAATCCTCTATAGAATAGTTATTTTTCATAGTGATCCATAGTTAAGTAAGAATTCTCTAATATTCATGTTTCTTGAACATTGCAGGGTTAGGTTTGAAGGCGCAAACTGAGAGACAATAATTGACAACTATATCCTTTTACCCAAGCTTACTTGTATTTTATAAGTAAATTGAGTTTTTGATTAGAGTTTAAATTGTGTATACAATTTTTACCATAAAAATATTTGAAATATTGTTAGAGTATATTTTATTTAATAAGTAAATTGAGTTTTTGAGTAGAGTTTAAATTGAATATACAATTTTTGCCATCTAAATATTGTTAGAACATTTTTATTGATAAAATCAGTATTTTTGGTGTGGGGGCTGAACATACCTGGGGTTCTTAAATTTTATTTTGTTTGAATTATTCTTAATTTTTAAAGTAAAAATATTATTATAGAATTAAAATAATTATACTTATTTTCAACAAATTTTTAATAATAAATGTCAACAGTACATTTAAAATGACAAATAAATGTTATATTTATTATTGTTCATAGGATAACTCTCAAAAATTAATGAATGTAAATGAAATTTAATTGTAGAAGGTAGGAGGGAAAAGGAGGAATGGCGATGGCAGGGAAGAGGTTAAAGATTGGAGAGAAAAGGAAGAATAGGGGTCTGAGGGAAAAGGAGGAATGGGGATTGGAGGGAAAATGAGGAATGGGGGTAGGAGGGAAAGGAGGAATGGAGATTGGAGGAAACAAGAAGAACGAGATTGGAGGGAAAAAGGAGGAATGGAGATTGGAAGGAAAAGGAAAATGAGGATTGCAAAGAAAATGAGGAATGGAGGTTGGAGATGGAAAATATTGTTAATTTTTAATAAAATAATTTTTTTGTTGATGATAGATAATAAAGATTGAAAATGAATTTGGTTTATTAATATTAATAATTGAATACAATTATTTGTGTTGAATTTGGTTATATTTGAAATTACTTTTATTGTTTTAATAATTATGTTTTGATTGTTTTTAATTAAAAAAATTAATATGGTAAACAATAAAGATTTATAATAATTATTTAGATGATGATGTGTATTTTTAAATGTAATTTTAATAAAATTTGTAATATTATTTTGAAAGTGTGTGTTTTGCAGGTTATACTTTCACCTTTTAAGTAATATTTGTGATCCAATTAATATTATTAATTCCATTGGCCTTGATATCATGTGGGCGTCACTGACTATTGTTAACCAATCTTTATTTATTTTAGGTTTTTTTTTGCTGATAAATTTTGGTCAACCATATTTAAGGGTTTAACAATCTAATGTTTATTTTTTCCTGTCATGTTGCAGGTTGAGAATCCTTGAAAACTTTGCATGGCCTCTTGTGAGATGGATCAAAGAAGTTTGTGTAAAGAACTCTATAGAATAGTTATTTTTCATAGTGATCCATAGTTGTTAAGTAAGAATCTCAATATTCATGTTTCTTGAACATTGCAGGGTTAGGTTTGAAGGCGCAAACTGAGAGGCAATAATTGACAACTGTATCCTTTTACCCAAGCTTACTTGTATTTTATAAGTAATTAGAGTTTTTGATTAGAGTTTAAATTGTGTATACAATTTTTACCATAAAAATATTTGAAATATTGTTAGAGTATTTTTTATTTAATAAGTAAATTGAGTTTTTGAGTAGAGTTTAAATTGAATATACAATTTTTGCCATCTAAATATTGTTAGAACATTTTTATTGATAAAATCTTATTTTTGGTGTGGGGGCTGAACATACTTGGGGTTCTTAACTTTTATTTTGTTTGAATTATTCTTAATTTTTAAAGTAAAAATATTATTATAGAATTAAAATAATTATACTTATTTTCAACAAATTTTTAATAATAAATGTCAACAGTACATTTAAAATGACAAATAAATGTTATCTTTATTATTGTTAAATAGGATAACTTTCAAAAATTAATGAATGTAAAATGAAATTTAATTGTAGAAGGTAGGAGGGAAAAGAAGGAATGGCGATTGCAGGGAAGAGGTTAAAGATTGGAGAGAAAAGGAAGAATAGGGGTCTGAGGGAAAAGGAGGAATGGGGATTGGAGGGAATGAATCCGTAAGAGAGAAGGAGGAATGGGGGTAGGAGGGAAAGGAGGAATAGAGATTGGAGGAAACAAGAAGAACGGGATCGGAGGGAAAAAGGAGGATTGGAGATTGGAAGGAAAAGGAAGAATGAGGATTGCAAGGAAAATGAGGAACCAAGGTTGGATTGAAGGAAAAGTTGTTAATTTATAATAAAATAATTTTTTTGTTGATGATAGATAATAAAGATTGAAAATGAATTTGGTTTATTAATATTAATAATTGAATATAATTATTTGTGTTGAATTTGGTTATATTTGAAATTACTTTTATTGTTTTAATAATTATGTTTTGATTGTTTTTAATTAAAAAAATTGATATGGTAAACAATAAAGATTATAATATTTTTCAGAAGATTTATAATAATTATTTAGATGATGATGTGTATTTAGATGAAAGTGTAATAATTTTAATAAAATTTGTTTATTATTTTGAAAGTGTGTGTTTTGCAGGTTATACTTTCACCTTTTAAGTAATATTTGTGATCCAATTAATATTATTAATTCCATTGGCCTTGATATGATGTGGGCGTCACTGACTATTGTTAACCAACCTTTATTCATTTGGGTTTTTTTTTGCTAATAAATTTTGGTCAACCATATTTAAGGGTTTAACAATCTAATGTTTATTTTTTCCTGCCATGTTGCAGGTTGAGAATCCTTGAAGAACTTTGCATGGCCTCTTGTGAGATGGATCAAAGAAGTTTGTGTAAAGAATCCTCTATAGAATAGTTATTTTTCATAGTGATCCATAGTTGTTAAGTAAGAATCTCAATATTCATGTTTCTTGAACATTGCAGGGTTAGGTTTGAAGGCGCAAACTGAGAGGCAATAATTGACAACTGTATCCTTTTACCCAAGCTTACTTGTATTTTATACAAGTAAATTGAGTTTTTTATTAGAGTTTAAATTGTGTATACAATTTTTACCATAAAAATATTCGAAATATTGTTAGAGTATTTTTTATTTAATAAGTAAATTGAGTTTTTTAGTAGAGTTTAAATTGAATATACAATTTTTGCCATCTAAATATTGTTAGAACATTTTTATTGATAAAATATTATTTTTGGTGTGGGGGTTGAACATACTTGGGGTTCTTAAATTTTATTTTGTTTGAATTATTCTTAATTTTTAAAGTAAAAATATTATTATAAAATTAAAATAATTATACTTATTTTCAACAAATTTTTAATAATAAATGTCAACAGTACATTTAAAATGACAAATAAATGTTATCTTTATTATTGTTCAAAGGATAACTCTCAAAAATTAATGAATGTAAAATGAAATTTAATTGTAGAAGGTAGGAGGGAAAAGAAGGAATGGAGATTGGCAGGGAAGAGGTTAAAGATTGGAGAGAAAAGGAAGAATAGGGGTCTGGAGGGAAAAGGAGGAATTGGGGGTGAGGAATGGGGGAGGAGGGAAAGGAGGAATGGAGATTGGAGAAAACAAGAAGAATGAGATCAGAAGGAAAAAGGAGGAATGGAGATTGGAAGGAAAAGGAAGAATGCGGATTGCAAGGAAAATGAGAAACGGAGGTTGGAGAAGGAAAAGTTGTTAATTTATAATAAAGATTGAAAATGAATTTGGTTTATTAATATTAATAATTGAATATAATTATTTGTGTTGAATTTGGTTATATTTGAAATTACTTTTATTGTTTTAATAATTATGTTTTGATTGTTTTTAATTAAAAATATTAATATGGTAAACAATAAAGATTTATAATAATTTTTCAGAAGATTTTCAGATTTAGATGATGATATTTGTAAAGGTATTTATATTTAGATGATGATGTGTATTTGTAAAATGTAATTTTAATAAAATTTGTTTATTATTTTGAAAGTGTGTGTTTTGCAGGTTATACTTTCACCTTTTAAGTAATATTTGTGATCCAATTAATATTATTAATTCCATTGGCCTTGATATGATGTGGGCGTCACTGACTATTAACCATACTTTATTCATTTTGGGTTTTTTTGCTAATAAATATTGGTCAACCATATTTAAGGGTTTGACAATTTAATGTTTATTTTTTCCTGCCATGTTGCAGGTTGAGAATTCTTGAAGAACTTTGCATGGCCTCTTGTGAGATGGATCAAAGAAGTTTGTGTAAAGAATCCTCTATAGAATAGTTATTTTTCATAGTGATCCATAGTTGTTAAGTAAGAATCTCAATATTCATGTTTCTTGAACATTGCAGGGTTAGGTTTGAAGGTGCAAACTGAGAGCAATAATTGACAACTGTATCCTTTTACCCAAGCTTACTTGTATTTTATAAGTAAATTGAGTTTTTATTAAAGTTTAAATTGTGTATACAATTTTTACCATAAAAATATTTGAAATATTGTTAGAGTATATTTTATTTAATAAGTAAATTGAGTTTTTGAGTAGAGTTTAAATTGAATATACAATTTTTGCCATCTAAATATTGTTAGAACATTTTTATTGATAATATGTTATTTTTGATGTGTGGGCTGAACATACCTGGGGTTCTTAAATTTTATTTTGTTTGAATTATTCTTAATTTTTAAAGTAAAAATATTATTATAGAATTAAAATAATTATACTTATTTTCAACAAATTTTTAATAATAAATGTCAACAGTACATTTAAAATGACAAATAAATGTTATCTTTATTATTGTTCAAAGGATAACTCTAAAAAATTAATGAATGTAAATGAGATTTAATTGTAGAAGGTAGGAGGGAAAAGAAGGAATGGCGATTGCAGGGAAGAGGTTAAAGATTGGAGAGAAAAGGAAGAATAGGGGTCTGAGGGAAAAGGAGGAATGGGTATTGGAGGGAAAATGAGGAATGGGGGTAGGAGGGAAAGGAGGAATGGAGATTGGAGGAAACAAGAAGAACGGGATTGGAGGGAAAAAGGAGGAATGGAGATTGGAAGGAAAAGGAAGAATGAGGATTGCAAGGATAATGAGGAATGGAGGTTGGAGAAGGAAAAGTTGTTAATTTATAATAAAAAAATTTTTTGTTGATGATAGATAATAAAGATTGAAAATGAATTTGGTTTATTAATATTAATAATTGAATACAATTATTTGTGTTGAATTTGGTTATATTTGAAATTACTTTTATTGTTTTAATAATTATGTTTTGATTGTTTTTAATTAAAAAAATTAATATGGTAAACAATAAAGATTTATAATAATTTTTCAGAAGATTTATAATAATTATTTAGATGATGATATTTGTAAAGGTATTTATATTTAGATGATGATGTGTATTTGTAAAATGTAATTTTAATAAAATTTGTTTATTATTTTGAAAGTGTGTGTTTTGCAGGTTATACTTTCACCTTTTAAGTAATATTTGTGATCCAATTAATATTATTAATTCCATTGGCCTTGATATGATGTGGGCGTCACTGACTATTGTTAACCAGACTTATATTCATTTTGGGTTTTTTTGCTAATAAATATTGGTCAACCATATTTAAGGGTTTGACAATCTAATGTTTATTTTTTCCTGCCATGTTGCAGGTTGAGAATCCTTGAAGAACTTTGCATGGCCTCTTGTGAGATGGATCAAAGAAGTTTGTGTAAAGAATCCTCTATAGAATAGTTATTTTTCATAGTGATCCATAGTTGTTAAGTAAGAATCTCAATATTCATGTTTCTTGAACATTGCAGGGTTAGGTTTGAAGGTGCAAACTGAGAGGCAATAATTGACAACTGTATCCTTTTACCCAAGCTTACTTGTATTTTATAAGTAAATTGAGTTTTTATTAGAGTTTAAATTGAGTATACAATTTTTACCATAAAAATATTTGAAATATTGTTAGAGTATTTTTTATTTAATAAGTAAATTGAGTTTTTGAGTAGAGTTTAAATTGAATATACAATTTTTGCCATCTAAATATTGTTAGAACATTTTTATTGATAAAATATTATTTTTGGTGTGGGGGCTGAACATACTTGGGGTTCTTAAATTTTATTTTGTTTGAATTATTCTTAATTTTTAAAGTAAAAATATTATTATAGAATTAAAATAATTATACTTATTTTCAACAAATTTTTAATAATAAATGTCAACAGTACATTTAAAATGACAAATAAATGTTATCTTTATTATTGTTCAAAGGATAACTCTAAAAAATTAATGAATGTAAAATGAAATTTAATTGTAGAAGGTAGGAGGGAAAAGAAGGAATGGCGATAGCAGGGAAGAGGTTAAAGATTGGAGAGAAAAGGAAGAATAGGGGTCTGAGGGAAAAGGAGGAATGGGGATTGGAGGGAAAATGAGGAATGGGGGTAGGAGGGAAAGGAGGAATGGAGATTGGAGAAAACAAGAAGAATGGGATTGGAAGGAAAAAGGAGGAATGGAGATTGGAAGGGAAGGGAGGAATGAGGATTAGAAGGAAAAGGAGGAACGGAGGTTGGAGAAGGAAAAGTTGTTAATTTATAATAAAAAAAAATTTTGTTGATGATAGATAATAAAGATTGAAAATGAATTTGGTTTATTAATATTAATAATTGAATATAATTATTTGTGTTGAATTTGGTTATATTTGAAATTACTTTTATTGTTTTAATAATTATGTTTTGATTGTTTTTAATTAAAAAAATTAATATGGTAAACAATAAAGATTTATAATAATTTTTTCAGAAGATTTATAATAATTATTTAGATGATGATATTTGTAAAGGTATTTATATTTAGATGATGAAGTGTATTTGTAAAATGTAATTTTAAAATTTTTTTATTATTTTGAAAGTGTGTGTTTTGCAGTTTATACTTTCACTTTTTAAGTAATATTTGTGATCCAATTAATATTATTAATTCCATTGGCCTTGATATGATGTGGGCGTCATTGACTATTATTAACCAAACTTTATTCATTTTAGGTTTTTTGCTAATAAATATTGGTCAACCATATTTAAGGGTTTGATAATTTAATGTTTATTTTTTCCTGCCATGTTGCAGGTTGAGAATCCTTGAAGAACTTTGCATGGCCTCTTGTGAGATGGATCAAAGAAGTTTGTGTAAAGAATCCTCTATATAATAGTTATTTTTCATAGTGATCCATAGTTGTTAAGTAAGAATCTTAATATTCATGTTTCTTGAACATTGCAGGGTTAGGTTTGAAGGTGCAAACTGAGAAGCAATAATTGACAACTATATCCTTTTACCCAAGCTTACTTGTATTTTATAAGTAAATTGAGTTTTTGATTAGAGTTTAAATTGTGTATACAATTTTTACCATAAAAATATTTGAAATATTGTTAGAGTATATTTTATTTAATAGGTAAATTGAATTTTTGAGTAGAGTTTAAATTGAATATACAATTTTTGCCATCTAAATATTGCTAGAACATTTTTATTGATAAAATATTATTTTTGGTGTGGGGGTTGAACATACTTGGGGTTCTTAAATTTTATTTTGTTTGAATTATTCTTAATTTTTAAAGTAAAAATATTATTATAAAATTAAAATAATTATACATATTTTCAACAAATTTTTAATAATAAATGTCAACATGACATTTAAAATGACAAATAAATGTTATCTTTATTATTGTTCAAAGGATAACTCTAAAAAAATTAATGAATGTAAATGAGATTTAACTGTAGAAGGTAGGAGGGAAAAGAAGGAATGGCGATTGCAGGGAAGAGGTTAAAGATTGGAGAGAAAAGGAAGAATATGGGTCTGAGGGAAAAGGAGGAATGGGTATTGGAGGGAAAATGAGGAATGGGGGTAGGAGGGAAAGGAGGAATGGAGATTGGAGGAAACAAGAAGAACGGGGTTGGAGGGAAAAAGGAGGAATGGAGATTGGAAGGAAAAGGAAGAATGAGGATTGCAAGGATAATGAGGAATGGAGGTTGGAGAAGGAAAAGTTGTTAATTTATAATAAAATAATTTTTTGTTGATGATAGATAATGAAGATTGAAAATGAATTTGGTTTATTAATATTACTAATTGAATACAATTATTTGTGTTGAATTTGGTTATATTTGAAATTACTTTTATTGTTTTAATAATTATGTTTTGATTGTTTTTAATTAAAAAAATTAATATGGTAAACAATAAAGATTTATAATAATTTTTCAGAAGATTTATAATAATTATTTAGATGATGTGAGTATTTGTAAAGGTATTTATATTTAAATGATGATGTGTATTTGTAAAATGTAATGTTATATTTAAAATTATGTTTATTGTTTTAATAACTATGTTTGTTGTTTTTAATTATACAAAAAATATTCACCTTATGGTACAGTAAATATTTGTTATCCAATTAATATTATTAATTTTTTGGCCTTGATAAAGAGTAAAAGCGTCACTGACTATTTTTAATGATATGTTATTTATAAATGGGTTGTATTTGCTAAAATATAATTTTAGTCAAAATTTGTTTATTGGTTTGAAAGTGTAATGTTTTTTAGGGTTATGCTTTCACCTACCATGTAAAGCATTTTTTGAGAGTCAGGTTAAAGCTTCCACCTTCACGTGGTTGGCCTTGTCAGTAGAGAATAAAATTCTCGAAGCTAAGAGAAGCTTGAAATTGTTGTTCCATTTCATTGACTTGGGATTAATGTTTTTAGGATACAAGTATTTTAAAGTATTAGGAGGATTGTAATTCTTGAAAAATGCAATCAATTAATTGTTTTTTAATAGAAGTCAACTAGAAAATGGAGGAAAGGTTGGATTGAGGGGAGGTTGGAGTTTGATTTTTTGATGTTACTCAATTTCCTTAATTTATTAATAATAAAAGAAAAATTCTTTGATGATAAAAAAGATTGGAAGTTATATTTAAAAATATTTTAAAAACATTTGTATTATATAATACACAATTTGATTTTTTAATATTAAAAGTATGATTTTTTTTAATAAATAAAATTTTAATATTAAAGATTATGATATTTTATGAATATTCACAATTTATTAATAATAGATTATTGTTGGTAAATATTTTTTATTTTTTTTAGTATGATAAAATTTAAATTTATATATAAGTGTATGTTGAAAAATAGGTGTTCATGAATTTTTTTTAATGGTATGATTATATGAAATTATTAAAGTTAAATATTGTATTTGCATATGTAATTTTTAATTATACTTATTTTTATAGATAATTTTTAAGGTTGAAGTGTCCCTTTCCCTTTAAAATAGAAAATAAATGCTTATACATTTATCAAAAATTACTTCAAAGGATAACTCTAAAAAATATAATGACTATGTCAAAAATAGCAAAAAACTTTAATCATGTCCATTCTAGGATGGAAAAGAAGGAATGTCACCTCCACCTTGGAAGAGGTTAAAGATTGGAGAGAAAACTTCCACCTCTTCCTTCTGAAGAAAAAGAGGAATGGGGATTGGAGGTAAAATGTAAGGAATGGGGGTAGGAGGGAAAGGAGGAATGGAGACTTCAGAGGAAACATGGCATCTAGAACAAGATAGAGGAATAGTAATCAGGAGGAATCCTTACCCTTGAAGGAACTTGATCAGAATCCAGGAGCCCAAGAGAAATCAGGAACGGAGGTTGGAGAAAATATAAAATCACTTTTTGTCAACCAAATGATTATTTTTTTGAAAGCAAGAACCAAGAAACCAAAGAGGCATGTTACACAACCTCCTCCATGTCGACTCTATGACAAAGCCATATCCATTTACGACCTAATTTAATTGCCCTAGCTTTATCAGGTTGAATAATCACTATGCCCTTAATTGTTTTAATAATTCGTTTTCACCCTCGACCTTCATTAAAAAAATTAATATGGTAATCCAATAAAATTATAATAATTTGTCTTCTACATCCCTCGACGTCTCCATCTTGAAAATAGTTTGCAGTCTCTTCTTGGAAACCCTAGTGTAGAAGGCCATTTCCTTAGCTGCCCATGCAAACAACAAGAAAGGGTAATGAGGATTCTCCGTGCTAAACGAGTTGTCACTTCCAGATTACAGAGATATCTTCAAGACAAGGCTAAGGTTATTAAAGGCATTTGGAATCCTTGATCATGTGGGCGTGCATGACTATTAGTTAAATGGATTCATTTTGGTTTATTTTGCTATAAATATTGGTCAAAACCAGGGGTATTTAATGGGTTTGACAATTGAATGTTAAATAATTTTTTCCTGCCATGTTGGACAGGTTGAGAATCTAGATTCACCAGATCCTTGCATGGAACCTTACAAAATGGATCAACGGAATTTGTGTAAAAAATGCCACATAATAGCTAATAGTTATTTCTTCAACTAGAATAGTGTGTTCAATGTAAGCCCAGATCTTAGCACTCTTTCACACAATCTCTGAGATTCATATGCACGAAGGCTAGAGTTTGAAAACGCCAACTGAGAGCACCAATAATTGTCAACTCATGCCTTTTACCCAAAGGCTTACTTGTATTTTATGTCAAAGATGAGAGATTAGTGAGTTTAAATTTGTATTACAATTTTTACCAATTGAAAAATATTCTGATAATATTGAATTAGCAGTATATATTATGTAACAAGTAAATTGAGGCATGTGTAATTGAGTCATATTTTAATTGAATATACAAAAGAAACCAGAAAAACTACTTGTTAGAACATTCATATTGATAAAATCTTACACATTGGTGTGGGGGCTCAAGACATACACAGAAATAACTCAAATTTGATTTTGTTTTAGTTATTCTTAATTTTCACAGTAACAATATCAAAGCTTCAATGGAGAATTGACACAATAATTATACTTATTTTCAAAAATTTTTAGATAACCTAAGTGTCTCACATACATTTCAAAATGACAAATCAAATTTATCCTCTTGGGATTATTTCTTCACCTCTAGCACTCTGACCTCCAACTTCCAAAATTTACATGAAAAAAAATTGCTATTTATAAGGTAGGAGGGAAAAAAGCCCCTGGTCCTCCTAAAAGACAAAAATTTTAGACACACCAGTGCTTGAATGATTCTTTTGTGATTCGCAGAATGGGGATCTGGAAAAGTCTCTAGGAATGCTTGTAGGAGGGAAAGGACCTCATCGAGATATCTCCCGAAACATTCACTTCTTGATCTGGTAGGATCACTCTTCCTTCAGATTTTGGAAGGAAAAGCCCGCCCCAAATATGTCAAATCTAGCTCCTTGCGTGCTCGGGAGAAGATAAACGGAAAATTAGATAGAGCCCGATAGTCAAACCATTTTATTCATATTCATTTATAGTGACATTTGGGGAAATGCATATATTTTATTTATTAATACGTGAATACAATTATTTGAGAATGTAATTTGGTTATATTAAAACTAGGATGATAATTTTATTTTTTAATAATATGTTTCGATCAATGACAAATAATTAAAACATTTCCATGTTCGAGGCAATCAACTCCAATACACACATCAATAATTATTTAGATGATGATGTGTATTTTAAAATGTAATTTAAATAACCAATTTGTTTATTATTTTGAAAATGTCACGTTTAGCAAGGTTAACTTTTTCAAGGCTTTTAAGGAATATTTGTGATCCAATTAACATTACTTTAATGTCCATGTAGCCTTGATATGATGTGGGCGTCACCCAAAAGGTTAACACAACCATTTAGGACATTTACCTTGCTAATAAATTTTGGTCATATTGTTTCACTTTGGCTAAGTGATATATATGTAGGGCCAATCCGGTTGAGAATCCTTGAAAAATGCATGGCCTCTTAAAGAGGATACAAAGAAAATTTACCAAACGAATTTGGACTAGAATAGTTATTTTAAATCATAGTGATCCATAGTTGTTAAGTAAGAATCCAATATTCATTGCTTTATTGAACATTGCAGGGTTGTTATAAGGTGCAAACTGAGTTTTTTGAGCAATAATTGCAACAAACTGTACCCCTTTTACCACAAGCAATTTAAATAAATTAATGATAAACAAATTTCTAGAATACGTGTACATTGATTTTAAATTATCACTATTGTAGAATCATCACCTAATATTGTACATATCACAGACATTACATAGACCTAGCAATCATTCCACACAAATCTGTTAAGACTGAAAATTCTCCCTACCCTTGAAATGCTAATGAAAAATATCCTATTTGCATTCGTAAATATGCACTCCATATGATAGTTTAGCAACCAAATCATACAGATCTTAAGAAGAAATGATGTGTGGGCCAATTCTTTAATGATTAATCAAAGCTTGCAAAAGATTAATTATTAATCCTCTTCCAAATTAATGAAAATTCTCCCTACCCTTGAGATGCTAATGAAAGGTATCCTATTTGCATTTAGTAAAAATGCACTCTATATGACACCCTAGCCATATAGAACTTAAGAAGGAATAATAAATGGGCCAATTCCTCAAGGGCAAAAAATGTTATTCTTACAGATAAAACTTGTAGAAAATTAATTATTAATCCTCTTCCAAATTAATGGAGTCCTTAAACTTTCCGTAAAGAATCATCTTTAGCTCTGCCATCTGTGACAAAACTGACTCCTTTTCTTCCTCCAGCTTTTCAAGTTCTTTTGTGGTCTCCTCTTTGAGTGACTCTAACTTGTTTTCAACATCATCTTTTGGCATGTGGCTAAAAACTTACCCAAGTTGAAATCTTACAATTTCTTCATCAACCAGTATGAGCTCATTGCTGGCATCTTCAAGATTTTCTGTCATTTCCTGCTTGAAAGAAGAGGCGGTCAAATAAAAATTTATAAATGGTGTAAAGTGGTAAGCACACTCAGAGAAAAGAGGCTTTATAAGCTATACCATTTTGCATAAAACCTTCTTAAAATACAACTGAAAATACCAAGAACTAAATAGTCAGAGACTAAAGTCCTTGGAAATACATGTTTGCAATATGATAGGTTGCCCACCTTTATAATAATAATAGGCAAGTTTTGATTTTGTCGCAACAAAAGTTTTAGAAAATTATTCTCCTAAGATGAGAAAGCATTTAGTGATTAAAGACAGTTGGAAAAAGTACTGCTAATAGACATAATTTAGGCCACAGTTAATGAAACCAACATCCTGACATATTTATCAAAGATCACAATGAGACTGTTATGCATTTTGATGGGGCATTAAAAAGGATCATATCTTTGCAAATGTTGGTAAAATGCTAAATGTCGCATCCATAAATGTCAGACATATGTTTTGGAAACATTCACTTGCTTGGTTGGTTGTTGCCACATCTGCTATAGCATATCATATTTGCTTTGATTGCTTTAAGTTAGCATTATGACATGTTTTGGGAATAAAACTTTATTATCGATTAATTTGATTTCAATAACTGATATTGTGGATTTACATTACAGTTTTGGATTACCGTTTATTTATGATGTTTCGTTCATTTCAGTTGATTTGATTGTATGGAACAGATAAAGCACTAGGTACTTTTGTCTACATATATGCAGGTTTTCTCTGGAGGGGGAAAGGGCATCATCGGGGACAGATGGAAAGATGCGCTAAATGAGTACAAATAGAGAGATTAGCCATGTGTGTAATGTTTGTTACCATAGTTTTTCACACAAAGGATTGACTATTTTCAGAAGATTGGATAAAGCTAGCGTGGCTAAAAATAGCATTCGCTAAAAATAACACTTACTAAAAGTAGTTGGCGCTAAAAATAGCACTTGACTAAATATATTAGCTCCATGCACCAAAGGTGAAGGGATAAAGTTAGCTTTGCTTTTGCTAAATTTAGCAAGCGCTGCTCCAAGAAAAGACATAGCACCAAAAGAGAAGGATAGATAAAAATAAATCAGTCTAAAAATAGCAACACCTATGTTCCTATCTCTAACCCATGCATAGAAAAAAAATAAAAAATAAAAAAGTGTTGTCCCTCTTGACCAAATATATTAGCTCCATGCACCAAAGGTGAAGGGATAAAGTTAGCTTTGCTTTTGCTAAATTTGGCAAGAGCTGCTCCAAGAAAAGACATAGCACCAAAAGAGAAGGATAGATAAAAATAAATCAGTTTAAAAATAGCAACACCTATGTTCCTATGTCTAACCCATGCATAGAAAAAAAAACAAATAAAAGAAGTGTTGTCCCTTCTAATTCTACACCAAAGGAAGTGTGGAAAAGTTTAAAACAAACAAGAGCCGCGAAGCGGCCAGTTCCTGTCATCCAAGTTGCATGTTGTAGAAAGGCTTGTTGGCTTTACCATATTAACAGCGGAAACATGATTGAGAAGACGTGAATTGATAGCGTTGTATATGGTAATCTGCTACAACAAATGTTACAATGTCTAAACATTGAATGTATTCGTAGTGAGAGAAAATGCCAGTATCCATATGCCTGCAAGTCACAAACAAAAGAAAGACATTAAGAAAGTTGTATTTTGTATTAAAAGTGTGTATAGAATTTAAGATGCATTAATGGTTGTAAAACATAATTAAAAAAAAAGCTTCAGAATTATAAAGTAAAATTTTAGTACGTAAGATTCATCTTGGTGAAAAGCAAATAGGAAAAAGGGAAAACTAACTTTTAAATAGGCCATTAATCCTTGGAGTAGATACTTTGTAAAAATGTTTGAGGAAATGGTGTATGAAAAACTAAGAGAGCAAGTTTGGGAGCTCCCCATTCTTTTCTTGTCGTTTATCTTTGTGTATGTGCTCTAGTGTGTTTATTGAGGGATGGAGTTGATGTTGCTTGCTTGTAAAGAATGTAGTATATTTCAGCATATGTCAATGAATTCATATATGAGGTTGACGTAGTTTGTTTTGTACATACCTTTTTGACCAATTCTTGTCATCTTCTTGACCTTGTATGCTTTGAATGCCTCTTTTCATGGTTCATGTGACAATAAATTGTCTAGTGTAAAATGAAAACAAATTTATTAGTTGTTATAAATGAACAAAAAGTGTAAATTTGTTACACAAGAAACACAAGTATTGAACTGAATACACAACTAGATAAATGACAACTAAAATTGAAATTTGAAAATACCACTCGGTAAATAAAAATAAAGTCCACAACTCACCACAATTTATAATATTAAATTTTTTGTTTCTTAGAAGAAGATATTTGCAATTTTTTCTATATTTCAATTGTAAACAGTTTGAGAATGTTAAAAAATGCCCAAATGTCATTTAGATTATTCCGTCTATTGTAGGATGCTTAACGCCCACCCCAACACCAACACTATGGACACGGATTAATAGCAAGAAGTAAAAAGCCATATCAATAGTTGTAAGGGGATTAATAACAGAAAGTTCAAAATACAATTTTGCCCAGAGGTTGACACATGAGTAGATTGCTCCAGATCTCAGCACAGTTTTCGAAACAACAAAATTTCTTGATGTGCTTCCAAATCTACATGATGAACTGCATGTGTCGCATGGAACATGTCACGTGAAGGCAGTGGTGTCAACAAGTTGAGACGCCAGGGAAAGTTCGTAGGAAAGCTAATTGTTAGTTTAAGTGTAAATCCCTTTACTATGGAGGTTGGAAACTTATCCTCTGTTTTCAGGGATTGGAATGTTTTCTTACGACTATTGGGTTGTTCTGCCAAATGCAGCACATACATACACATTCTCTATCTTTTCTGCAATTCTTGTAAAAAAGAATTGGGGTTTATTAGGTGAAATGTTAATGTCACACATTTTCTTTACTGTGATGAATGTATAAAAGCTCAGAAACTCCAACCCCGCAATGATTTTTTTGCAATGTTGGGACAAAGTTATATTCCAAGAGCGTCTCGCCGATTTTTCCTTGGAGGGGAGCGACGGAGGAATTGTGAGGGCAAATAAGGCCGTTCTAGTATGTTATTATCCCCGGCATGGTACTTGGAGCCGTGTCATTGTTTTGAGATTGGCACCTAGTTTCTTTCAGATGCCTGGAAATTCATTTGTATGCACTTTTTGGCATCTTCACAGAGATGAAAAAACCATCTCTTTGATTGTTTTCAGCAGCATAGGGTTGGTGGCTTGTAGGCAGCGCTAATGTGATGGGTCATTCTACTTGTAAGAGGTGAAAGCTTGGACTTGGGGAGTCTGTGATGTTTTCTTTTCCCAGCAGGAATAGTAATGCCAAGGTCGGCTCCAAATCTTGGAGGAGGGAAGGTCTCCTGCTGCTCCCTGTTCTGAAATCGTAAGGGTTTCTACTAGGCCGTTTGGTGAGAAGATTTTTACAACTGTGTTTAAAGAAAAAATGTGTTTTTTTATAGCTTTGGAAATACTCAAAACTAGACAACGGTTATCTTTCAAGTTTTATCTTATATTATGCAGAGTAGAGGAAAACAAGATTTAGTTATGTATCTAGTGAAGGGTGGTAAAATGTCGGTATGGAGATCCTTGCTTCGCTAGAAATCACAACTACACCATGAATTCCACTTTTGTATATTCCATTGCTTAAAACCTGCAACACACTAATTTTCTCAGTGTTAATTTAATTGATATAGAAATGATAAATTGTTGGCTACATATGGCATTTGGTCACCGACATTGACTACGAAGGCATTGGGAATGAGCCGGACTACAGACCATTTTCCATTTCTAAGCACTTGCAAGCCTGAGACATGGCCTTGATGAAGAACTATGAGAACATTAGGATCTGAATTAGCCGATAAGCCAAATGCAAGCTCTGGATTTGGGCAGCGAGGATTATAGTTTATGGCCATGTGTTGAGCATGTTGTCCAAGAGCTTTATCAAGGAAGTTTGGTTGGAGTCCCAAGTTGTTCGATATGGCAGCTAGCAACTGCAAACCCAGGCCCCTTAACTCTGTGCAATATTTGCCAACAGTCCCTTTGTAAATACATAACAAAAGCAACATATGTATCAAGGCACCAGATCAAAACGTGATTTGAATTATAATATATATAGTAAGGATAATTAAAAGTACCTGTAAGCAGGAGGTTGCAAAGGCCATGCATCTATATATTTAAAGTGTAACGGATAACAATGGTGCATCAAGGAGATCCAACAATGGACCGAGAAGTGCCAAAGAGAATACATGGCGAGCAAAGAAAATATTACTGCAATGAGTTGACGCTGAGCCAAATAGAGAACCAAAACAACTCCACTGTCGATTCAGGCCAAAGGGCATAGCCATGCTAAGATCTGAGCCACATGCAAGTGAATATGCTCAGTGCCAAACTTCTACCCCTCAAAACAGTGGAGTCATGCGAGAAGGCAGTGTTTAAACACCAAAATTCTAAAGGCAAATATGAATTTCAGACTGTCCAAATCTAAGGAATATAGAAGGTAAGGAGAAAGTCTCATACCAACATTGATATATGTCAGAGCTTAGTTACTTCATTCACACCAACACAGTCGTCCGAATCAAAACAATATTGCTCAATTAATTCCAATGTAAAAGCCGGGAAAGAGATCATTTTAATGTGCCAAAACCAAAGACTTTCCAATATCAACGCATCTTTTCAGTTAATGTTGTCATGTCATATTTAAAAGCTTGGAAATTGCTGGAAGCAATACTAATTTACAAATTGACAAGCATTAATAAATGTTAGGCCACTTGGCCATTTTTTAGTTTTTAGTTTAAGAAAAAAAAGAAAATCCTGTAGCTCAATAAGGGTAAAAATTAGCCAAATCACTCTTTCCCACCAATCAAAATAACAATTTTTTTTTTATCAAAACATATATTTATGTAATTATGTCAATTCAAAATTTATAGATTAGCAATCTTGACATTGGCAAAAAAATTCTTGCATATTATTGGCTCACAGTAACATGATTAATTGGATGACTTGAAAAGTATAGTATCATGTCTAGCCTTGGCAGGAACTAATAAGACAAAACAAGGACAAAAGTGCACAAGACAAAAGAAATTTAATAAATCCGACTATTGTTCCTTTCTAAGTTTGTGCAACAGTATGCAGGGATTAAATTTAATAAATTTATCAATAACATTCACAGGTAAGTCTGCGCAGCTCGCAGCAACATGCAGGGGTTAAATATTTATTAAATTTATCAACAATCTACTTGTTATTGGCGCCAACAACATGGGAAGAAAGGAGTTAGATTAATTAAAATAGACAACAATCTATTAATGGCAACAACAGTCGAGTTTGATAAAAATGATTTTTGCATTGTAAAAAAAGGTATACTTGAGCGTTGATTTGCTCTGGCATCTTCAGCCATTGTACTTGCACCTTTGAATAAAAAAATAACGCTTCGTTTTTTCCTTTCATGTCGTTGTTTTCAAATTGGTGATCGTGATTGATAGGATATTGTGTTGCTTTAGTGTGGAATGCAATCCCTCTACCGCTGTCATTCTTCCTAAACCTTTAAATCTAATTTTGCAAAATAGTTCACGGTTGTGCAAGTGTGTGAATCTTTAATTCTCTGTGTGCAGAGTTACATGCAAGTATCAAACTTCTAGTGTATCACCTTATTGTCAATTTCCCACATTCTTTTCCCCTTGTCAAAGTTTTCATTTTTTAGGTGATTCACAAGGGAACCAACCCTCTCTGGAGATTCACCTCAGCCATAGGTCACCCACAACCCCACAACCTTTGAGGTGTTCCAATTTTGTTAACAGAAGAGAGAGTAGACACACCATTCTCTATTAGCGAGCAACTTCTGGGTGACAACAATGCCCCCATTTCAAATAAAAATAATAGTTAATACTAATTACCTTGAGAGTGATTTTCATCATTTGAAATTAGAGGGTAATTAAATTAGTAATTATAATAAAGAGGGAAATAATTAAATTATTAGATTATTTGCCTTAAAGTAAATATTATTACTAAAGTTAAACTTTGGTGATTAATTTAATAATAAAGTGAACAAATAAGGTCGGCAAGAGGGAAAAGAGAAAAGAGATCAAAAAGGTGTTTAAGTGCTATTTAAATAAATTTTCCCTTCCCAAAGGTGGATCGCCACACTTAGGGGAGATATAAAAGCAACATACATGTTTCCAATTAAGGATGCTTGGAAATTTTATTTTGTATTTTCATGCTTGAATATTTATTGAGAAGCATGCCCAATAGTGTTGTTGTTGATTTTGGGTACTTCCATCAAGGAAATACATTGCTACATTTTGAATTTTGTCGTGCTGTTGTTTGAAGGGTTTTTCTGCATGTGAGGTCTTTGTTGAAGGTCAAATTGAAAGAGCAGATCTGAGATGTTGTGATCAATTCTGAGGCTTGTTTGGGGGCTTTCTAAGAGGGGCAAATGGTTGTTGATTTCAAGTACAACTAGAGTTTCATTTACACATTTCCAAATTTCCAACCCTGTTTTGGGTGTTTTCCAACCATCGGAAAATTTTAATTTTGGTATCATTGGAAAGCTTGTAATTTTATCTTCAATTTGAGCTATCATTTGTCAAAAATTGTTACGTATTTTCCGAGTTATGAATTTATGAAGTTTCAAATGTTTTTCTGCAATTAAAAATTTAATTTTCAATATTTTGCAAAAATATAAGTATTTTCAAATTTGATAATTCAAGGGCTAGCTATAAATTTAATTTCATAATTTTTGAAGGTGTTTTGAGGCTATTTTTATACACCTATGAGCAAAGGGAATCATAAGAGTTAAACGAGGGTATCACTAAAACATATTGACATGGGAATGGACAAGTACATTTTTTTAAGCTTTTGAAGTCAAATTAATCCCTTAGAGATTTTACGGATGAAATAAAACCTTGAAACAAGATTTTAAATTGTCACCATTTCACACTTGAGCATGATAGGTATGAGAGAGGTGGAAAAACCTATAACCATAGATCATAACAAAAAGAGAAGTATATGTTTTAATACAGATGTAACAAACTTTGAGGGAATCAAAAAATTGCTAATTCAAATATCCACCTCTAAAACGAAACGAGGAAAGTGAGAAGATATTTAATACTTTAAAAGAAGAATATCAAAGGAGGAGAAAATGAAATATTATGTTCAACTTATTGAGAATTATTCATGCATCCCTAACTCATGACAAACCAATGTGAAACTATTATAATGTTTTGTGACGATAAGACATAATGTTCTGCACTTGGAATATGTTTGACAAATTGAAATATTTGTCATTAAAAATGTTGAATTGCTTTTTATTACAAGATGCATTAACTATTATATGAATCGAGATTAATATTCATTGATTTGGATGACCTGATGCAAAGGGATGTTTGGTAAATCTTACAAAGGATGATTTATGGGGCAAGTACAATGAGTTTAAACAATATGAGATTATTAGATTTAAAATACATGAATGAATTAAATGCGTAATTCTTGTGAACAATGTATGAATACATTTGTACCTTGCAAAGATGATACTACAAGTTAAATATTTTTTTTTTTTTTATTGCATGGAGGGTCAATAAATATGTTGTAATTGACCAACTAGGAAATTGGTAATTACAATGCTTAATATTTCTTGATTATATATTAATGAAAATTGGATAGTTATGAAATGCAAATCTATATGACTTAGTTATAAATAAATGGATTTTGTAACCCACGAGTCCCAAGATCAGAACCTAGAGGACGGGCAATATATTTTTTATTTATGATTCGGTGGAATCATTAACTATGGAAAAGTAATCGATTTATCTTGATTATGATTTTAGCAGAATTTGGAATCTACTTTATGATACGACCATGCATATGGCATGTTTTTCTAGATCTTGCAAAAAGTAAATTTAGTGATTATAATTTATGATCGAGAGAATGTCTTGGATTATGAGCACGATAAGTTTTTTGGACAAATCAATGAATATCTTATAGATTAGAGATACTATGGCAAATTGGATTCAAGATTCTTATAATCGTGATACTCATTATTTATATGGGGCAGTTACGAGAGTTGTTATTGCTTGAGTGATACTCGTAGTTTGGCAGGATGTAATCATTATTAAACAGGTGAAGGGAAATTAATGAAAATTATGAGGATTAGGAAACACTGTACTTACACAGATTAGATACAATTTGTATATTGATTGTTATCGTTTATAAACCTCATATGCATCATTATTAAACTCGAAACATGTATAACTAAAACATGTATATGGAACACTATTACAAACAATTATAGTCATGTGCATTGTGATAGCAAACTAGGCTTAGCATTCTTGTATAAATGACTTCCTTAGGTGGTGTGGGACACCTAAGAAGGTTACGATTGCTTGTGTCCTATTTATGGTTTGTTTTGTATTGCTTGGGGATAACATAATAGGATTACGGTCCTTATAGCATTAATGTGAAAGGGTGGTATGGGATAGTTGAGAAGGTTGGTGTTGTTGATTTTATTTCTAGTTTTTCCAAGTTTTTTTACATGGAGATAGAGATGTCTTGTTGTGAATTTTCAATGGAAAAAATGGTATGTTTTGATAAATGTGTTTTTGGACTAGGGAGTGACCTGTACGAGGGTTAGGTAAGCTAGGTATAGTTTGTATATTGATTTTTATCGTTAATCAACCTTACATGAATCATTATTAAACTTGAAACAGGTATAACTAAAAACATGTATATGGAAACTATTATAGACAATTATAGTCCTTTGCATGTGATAGCAAACTAGGCTTAGCATTCTTGCAAAAATGACTTCCTTAGGTGGTATGGGACACCTAAGAAGGTTATGATTGCTTGTGTCCTATTTATGGTTTGTTTTGTATTGTTTGTGAATAACATAATAGGATTAGGATCCTTATAGCATTAATGGTGGACGGGTGGTATGGGACATTCGGAAAGGTTGGTGTTGTTTGTGTTCTAATTCTAGTTTGCCCAAGTTGTTAACACAGAGATAGAGATGTCATGTTGTAAATTGCTAGTGGGAAAAAGGGTATGTTTTGATAAATGTGTTTTTGGACTGGGGAGTGACCTGTACAGGGGTTAGGTAACCTAGGTATAGTGGATCACACATGAAAAGTGCTCAGAGGGTACTGTAGGGATCAGGTAGATCCAAGGCCTACCTTCGTGACTATCCTGTTAAGATTATTTCATGCCCTGACGCATTGCCGAATTTTAATAAGGGGTGTCTTTTATTATCCTAAGTCTTTGGCCAAATGATGATCATTACTTACTATGATTACTAAGATGCTTTATATTCCTACCCTATTCATAAGTCTACCAGTTTTTTGGTGACTATACTACAGATGGTATTTCTCTCTACTTTATTGATTTCTCACATCTTTCCTTTTCGTGAAGAGTAGGACCACTTTCAAGTTATGAGAAGTGTGCGGGGAATTGTAAGGCTCGTGGTTGGAGGTAGAGCACTCCGATGATACTCTTTCTCTCACAGAGCAATTCAATAGCAAAATTGTTGTTCTTGGTACCTGTTGATATCTATTGTAATATTGTATTGAAGACAAATGGATGTAAAATTTGTATAGTTGTAACTTATTGTAAAGTTGAACCACATATCGTGATATAATTGATTATAAGTGATAAGAAATGGAAACTTATGTATAATAAGACAAGGCATGTAACATTGTATATTGATACATGTAAACCCACTATGTATTGCCAAATTATGTAAATTGAATTTGTTGTGTAATGACATGTTATTTAAAACTTACGATGTAAACTTAATTAAATATATGTAAATTGGAATATATGAGGGGACCCCTTAGTTTTGTGTCAACTCATCATGGACTTGTATTTATGATGGAATCTATATGTTAACATCGTGGATGTATTGTGAACTATGTTATGGAAATGATTCAATGAATTGAAATTAATTATTTGTCATGTGTTATTAAGCATTATTGGAATTGGTTAGAATGGGATGCACATGTTAATAAATTAACTGTTATGCTTAAATAATGGGATGAACAACTGTATGCAGGAACTAGTAGGTAGTTTTACTTATTGTTTTTACGCACAGTTAATTCACATAGATATTATTATGGAAGCAAATTGTACAATGGACAGAATAATGTAAGCTATTAATTATTTCAATAATCATATTATGATTAGATATGCAAATCCAGTATTCCATCTGTTGTGACCTGACCAAAGATATCAATATATTCTGCCCATTGCCACCTTACCAAAAGTTATGTGACAAGAGTCTGCATTTATAAAGTGAAGTATGGTAAACCGTACGTACACTAGTGTTGCATAGTATCACCGGAAGCAATGATACATCTTTGTCACTTATATAAATGTGTTAGTTAATGTGTATATTGGTATATCCATTTGGCTATTCTTGTTCTATATGCACCAAAATAGACAGACATTCATGATTGCAGTAATTTGAAACTTAAAACTTGTAAATTCATGGTGTAGGTTGCTAACACATATGAAATTTACAAGCTCGTGAGATAGACAAGATAAGTGGGTAGAAAAGTTCAGTCAGAGGAGGGGGGAATGCTACCCTGAAGCTACTGGTGAAACTCCAGTCAAGAAATGGTTTCCAGAACCTATTAATGGATCAAATTCTGAATTGCTGGAGGATGAAAAATTAAAAAACAAAAATGATATATATTGGTGGTAACTGGTGACACGATGGAGGATAACATCTCCTGAATTTTTATCTTAAATATGTCACTAAAAATAAGTATTATAACTGATTTAGAAGCAATAATCGGCCTGAAATAAACAACCAAAGGAAGGATTTTGCAGACAACAGAGAGAAGACAGCCTTGGAATGTTCAGATTAGATATGAGAGTTTCACAGGTTACTTGGACACAAAGGGCCGAGGATGTGAAGATTACTTAGATGGACCCTCAGAGCTTGAGAGCATTGCAGTATAGAGCACATTTGTACTATGTATGGGTATATCATGAATTCCATAAAACATACACAAACTCAAAATAGTTGTTGGGTACAGATATAGGTGCGAATGCACATCTGGTACAAGATGTGCCCAGTGCATCCATTTGGGGCAGGTGCATGAAGCTAATACATGAAAATTTATGAAAAAGCAATAATCTAAGTATATACTTTGGTGACTTACTATCCATCGGAAACAATACTGAGAAATGGGAATGAAAGCTTTGCGGGAAGAAAAGAGAAACAACAGACTTTAAGATGACTAAGAAGCTAAAACCATAATATTTCCTTCAGGAAATTTGTAAATTGATGAAACAGAAAGCGGGCTGTCTGCATTAAAATATCCAATCAATAATCTGGTAAATTTATATTTTGGATATGGCTTTGTTCAAAATATGGATACCCTTAAAGAATGATCATTTGAGTTGTCCAAAGATATGGTGTTTTGAAGACAATGATCAGGACAACCATCTGCAAAGAGAAACCATTACATTTCCTTCAGAAAAAATTGTAAATTGACTAGGTAGCCGGTACGGGGGTACGGTGCAGGTATGCGTACGGGGATCCGGTACGCTGGTACGGCAAATTTTTGGGGGCCCGGGTACGGCACTTGGGTACGGCAGTACAATATACATATAAAATATTAAAAATATAGCCAAATAAGCAAAAATTCAGCCTTATACATGAATAGAGTAAACAAATTAATAATTAAGTGAAATAGCCAAATAATGTATAATAATTCAATGCATTTTGTCATGATATTCATTGATTGAACTTCGAACAAGTAGATTGTTCAAACTCCAAATGTTACAATGTCCAATTATTAACATAAATAATAACAAATCACATAACTGGACTGAATTCTGGCTATACCAGCTCCCTTCAAATCTGGCAGTTCAGATTCCTTTGGGTTTCTCTTCTTATTTATCCTGCCATTCGTCTTTTACTTGCTAGTGGAGCTGCTTGTGCCCCACTCCGTTTTTTCCGCTCCCTTCCCATTACCAAACGATATCTAACTGTTTGCAGTTTTCAGCCATTGGTTTTAGGTCCTTTCTGTGAAGTTTTACCACCAGTTGAATTCCTTTACGTAATTGCCTCTATTGACCTTTATTGACCCCCCAACCTCTAGTTTTTTTTTTTTTACAACCCCAGTTTACCAACTTCCCCCAAAACAACAAAAAATTAAAAAATTGTTGTTTTTACTGGTGGGTACGCCCTGGGTACGGCCAGGGTACGTCCAACAATACCAGACATAGCCAGGTATTGCTGGCTGTACCCTGTCCGTACCCAAGGCATACCGTACCCGTACCACGTACCGGGTACGTACTGTACCCGTACCCATGCCCTGCAAGGCACGTACCGGCTACCTAATAAATTGATGAAACAAAAAGAAGGCTTCCTGCATTAAAATATCCAATCAATCTGGTAAATTCATATTTTGGATATGGCTCTGTTTGAAACATGGATTCCCTTGCAAGAGTGATCATTTGAGTTGTGCAAGAATATGGTATTTTGAAGACAATGATCAGAACAACCATCAGCAGAGAAAAGTATTCTGATGGAAATGTTATTCAAATTCAATATTAGATTGAAGACATGATAGACATGGAAATTAGTCCCATGCAGACCGCGCAGTTATGTTCATGTAACATTACTTTTGTCATTATAATGAAGGCAGTCTTTGTCAACACATTTTATGAGAAGAAACAACATGGGTAGGGGACGATAACATATTTAACCCGGGGGATGTGGTCATAACTATCCTCAGCTGAGGATCTGGCCATTTTCACTATCACCGGCCAGAGGATATAAAATGATAGGCAACACCAGAAGGACAAATGCCAAAAAAATTGGAAGGCTTTTAGCTTCGACTCCAATCTTTTATACACTGTGCATGTCAACTCCTGTATGTTTTCGATGTATCCCTCTTAATGGTTTGCTTATTTCTTCCTTTTATAAGCTTAGTTGAGCTAATATTAGCTCTCTCTCCTTTGTTCTTTTGCAAAATTTCTTTGAGCTATTCTTAGCTCAGCAACTCAATTAAACTATAGATTTTCTATAATTGGAGTTAACTCTTTGTCTTATTGTTTATGCCATGTCTATTTTAACAACCACCTTTGAATCTAATTATGGTTTATCTTTTGTTTAGATTGTTTAGGAACTCGAGTCTAATGTTATGCAACTAACTGGGTTATCTGCTGTTAGGCTTAACTCGTTTGGTTTCTTTGTTTATTCAAGTCTAAATTTAGCTTGACTGTTTAATTGTTTAGGTTTATCTAAGTTTAGTCTTTGGTAGTTTTAGCTAGACGAAGAGCTTATCAGATGGCTCTATGTGCTTTGATTTCGTGACCAATCATGTGCTCTGTTATCTGACCAATCATGTGGCTTCGGGGTTACGAAAGAAATGCGGGCTTGGTGCAGAGAGAATTCTTTACACGGGATGGCTACACTGGGTAGAATCCCTTGTGTCTAGGGATTAATTGTTTTTTGTCTCTCTTGTACCGAGGGGCTCTTGATTGGTGCCACGTCACACCAATCGGTGCTTCTTGTGTACGACTCGTTGACAACTCTAGAAACCTAGTGGTATGTGAGGCTCCCAATTGGTGCCACACAACATCAATTAGTGCTCCCATGTCCCTTTCCCAACCCTTTCCTCAAAACATTAAGACCCTCAAGTGCGTCGCCGTGTGACACATAGCACCATTCACCTTCCAAAACCTAGTTCTACATTCAACATAGGTTTGGCCTAGAGATAGTTTATAAAGTTTTGTGCTAATAATGAGACTTGGCATATAAGGCATTTTACACTGATTAGCTTGTGCAACTCACTCGGCAAGTAGCTCAAGCTTGATGATTTGGCCCAGTCTTAGCTCCGCTACAAGCTCTGTTGCAAAGGAAGGTAACTTGATTGACTTAGCAACCAGGTTTGTTGGAATGTAATTCGGTTTGACGAGTTGGCTTATCTTGACAAGGCAAGGTAGCTTCTTTTGTACGGCTCGTTGACAACTCTAGAAACCTAGCGGTATGCGAGGCTCCTAATTGGTTTTGCACGACATCAATTAGTGCTTCCATGTCCCTCGTCCAACCCTTTCCTCAAAAACATTAAGACCCTCGGGTGCGTTGATGTGCGACACGTAACACCATTCACTTTCCAAAACCTAGTCCTACATTCAACATAGGTTCGGCCTAGAGATAGTTTATAAAGTTTTGCGCTAATAATAAGACTTGAAGTATAAGGCATTTTACACTAGTTAGCTTGTGCGGCTCACTTGGCAAGTAGCTCGAGCTTGATGATTTGGCTCAGTCTTAGCTCCGCTATAAGATTTGTTGCAAAGGAAGGTAACTTGATGTAATGCCCCATCTGGGACACCGAAAAATGCACCAAACGGACTAAAATTTCAGCTATATATTTTTTTTTTTGAAGTTTAATTTTATGGTGAAGCTTAGTTTTTAATAAAATAAACACAATTAAATATTTAAAACAATTACATTTTCTTATAAGAGACGAAATATTATTACTCGAACCTCAATAGGAGGTTGATGCGTTTAAGGCTAGTTGGGTTTATTTCGCTCCGCGACCAAAGCTTTACCAAGATTTCAAATGTATATGTATACGCCTACGTCAAAAGAAAACCCAAACTTATTTGAGTTCCTTCCAGAGGTAGCTTTGATGCGGGTGGGGACCAAGCCAGAGTAATGCTTTTATACATTTAAATAATTATTCATATCACTTTCGTTTATAAATATATAGTATTGTAATCTTTTACTATGAGAGGAAGATAAATGAGGACCACATTGTTTTAGTACGAGTCATGATGTTTCAATACGGGTTGATCTCCAACTCGTTATGAAAACAAGATTTGAATAATCCTAAGGTAAAAGATTTAATTAGGGATAAACGACAATTTTGTGTTTTCACATCACTCAACTTGATCAACTTTACAGTAATCCCTTGGCACCATAAAAACCTATTTATTTATTATTATAACTTACTTATGCCCCTGAAGGAAAACATCAGATTAACGTGGTTAAAGTACCCCATTTTATATATATGTATTTATATTACAAAAAAGGGAGGGATTTGTAGTATTCTCTCACAAGTTAATTAAAACCAAAAACAAATGGAGCAAGCGATCTAAAATACTTTATGGGCCTAGGATGAAAAGAATCCACCCTAGATCTATTTATTGAAATGAAAAACCTAAAAAGTCTTGTTTAATATTTTCTTTTGAAATCTTTCTTCTTCATATATTAATCACTTCCTCTACTCTTACCGCTTTACTCTAACATTTTCTTTTTCTTTTTCATTTTGGGGGTTTATTTGTAGGAATTCGAGGTTGGGACTGTGGAGGCAGACGCATGGAAGAGAGGACGTGAGGGAGAACAGGCCACAGGACAGGCTGGAGGAAGACACGGGCAGAGGTGCAAGCGGAGAGGTTAGAGGAGCAGGGCGCGGTGGCGAAGGAAGGAGGCGGCAGGGAGGTCACAGGTGTGAAGGGAGGTCATGGGAAGGCAGTTGTGGTGGCCGTGGCATCCGGAGGTGACAGGGGGAGGGGCAGTGGCCAGTGGCGCGGCTGGAGGGAAGGTTTGTGGGGGTAGCGCCCCCTAGGACAGTGAAAGGGATGGGGGATAGTTAGCTGGGGAGGGGGCCGACCCTCCCCAAATCAATATATATATTTGATTAATACATATTGTATATATATATATATATATATATATATATATCAATCATTTTATTGACAGTATAAAAAAATACAAGAACACGCATATTAAATAATTTAGCAGCATTTTATTGACAATATGAAATACATGAAAATGTATATTAAATAATTTAGCAGCAACCTAGTTATACATACAGGAATATACCCACAAAACAACCAATTAAGAGGTATAGCAATTTTCCTTTCTATTTATTCATTTACTTTATTTTTTTTATTTTTTAAAAGAATACAAAAAGAAAGTAAATATCTTGACTGTACAAGGGAACAAAATAAATCTACCTTTCTTCATTTTCCAATATGTATAAAAGAGAAAACTACAAGAGGAAACATAATGCTCAATGCAAATATTTTCATTTCGGATAACCAACTTTTTTTTTTTGCCCAAATAAAATACTCTGCCCCGGCCTCCTTGGGCTCTGCACCGCCCCCTTGCCGCCAAACAAAACCATCCACCGCCGCCATCGCTACACTCGTCGACTCTTCGGCCCTGTGCTGTTAACCCTCTAGCCGCAGCCAACCTCCCTGTCAAACTATACCCGGACCACCACTGGTCCACGTTTCCGCGCGGCCGCACCAGACTTGCCGCCCAACCTCTCCGGTGGGCTCCCCTGCCACGCCCTCACCGCCTGTCGCCAACCCCTTTCACCGCCCCTCCTCCACAGAGCTGCCCGCTCTGCCAAACTCAAACCTAATAAAATGAAAACTGTTGTATAAACAACAATAAATAAATGCATACATTTTTTTGTGTTCTTTAGGTTGATAAGGGTTTAGTATAACAAAAAAACAAGGATACAAGGAATAACAATCTACATAAATGAAATATAAATAGGTATGATTTTATTTTACATATTGTACAAACTAGGGTTTACCAAAAAAAAAAAAGGGCTCCATAGCTTATTCCAACTTGCTAAAATAAAAAAAGAATGGAAGAAAACAAAGAGAAAGGAGAGGGGTGAATAAAAGAAAAGAGGTTTAGAGTTATCGTTTAGGGACCTTAGTACAATTTAAAATATAATTAAGTAAATAATTTTCGAGTAAGGGTTAGTGAACATTTAGTTTTAAAATAAATAAATTAAATGGTATATAATTAGTAGTTACCAGGAAAAGATACAAAGGATGTATTAGTATTTGGCCAAGACCTTCAAAAAAAAAAAATTAATTTACCCGAAAAATTTCTAGTCATTTTTAATGTGGTTTTCGATGGTCCCCAGGAAGGGGCATTACACTTGTTTTGTCTTATTAGTTCCTGCCAAGGCTAGACATGATACTAGACTTTTAGGTCATCCAATCAATCATGTTTACTGTGAAGCCAAATACATGCAGAATTTTTTTGCCAATGTTAAGATGCTAATCTATAAATTTTGAATCTACCAAATTTAACATAAATATATGTTTTGATCAAAAAAAAAATTCGTTATTTTGATTTGCGTGGGAAAGAGTGATTTGGCTAATTTTTACCCTTATTGAGCTACAGCGATTTCTGTTTTTTAACTAAAAAATTTAAAGAGCAAGTGGACCACATTTATCAATCCCTGATTAGTTATTGCTTTCCTAGCAATTTCCAAGCTTTTAAAATATGAACATGGACAACATTAACTGAAAAGATGGCGTTTGATATTGGAAAGTCTTCGGTTTGGCACATTTAAAAATGATCTCTTTTCCCGACTTTTTACATTGGAATTAATTTGAGCTGTATTGTTTTGATTTGGACGACTGTGTTGGTGTGAAATGAAGAATGTAAACTAAAAAGGGCTTTTTTTTTTTTTCTTTTTTGAAACCAAATTTACATCACATTGTTGGTATTGAGACTTTCTCCTTACCTTCTATATTCCTTAGATTTGGACAGTCTGAAATTCAATAGCCTTTAGAATTTTGGTGTTTAAACACTGCCTTCATCGGCCATGACTCCACTGTTTTGAGGGGCAGAGTTTTGCACTGAGCATATTCACTTGCATGTGGCTCAGATCGTTAGCAGGGCTAATGCCCTTTGGCTGAATTGATGTGGAGTGTTTTTGGTTCTCTATTTGGCTCAAGCGTCAACTCATTGCAATAATATTTTCTTTGCTCGCCATGTATTCTCTTTGGCACTTCTCGGTCCATTGTTAGATCTCCTTGAGGCACCACCGTTATCCGGTACAACTGTAAATATATAGACGCAGGCCTTTGCAACCCTCCTGCTATAGTACTTTTAATTATCCCTTACTATATATAGTATAAGTCAAATCACGTTTGATCTGGTGCCGTGATACAGTGTTGGTTTTTGTATGTCTTTACAAAGGGACTGTTGGCAAATATTGCACAATTAAGGGGCCTGTTTTTGCAGTTGCTAGCTGCCATATCGAACAGGCGGGACTCCAACCAAACTTCCATGATAACGCCTTAACACATGCTCAACACATGGCCATCAACTATTATCCTCGCTGCCCCCAGTCCAGAGCTTGCATTTGGCTTATCGGCTAATTCATTCCTAATGTTCTTCACGTTCGGCATCAAGGCCATTTCCTCAGGCTTGTAATGCTTAGAAATGGAAAATGGTCTGTAGTCCGGCTCATAGTCCTCATTCCCAATGCCTTTCGTATCAAATGTCGGTGACCAAATGCCATATGTATCCAACAATTATCATTTTCCTATATAAATTAAATTACACTGAAAATTAGTGTGTTGCAAAGGTTTTAGCATGATATACAAAACGTGGAATTCATGGTGCAGTTGTGATTCTATCGAGCAAGGATCTCCATACCGACATTTTACCCCCTTCACTAGATAATAACTAAATCTTGTTTTCCTCTACTCTGCAAATATAAGCATATAAACCTGAACGATAACTTTGTCTCAGTTTTGAGTATTTCCAAAGCTACAAAAAACACATTTTTTCTTAACACGTTGTAAAACTTTCTCACCAAACGGCCTGTAGAAACCCTTTACATTTCCAACGGTAGCGCAGGAGACCTTCCCTCCCTCCAAGATTTGGGAGCCGACCTTGGCAGTACTATTCCTGCTGGGACAGAAAACATCACAGGCTCCCCCAAGTCCAAGCTTTCCCTCTTACAAGTAGAAGGACCCATCACTTAGCGCTATACCTAACCCGCCACCAACCCTATGCGTGCTGAAACATCAAAGAGATGGTTTTTCATCTCTGTGAAGAAATGCCAAAAGTGCATATAAATAAATTTCCAGGCATCTGAAAGAAACTATGGTGCCATCTCAAAACAATGACCCTGCTCCAAGTACATGCCGGGGATAACTAACATACTAGAACGACCTTATTTGCCCTCACAATTCCTCCGTCGCTCCCCTCCAAGGAAAATCGTGAGAGGCTCCTGGAATATAACTTTGTCCCAACTTTGCAAAAAAATCATTGTGGGGTTGGCGTTTCTGAGCAATTTTATCATTCATCACCTTAAAGAAAATGTGTGACATTAGCATTGCACCTAATAACCCCAATTCTTTTTTACAAGAATTGTGCAGAAAAGATAGAGAATGGGTATGTAATTCGCTGCATTTGGCAGAACAGGGAAAAACGCTTAGTAGAACACCCCAACTAGTTCTTAGAAAACATTCCAATCCTAAAACAGCGGAGAGTTTCAAACCACCATAGTAAAGGGATTTACAACTAAACTAACAATTAGCTTTCCTCCGAACTTTCCCTGGCGTCTCCAACTTGTTTGACAACCACATGCCTTTCCGTGACCTGTCCCACGCGACACATGCATTCATCATGTAATCTGGAAGCAATCAAGAATTTTTGTTGTTTCGAAATTGTGTTTGAGATCTAGAGCAATCTACTCATTGTCCAACCTCTGGGCAAATTGGAAATTTTTGAACTTCTTCCATTATTATCCCCTTACAACATTTATATGGTTGTTTACTTCTTACGTTTAATCTGGTCCCATAGTGTTGGTGTTGGGGTGGGCGTTAAGCCTCCTACATAGACGAATAATCTGAATGACTTTGGGCCTTTTTTTTAACATTCGCAAATTGTTTACAAATTGAAATACAAAAAAATTTCAAATATCTTCTTCTAAGAAACAAAAAATTTCAATTATAATTGTGGTGAGTTGTGGACTTTTATTTTTATTTACTAAGGTATTTTTCAATTTCGATTTTAGTTTTGTCATTTACTAGTTGTGTATTCCTTCAATACTTGTGGTTTCTTGTGTAACAAATTTCCTTTTTGTTCATTTATACCCACAATAAATTTGTTTCATTTTACACTAGCACAATTTATTGTCACATGAACCCAGAAGAGCATTCAAGCATACAAGGTCAAGAAGATGCCAAGAATGGTCAAAACAGGTATGTACAAAACAACTAACGATAACTCAGAAATGAATTTCATTGACAGAGGTTGAAATATACTACATTTCTTGACAAGCAATCAACATCCACTCCATCCCTCAATAAACACACTAAGCACATACACAAAATAAACGACAAGAAAAGAATGGGGATCTCTCAAAACTTCCTCTTCTTAAGTTTTTTATACACCATTATCTCAACATTTTTTAAAAGTTCTACTCCAAGGCTTAATGGCCTAATTAAAAGTTAGGTTTCCCTTTTTCCTATTGGCTTTTCACCAAGATGAATCTTACGGTATTCCAATTTTACTTTATAATTCTGAAGCTATCTTAAATTTCTATACACTTTTTAAAACAAAATAACAACTTTCTAATTATTTCTTTGTTTGTGACTTTGCAGGCAATATGGGATATTGCATTTCTCTTCTCTCTCACTAGAATACATTCAATGTTTAACTTGTAACATTTGTTGTAGCAGATTATCATATACAACGCTATCAACTATCACGTCTTCTCATCATGTTTCGATGTTAATACAACGTAAGCCAACAAGCTTTCTACAACATTCAATTTGGGACAACACGAACTGGTCGCTTCGCGGCTCTTGGTTGTTTTTACTTTTCCACACTTGCCTTTGTGTTAAATTAGAAGGGACAACACTTCTTTTATTGTTTTTTTTTTCTATGCATGGGTTAGACATAGACATAGGTGTTGCCTAATTTTTAACTGATTTATTTTATCTATCCTTCTCTTTTGGTGCTATGGGTTCTTTTCTTGGAGCAGCTCTTGCCAAATTTAGCAAAAGCAAAGCTAACTTTATCCCTTCACCTTTGTGCATGGAGCTATATATTTGGTCAAAGGACAACACTTTTTTATTTTGGGATTTTTTTTTTTCTATGCATGGGTTAGAGATAGGAACATAGGTGTTGCTATTTTTTTAGACTGATTTTATGTTGTATCTATCCTTCTCTTTGTGCTACGTCTTTTCTTGGGAGTCAGCTCTGCCTACTTAGCAAAGCAAAGCTAACTTTATCCTTCACCTTTGGTGCATGGAGCAATATATTTAGTCCAAGGTGCTATTTTTGCACCAACTTTTTTTAGTCAAGTGTATTTTTAGCGAATGCTATTTTTAGCCACACTAAGCTTTCTCCAATCTTCTGAAATAGTCAATCCTTTGTGTGTAAAAACTTGTAACAAACATTATATCACACTATGGCTACACTCTCTCTATTTGTACTCATTTACGCTATTTCCATCTGTCCTCTGGATGATGCCCTTTTTCCCCTCCAAATAAAACCCATGCATATATGTAGACAAAAGTAACCTAGTGCTTTATCTGTTCCATACAATCAAATCAACTGAAGATGAACGAAACATCATAAATAAACGGTAATCCGAAACTGTAATGTAAATCCACAATATTAGTTATTGAAATCAAATTTACTGATGATAATGTTTTATTCCCAAAACATGTCATAATGCTAACTTAAAGCAATCAAAGCAAAGTTGTGATTTCTATCGAAGCAAGGATCTCCATACCGACATTTTACCACCCTTCACTAGATAAATAACTAAATCTTGTTTTCCTCTACTCTGCAAAATATAAGATAAAACCTGAAAGATAACCTTTGTCTAGTTTTGAGTATTTCCAAAGCTACAAAAAACACATTTTTTCTTTAAACACAGTTGTAAAACTCTTCTCACCAAACGGCCTAGTAGAAACCCTTACAATTTCAAAACAGGTAGCAGCAGGAGACCTTCCCTCCTCCAAGATTTTGAGCCGACCTTGGCATTACTATTCCTGCTGGGAAAAGAAAACATCACAGGCTCCCCAAGTCCAAGCTTTCACCTCTTACAAGTAGAATGACCCATCACATTAGCGCTGCCTACAAGCCACCAACCCTATGCTGCTGAAAACAATCAAAGAGATGGTTTTTTCATCTCTGTGAAGATGCCAAAAAGTGCATATAAATGAATTTCCAGGCATCTGAAAGAAACTAGGTGCCAATCTCAAAACAATGACACGGCTCCAAGTACCATGCCGGGGATAATAACATACTAGAACGACCTTATTTGCCCTCACAATTCCTCCGTCGCTCCCCTCCAAGGAAAAATCGGCGAGAGGCTCCTGGAATATAACTTTGTCCCAACTTTGCAAAAAAATCATTGTATTGGGGTTGGAGTTTCTGAGCATTTATACATTCATCACAGTAAAGAAAATGTGTGACATTAGCATTGCACCTAATAAACCCCAATTCTTTTTGACAAGAATTGCAGAAAAGATAGAGAATGGGTATGTATGCGCTGCATTTGGCAGAACAGGAAAAACGCTTAGCAGAACAACCCAATAGTCGTAAGAAAACATTCCAATCCCTGAAAACAGAGGATAAGTTTCAAACCACCATAGTAAAGGGATTTACACTTAAACTAACAATTAGCTTTCCTACGAACTTTCCCTGGCGTCTCAACTTGTTGACACCACTGCCTTCACGTGACATGTCCCACGCGACACATGCAGTTCATCATGTAGATCTGGAAGCACATCAAGAAATTTTGTTGTTTCGAAAACTGTGTTGAGATCTAGAGCAATCTACTCATGTGTCAACCTCTGGGCAAAATTGTATTTTGAACTTTCTATTATTAATCCCCTTACAACTATTTATATGGTTGTTTACTTCTTACTATTAATCTGTGTCCATAGTGTTGGTGTTGGGGTGGGCGTTAAGCATCCTACAATAGACGGAATAATCTGAATGACATTTGGGCATTTTTTAACATTCTCAAATTGTTTACAATTGAAATACAAAAAAAATTGCAAATATCTTCTTCTAAGAAACAAAAAATTTAATATTATAAATTGTGGTGAGTTGTGGACTTTATTTTTATTTACTAAGTGGTATTTTCAAATTTCGATTTTAGTTGTCATTTATCTAGTTGTGTATTCAGTTCAATACTTGTGTTTCTTGTGTAACAAATTTACACTTTTTGTTCATTTATAACAACTAATAAATTTGTTTTCATTTTACACTAGACAATTTATTGTCACATGAACCATGAAAAGAGGCATTCAAAGCATACAAGGTCAAGAAGATGACAAGAATTGGTCAAAAAGGTATGTACAAAACAAACTACGTCAACCTCATATATGAATTCATTGACATATGTTGAAATATACTACATTCTTTACAAGCAAGCAACATCAACTCCATCCCTCAATAAACACACTAGAGCACATACACAAAAATAAACGACAAGAAAAGAATGGGGAGCTCTCAAACTTGCTCTCTTAGTTTTTCATACACCATTTCCTCAAACATTTTTAAAAAGTATCTACTCCAAGGATTAATGGCCTATTTAAAAGTTAGTTTTCCCTTTTTCCTATTTGCTTTTCACCAAGATGAATCTTACGTATTCAAATTTTACTTTATAATTCTGAAGCTTTCTTTTTAATTATGTTTTACAACCATTAATGCATCTTAAATTCTATACACTTTTAATACAAAATACAACTTTCTTAATTTATTTCTTTTGTTTGTGACTTGCAGGCATATGGATATTGGCATTTTCTCTCACTAAGAATACATTCAATGTTTAGACATTGTAACATTTGTTGTAGCAGATTATCATATACAACGCTATCAATTCACGTCTTCTCAATCATGTTTCCGATGTTAATACAGTAAAGCCAACAAGCCTTTCTACAACATGCAATTTGGACAACAAGAACTGGTCGCTTCGCGGCTCTTGTTTGTTTTAAACTTTTCCACACTTCCTTTGGTGTAGAATTAGAAGGGACAACACTTCTTTTATTTGTTTTTTATTTCTATGCATGGGTTAGACATAGGAACATAGGTGTTGCTATTTTTAAACTGATTTATTTTTATCTATCCTTCTCTTTTGGTGCTATGTCTTTTCTTGGAGCAGCTCTTGCCAAATTTAGCAAAAGCAAAGCTAACTTTATCCCTTCACCTTTGGTGCATGGAGCTAATATATTTGGTCAAGAGGGACAACACTTCTTTTATTTGTTTTTTTTTTCTATGCATGGGTTAGAGATAGGAACATAGGTGTTGCTATTTTTAGACTGATTTATTTTTATCTATCCTTCTCTTTTGGTGCTACGTCTTTTCTTGGAGCAGCTCTTGCTAAATTTAGCAAAAGCAAAGCTAACTTTATCCCTTCACCTTTGGTGCATGGAGCTAATATATTTAGTCAAGTGCTATTTTTAGCGCCAACTACTTTTAGTAAGTGTTATTTTTAGCGAATGCTATTTTTAGCCACGCTAGCTTTATCCAATCTTCTGAAAATAGTCAATCCTTTGTGTGAAAAACTATGGTAACAAACATTACACACATGGCTAATCTCTCTATTTGTACTCATTTAGCGCATCTTTCCATCTGTCCCGGATGATGCCCTTTTCCCCTCCAAAGAAAACCTGCATATATGTAGACAAAAGTACCTAGTGCTTTATCTGTTCCATACAATCAAATCAACTGAAATGAATGAAACATCATAAATAAACGGTAATCCGAAACTGTAATGTAAATCCACAATATTAGTTATTGAAATCAAATTAACTGATGATAATGTTTTATTCCCAAAACATGTCATAATCCTAACTTAAAGCAATCAAAGCAAATATGATATGCTATAGCAGATGTGGCAACAACCAACTAAGCAATTGAATGTTTCCAAAACATATGTCTGACATTTTTTACTATAATGTAAAGCTTTATCTTTCTATGTAGAGGGAAAGGGACACTTCAACCTTAATTTATCTATAAAAAACAAAATTTATAAAAAAAAATATTAAAAATTACATAGACAAATACACTATTTAAAATTTATAATTTCATATAATCATATCATTAAAATAAATATTCATGGAACACCTATTTTTCAACATACTGCTTATATATAATTTTAAATTTTTTTATCATACTAAAAAAAATAAAAAATATTTACCAACAATAATCTATATTATTAATAAATTGTGAATATTCATAAAATATCATAATCTTTAATATTAAAATTTTATTTATTAAAAATAGCAATCATCTTTTAATATTAAAAAATCAAATTGTTTGTATTATATAATAAAAATAGCTTTAAAATAAATTTAAATATAACTTTCAATCTTTTTTATCATCAAGAGAAATTTTCTTCTATTATTAATAAATTAAGGAAATTGAGTAACATCAAAAAATCAAACTCCAACCTCCCCTCAATCTAAACCTTTCCTCCATTTTCTAGTTGACTTCTATTAAAAAACAATTAATTGATTGCATTTTTCAACCATTACAATCCTCCTAATACTTTAAAATACTTGTATCCTAAAAAACATTAATCCCAAGTCAATGAAATGGAACAACAATTTCAAGCTTCTCTTAGCTTCGAGAATTTTGTTCTCTACTGACAAGGCCAACCACGTGAAGGTGGAAGCTTTAACCTGGCCTCAAAAAATGCTTTACTTAAAGGTGAAAGCATAACCTTCTTGCAAAACACACACTTTTAAAACAATAAACAAATTTTACTAAAATTACATTTTACAAATACAACATTTATAAATAACATATCATTAAAAAACTACCTTTTACTCTTTATCAGGAAAATAAATATATATATATATATATATATTTTATTATAATAAATCTTTACTGGCTACCATATTAAATTTTTTTGTTAATTAAAAACAACCAAAACATAGTTATTAAAACAATAAAGATAATTTCAAATATAATTGCAAAAATTATTTATTCAATTTAAACTCTACTCAAAAACTCAATTTACTTATTAAATAAAAAATACTCTAACAATATTTCAAATATTTTTATGGTAAAAATTGTATACTCAATTTAAACTCTAATAAAAACTCTATTTACTTATAAAATACAAGTAAGCTTGGGTAAAAGGATACAGTTGTCAATTATTGCCTCTCAGTTTGCGCCTTCAAACCTAACCCTGCAATGTTCAAGAAACATGAATATTGAGATTCTTACTTAACAACTATGGATCACTATGAAAAATAACTATTCTATAGAAGATTCTTTACACAAACTTCTTTGATCCATCTCACAAGAGGCCATGCAAAGTTTTTCAAGGATTCTCAACCTGCAACATGGCAGGAAAAAATAAACATTAGATTGTCAAACCTTTAAATATGGTTGACCAAAATTTATTAGCAAAAAAAAACCCAAAATAAATAAAGGTTGGTTAACAATAGTCAGTGACGCCCACATCATATCAAGGCTCATGGAATTAATAATATTAATTGGATCACAAATATTACTTAAAAGGTGAAAGTATAACCTGCAAAACACACACTTTCAAAATAATAAACAAATTTTATTAAAATTACATTTTACAAATACACATCATCATCTAAATAATTATTATAAATGTTTATTGTTTACCATATTAATTTTTTTAATTAAAAACAATCAAAACATAATTATTAAAACAATAAAAGTAATTTCAAATATAACCAAATTCAACACAAATAATTGTATTCAATTATTAATATTAATAAACCAAATTCATTTTCAATCTTCATTATCTATCATCAACAAAAAAATATTTTATTATAAATTAACAACTTTTCCTTCTCCAACCTCCATTCCTCATTATCCTTGCAATCCTCATTCTTCATTTTCCTTCCAATCTCCATTCCTCTTTTTTACCTCCAATCTCGTTCTTCTTGTTTCCTCCAATCTCCATTCCTCCTTTCCCTCCTACCCCCATTCCTCATTTTCCCTCCAATCCCCATTCCTCCTTTTCCTTCAGACCCCTATTCGTCCTTTTCTCTCCAATCTTTAACCTCTTCCCTGCAATCACCATTCCTTCTTTTCCCTCCTACCTTCTACAATTAAATTTCATTTACATTCATTAATTTTTGAGAGTTGTCCTATGAACAATAATAAAGATAACATTTATTTGTCATTTTAAATGTACTGTTGACATTTATTATTAAAAATTTGTTGAAAATAAGTATAATTATTTTAATTCTATAATAATATATTTACTTTTAAAATTAAGAATAACTCAAACAAAATAAAATTTAAGAACCCCAGGTATGTTCAGCCCCCACACCAATAATAAGATTTTATCAATAAAAATGTTCTAACAATATTTAGATGGCAAAAATTGTATATTCAATTTAAACTCTACTCAAAAACTCAATTTACTTATTAAATAAAATATACTCTAACAATATTTCAAATATTTTTATGGTAAAAATTGTATACACAATTTAAACTCTAATCAAAAACTCAATTTACTTATAAAATACAAGTAAGCTTGGGTAAAAGGATACAGTTGTCAATTATTGTCTCTCAGTTTGCGCCTTCAAACCTAACCCTGCAATGTTCAAGAAACATGAATATTAAGATTCTTACTTAACAACTATGGATCACTATGAAAAATAACTATTCTATAGAGGATTCTTTACACAAATTTCGTTGATCCATCACACACGAGGCCATGCAAAGTTCTTCAAAGATTCTCAACCTGCAACATGGCAGGAAAAAATAAACATTAGATTGTCAAACCCTTAAATATGGTTGACCAATATTTATTAGCAAAAAAACCCAAAATGAATAAAGTATGGTTAACAATAGTCAGTGACGCCCACATGATATCAAGGCCAATGGAATTAATAATATTAATTGGATCACAAATATTACTTAAAAGGTGAAAGTATAACTTGCAAAACACACACTTTCAAAATAATAAACAAATTTTATTAAAATTACATTTTACAAATACACATCATCATCTAAATATAAATACCTTTACAAATATCATCATCAATAAATAAAATAAGTTTACCAATTTTTTTTAGATCTACCCTACAAGTAAGCTTGGGTAAAAGGATACAGTTGTCAATTATTGCCTCTCAGTTTGCGCCTTCAAACCTAACCCTGCAATGTTCAAGAAACATGAATATTGAGATTCTTACTTAACAACTATGGATCACTATGAAAAATAACTATTCTATAGAAGATTCTTTACACAAACTTCTTTGATCCATCTCACAAGAGGCCATGCAAAGTTTTTCAAGGATTCTCAACCTGCAACATGGCAGGAAAAAATAAACATTAGATTGTCAAACCTTTAAATATGGTTGACCAAAATTTATTAGCAAAAAAAAACCCAAAATAAATAAAGGTTGGTTAACAATAGTCAGTGACGCCCACATCATATCAAGGCTCATGGAATTAATAATATTAATTGGATCACAAATATTACTTAAAAGGTGAAAGTATAACCTGCAAAACACACACTTTCAAAATAATAAACAAATTTTATTAAAATTACATTTTACAAATACACATCATCATCTAAATAATTATTATAAATGTTTATTGTTTACCATATTAATTTTTTTAATTAAAAACAATCAAAACATAATTATTAAAACAATAAAAATAATTTCAAATATAACCAAATTCAACACAAATAATTGTATTCAATTATTAATATTAATAAACCAAATTCATTTTCAATCTTTATTATCTATCATCAACAAAAAAATATTTTATTATAAATTAACAACTTTTCCTTCTCCAACCTCCATCCCTCATTTTCCTTGCAATCCTCATTCTTCATTTTCCTTCCAATCTCCATTCCTCCTTTTTCCCTCCAATCTCGTTCTTCTTGTTTCCTCCAATCTCCATTCCTCCTTTCCCTCCTACCCCCATTCCTCATTTTCCCTCCAATCCCCATTCCTCCTTTTCCCTCAGACCCCTATTCTTCCTTTTCTCTCCAATCTTTAACCTCTTCCCCGCAATCGACATTCCTTCTTTTCCCTCCTACCTTCTACAATTAAATTTCATTTACATTCATTAATTTTTTGAGAGTTATCCTTTGAACAATAATAAAGATAACATTTATTTGTCATTTTAAATGTACTATTGACATTTATTATTATAAATTTGTTGAAAATAAGTATAATTATTTTAATTCTATAATAATATTTTTACTTTAAAAATTAAGAATAATTCAAACAAAATAAAATTTAAGAACCTTAGGTATGTTCAGCCCCCACACCAAAAATAAGATTTTATCAATAAAAATGTTCTAACAATATTTAGATGGCAAAAATTGTATATTCAATTTAAACTCTACTCAAAAACTCAATTTACTTATTAAATAAAATATACTCTAACAATATTTCAAATATTTTTATGGTAAAAATTGTATACACAATTTAAACTCTAATAAAAAACTCAATTTACTTATAAAATACAAGTAAGCTTGGGTAAAAGGATACAGTTGTCAATTATTGCCTCTCAGTTTGCGCCTTCAAACCTAACCCTGCAATGTTCAAGAAACATGAATATTAAGATTCTTACTTAACAACTATGGATCACTATGAAAAATAACTATTCTATAGAGGATTCTTTACACAAATTTCGTTGATCCATCACACATGAGGCCATGCAAAGCTCTTCAAAGATTCTCAACCTGCAACATGGCAGGAAAAAATAAACATTAGATTGTCAAACCCTTAAATATGGTTGACCAATATTTATTAGCAAAAAAACCCAAAATGAATAAAGTATGGTTAACAATAGTCAGTGACGCCCACATGATATCAAGGCCAATGGAATTAATAATATTAATTGGATCACAAATATTACTTAAAAGGTGAAAGTATAACTTGCAAAACACACACTTTCAAAATAATAAACAAATTTTATTAAAATTACATTTTACAAATACACATCATCATCTAAATATAAATACCTTTACAAATATCATCATCTAAATAATTATTATAATTCTTCTGAAAAATTATTATAAATCTTTATTGTTTACCATATTAATTTTTTTAATTAAAAACAATCAAAACATAATTATTAAAACAATAAAAGTAATTTCAAATATAACCAAATTCAACATAAATAATTATATTCAATTATTAATATTAATAAACCAAATTCATTTTCAATCTTTATTATCTATCATGAACAAAAAAGTGATTTTATTATAAATTAACTTTTCCTTCTCCAACCTCCGTTCCTAATTTTCATTGCAATTCTTATTCTTCATTTTCCTTCCAATCTCCATTCCTCCTTATTCCCTCCGATCCCGTTCTTCTTGTTTTCTCCAATCTCCATTCCTCCTTTCCCTCCTACCCCCATTCCTCATTTTCCCTCCAATCCCCATTCCTCTTTTTCCCTCAGACCCCTATTCTTCCTTTTCTCTCCAATCTTTAACCTCTTCCATGCTATCGACATTCCTTCTTTTCCCTCCTACCTTCTACAATTAAATTTCATTTTACATTCATTAATTTTTTAGAGTTATCCTTTGAACAATAATAAAGATAACATTTATTTGTCATTTTAAATGTACTGTTGACATTTATTATTAAAAATCTGTTGAAAATAAGTATAATTATTTTAATTCTATAATAATATTTTTACTTTAAAAATTAAGAATAATTCAAACAAAATAAAATTTAAGAACCCTAGGTATGTTCAGCCCGCACACCAAAAATAAGATTTTATCAATAAAAATGTTCTAACAATATTTACATGGCAAAAATTGTATATTCAATTTAAACTCTACTCAAAAACTCAATTTACTTATTAAATAAAATATACTCTAACAATATTTCAAATATTTTTATGGTAAAAATTGTATACACAATTTAAACTCTAATAAAAAACTCAATTTACTTATAAAATACAAGTAAGCTTGGGTAAAAGGATACAGTTGTCAATTATTGCCTCTCAGTTTGCGCCTTCAAACCTAACCCTGCAATGTTCAAGAAACATGAATATTGAGATTCTTACTTAACAACTATGGATCACTATGAAAAATAACTATTCTATAGAGGATTTTTTACACAAACTTCTTTGATCCATCTTACAAGAGGCCATGCAAAGTTCTTCAAGGATTCTCAACCTGTAACATGGTAGGAAAAAATAAACATTAGATTGTCAAACCCTTAAATATGGTTGACCAATATTTATTAGCAAAAAAACCCAAAATGAATTAAATCAAGTTAACAATAGTCAGTGACGCCCATCATATCAAGGCCAGTGGAATTAATAATATTAATTGGATCACAAATATTACTTAAAAGGTGAAAGTATAACCTGCAAAACACACACTTTCAAAATAATAAACAAATTTTATTAAAATTACATTTTACAAATACACATCATCATCTAAATATAAATACCTTTACAAATATCATCATCTAAATAATTGCTATAAATCTTCTGAAAAATTATTATAAATCTTTATTGTTTACCATATTAATTTTTTTAATTAAAAACAATCAAAACATAATTATTAAAACAATAAATGTAATTTCAAATATAACCAAATTCAACACAAATAATTGTATTCAATTATTAATATTAATAAACCAAATTCATTTTCAATCTTCATTATCTATCATCAACAAAAAATTATTTTATTATAAATTAACAACTTTGCCTTCTCCAACCTCCATTCCTCATTATCCTTGCAATCCTCATTCTTCCTTTTCCTTACAATCTCCATTCCTCCTTTTTACCTCCAATCCCGTTCTTCTTGTTTCCTCCAATCTCCATTCCTCCTTTCCCTCCTACCCCCATTCCTCATTTTTCCTCCCATACCCATTCCTCCTTTTCCCTCAGACCCCTATTCTTCCTTTTCTCTCCAATCGCCATTTCTTCTTTTCACTCCTCCCGTCTCCAGTTAAATCTCATTTACATTCATTAATTTTTTAGAGTTATCCTTTGAACAATAATAAAGATAACATTTATTTGTCATTTTAAATGTACTGTTGACATTTATTATTAAAAATTTGTTGAAAATAAGTATAATTATTTTAATTTTATAATAATATTTTTACTTTAAAAATTAAGAATAATTCAAACAAAATAAAATTTAAGAACCCCAAGTATGTTCAGCCCCCACACCAAAAATAATATTTTATCAATAAAAATGTTCTAGCAATATTTAGATGACAAAAATTGTATATTCAATTTAAACTCTACTCAAAAACTCAATTTACTTATTAAATAAAATATACTCTAACAATATTTCAAATATTTTTATGGTAAAAATTGTATACACAATTTAAACTCTAATCAAAAACTCAATTTACTGATAAAATACAAGTAAGCTTGGGTAAAAGGATACAGTTGTCAATTATTGCCTCTCAGTTTGCGCCTTCAAACCTAACCCTGCAATGTTCAAGAAACATGAATATTAAGATTCTTACTTAACAACTATGGATCACTATGAAAATTAACAATTCTATAGAGGATTCTTTACACAAACTTCTTTGATCCATCTAACAAGAGGCCATGCAAAGTTCTTCAAGGATTCTCAACCTGCAACATGGCAGGGAAAAATAAACATTAGATTGTCAAACCCTTAAATATGGTTGACCAATATTTATCAACAAAAAAACCCAAAATGAATAAAGTCTGGTTAACAATAGTCAGTGACGCCCACATCATATCAAGGCCAATGGAATTAATAATACTAATTGGATCACAAATATTACTTAAAAGGTGAAAGTATAACCTGCAAAACACACAATTTCAAAATAAAAAACAAATTTTATTAAAATTACATTTTAAAAATACACATCATCATCTAAATATAAATACCTTTACAAATATCATCATCTAAATAATTATTATAAATCTTCTGAAAAATTATTATAAATCTTTATTGTTTGCCATATTAATTTTTTTTAATTAAAAGCAATCAAAACATAATTATTAAAACAATAAAAGTAATTTCAAATATAACCAAATTCAACACAAATAATTATATTCAATTATTAATATTAATAAACCAAATTCATTTTCTATCTTTATTATCTATCATCAACAAAAAAGTTATTTTATTATAAATTAACAACTTTTCCTTCATCAACCTCTGTTCCTAATTTTCCTTGCAATCCTCATTCTTCCTTTTCCTTCCAATCTCCATTCCTCCTTTTTCCCTCCGATCCCGTTCTTCTTGTTTTCTCCAATCTCCATTCCTCCTTTCTCTCCTACCCCCCTTCCTCCTTTTCCCTCCAATCCCCATTCCTCCTTTTCCCTCAGACCCCTATTCTTCCTTTTCTCTCAAATCTTTAACCTCTTCCCTGCTATCGCCATTCCTTCTTTTCCCTCCTACCTTCTACAATTAAATTTCATTTTACATTCATTAATTTTTGAGAGTTATCCTTTGAACAATAATAAAGATAACATTTAGTTGTCATTTTAAATGTACTGTTGACATTTATTATTAAAAATTTATTGAAAATAAGTATAATTATTTTAATTCTATAATAATATTTTTACTTTAAAAATTAAGAATAATTCAAACAAAATAAAAGTTAAGAACCCCAAGTATGTTCAGCCCCCAGACCAAAAATAATATATTATCAATAAAAATGTTCTAACAATATTTAGATGGCAAAAATTGTTTATTCAATTTAAACTCTACTAAAAAAACTCAATTTACTTATTAAATAAAAAATACTCTAAAAATATTTCAAATATTTTTATGGCAAAAATTGTATACTCAATTTAAACTCTAATAAAAACTCTATTTACTTATAAAATACAAGTAAGCTTGGGTAAAAGGATACAGTTGTCAATTATTGCTTCTCAGTTTGCGCCTTAATCCTAACCCTGCAATGTTCAAGAAACATGAATATTGAGATTCTTACTTAACAACTATGGACCACTATGAAAAATAAGTATTCTATAGAAGATTCTTTACACGAACTTCTTTGATCCATCTCACAAGAGGCCATGCAAAGGTTTTCAAGGATTCTCACCCTGCAACATGGCAGGAAAAAATAAACATTAGATTGTCAAACCTTTAAATATGTTTGACCAAAATTTATTAGCAAAAAAAAACCTAAAATAAATAAAGACTGGTTAACAATAGTCAGTGACGCCCACATCATATCAAGGCCAATATAATTAATAATATTAATTGGATCACAAATATTACTTAAAAGGTGAAAGTATAACCTGCAAAACACACACTTTCAAAATAATAAACAAATTTTATTAAAATTACATTTTAAAAATACACATCATCATCTAAATAATTATTATAAATGTTTATTGTTTACCATATTAATTTTTTTAATTAAAAACAATCAAAACATAATTATTAAAACAATAAAAGTAATTTCAAATATAACCAAATTCAACACAAATAATTGTATTCAATTATTAATATTAATAAACCAAATTCATTTTCAATCTTTATTATCTATCATCAACAAAAAAATATTTTATTAAAAATTAACAACTTTTCCATCTCCAACTTCCATTCCTCATTTTCTTTGCAATCCTCATTCTTCCTTTTCCTTCCAATCTCCATTCCTCCTTTTTCCCTCCAATCTCGTTCTTCTTGTTTCCTCCAATCTCCATTCCTCCTTTCCCTCCTACCCCCATTCCTCATTTTCCCTCCAATCCCCATTCCTCCTTTTCCCTCAGACCCCTATTCTTCCTTTTCTCTCCAATCTTTAACCTCTTCCTCGCCATTTCTTCTTTTCCCTCCTACCTTCTACAATTAAATTTCATTTACATTCATTAATTTTTGAGAGTTATCCTATGAACAATAATAAATATAACATTTATTTGTCATTTTAAATGTACTGTTGACATTTATTATTAAAAATTTGTTGAAAATAAGTATAATTATTTTAATTCTATAATAATATTTTTACTTTAAAAATTAAGAATAATTCAAACAAAATAAAATTTAAGAACCCCAGGTATGTTCAGCCCCCACACCAAAAATACGATTTTATCAATAAAAATGTTCTAGCAATATTTAGATGGCAAAAATTGTATATTCAATTTAAACTCTACTCAAAAACTCAATTTACTTATTAAATAAAATATACTCTAACAATATTTCAAATATTTTTATGGTAAAAATTGTATACACAATTTAAACTCTAATCAAAAACTCAATTTACTTATAAAATACAAGTAAGCTTGGGTAAAAGGATACAGTTGTCAATTATTGTCTCTCAGTTTGCGCCTTCAAACCTAACCCTGCAATGTTCAAGAAACATGAATATTAAGATTCTTACTTAACAACTATGGATCACTATGGAAAATAACTATTCTATAGAGGATTCTTTACACAAACTTCTTTGATCCATCTCACATGAGGCCATGCAAAGTTCTTCAAGGATTCTCACCCTGCAACATGGCAGGAAAAAATAAACATTAGATTGTCAAACCCTTAAATATGGTTGATCAATATTTATTAGCAAAAGAACCCAAAATGAATAAAGTATGGTTAACAATAGTCAGTGACGCCCACATCATATCAAGGCCAATGGAATTAATAATATTAATTGGATCACAAATATTACTTAAAAGGTGAAAGTATAACCTGCAAAACACACACTTTCAAAATAATAAACAAATTTTATTAAAATTACATTTTACAAATACACAGCATCATTTAAAAATAATCATAAATAATTATTATAAATCTTCTGAAAAATTAGTATAAATCTTTATTGTTTACCATATTAATTTTTTTAATTAAAAACAATCAAAACATAATTATTAAAACAATAAAAGTAATTTCAAATATAACCAAATTCAACACAAATAATTATATTCAATTATCAATATTAATAAATCAAATTCATTTTCAATCTTTACTATCTATCATCAAATAAAAATATATTTTTATTATAAATTAACAACTTTTCCTTCTCCAACCTCTGTTCCGAATTTTCATTGCAATCCTCATTCTTCCTTTTCCTTCCAATCTCCATTCCTCCTTTTTCCCTCCGATCCCGTTCTTCTTGTTTTCTCCAATCTCCATTCCTCCTTTCCCTCCTACCCCCCTTCCTCATTTTCCCTCCAATCCCCATTCCTCCTTTTCCCTCAGACCCTTATTCTTCCTATTCTCTCCAATCTTTAACCTCTTCCCTGCTATCGCCATTCCTTCTTTTCCCTCCTACCTTCTACAATTAAATTTCATTTTACATTCATTAATTTTTGAGAGTTATCCTTTGAACAATAATAAAGATAACATTTATTTGTCATTTTAAATGTATTGTTGACATTTATTAATAAAAATTTGTTGAAAATAAGTATAATTATTTTAATTCTATAATAATATTTTTACTTTAAAAATTAAGAATAATTCAAACAAAATAAAATTTAAGAACCCCAAGTATGTTCAGCGCCCACACCAAAAATAATATTTTATCAATAAAAATGTTCTAACAATATTTAGATGGCAAAAATTGTTTATTCAATTTAAACTCTACTCAAAAACTCAATTTACTTATTAAATAAAATATACTCTAACAATATTTCAAATATTTTTATGGTAAAAATTTCTATACTCAATTTAAACTCTAATAAAAACTCTATTTACTTATAAAATACAAGTAAGCTTGGGTAAAAGGATACAGTTGTCAATTATTGCCTCTCAGTTTGCACCTTCAAACCTAACCCTGCAATGTTCAAGAAACATGAATATTGAGATTCTTACTTAACAACTATGGATCACTATGAAAAATAACTATTCTATAGAAGATTCTTTACACAAACTTCTTTGATCCATCTCACAAGAGGCCATGCAAAGTTTTTCAAGGATTCTCAACCTGCAACATGGCAGGAAAAAATAAACATTAGATTGTCAAACCGTTAAATATGGTTGACCAAAATTTATTAGCAAAGAAAAACCCAAAATAAATAAAGGCTGGTTAACAATAGTCAGTGACGCCCACATCATATCAAGGCCAATGGAATTAATAATATTAATTGGATCACAAATATTACTTAAAAGGTGAAAGTATAACCTGCAAAACACACACTTTCAAAATAATAAACAAATTTTATTAAAATTACATTTTACAAATACACATCATCATCTAAATAATTATTATAAATGTTTATTGTTTACCATATTAATTTTTTTAATTAAAAACAATCAAAACATAATTATTAAAACAATAAAAGTAATTTCAAATATAACCAAATTCAACACAAATAATTGTATTCAATTATTAATATTAATAAACCACATTCATTTTCAATCTTTATTATCTATCATCAACAAAAAAATTATTTTATTATAAATTAACAACTTTTCCATCTCCAACCTCCATTCCTCATTTTCCTTGCAATCCTCATTCTTCCTTTTCCTTCCAATCTCCATTCCTCCTTTTTCCCTCCAATATCGTTCTTCTTGTTTCCTCCAATCTCCATTCCTCCTTTCCCTCCTACCCCCATTCCTCATTTTCCCTCCAATCCCCATTCCTCCTTTTCCCTCAGACCCCTATTCTTCCTTTTCTCTCCAATCTTTAACCTCTTCCTCGCCATTTCTTCTTTTCCCTCCTACCTTCTACAATTAAATTTCATTTACATTCATTAATTTTTGAGAGTTATCCTATGAACAATAATAAAGATAACATTTATTTGTCATTTTAAATGTACTGTTGACATTTATTATTAAAAATTTGTTGAAAATAAGTATAATTATTTTAATTCTATAATAATATTTTTACTTTAAAAATTAAGAATAATTCAAACAAAATAAAATTTAAGAACCCCAGGTATGTTCAGCCCCCACACCAAAAATAAGATTTTATCAATAAAAATGTTCTAACAATATTTAGATGGCAAAAATTGTATATTCAATTTAAACTCTACTCAAAAACTCAATTTACTTATTAAATAAAATATACTCTAACAATATTTCAAATATTTTTATGGTAAAAATTGTATACACAATTTAAACTCTAATCAAAAACTCAATTTACTTATAAAATACAAGTAAGCTTGGGTAAAAGGATACAGTTGTCAATTATTGTCTCTCAGTTTGCGCCTTCAAACCTAACCCTGCAATGTTCAAGAAACATGAATATTAAGATTCTTACTTAACAACTATGGATCACTATGAAAAATAACTATTCTATAGAGGATTCTTTACACAAACTTCTTTGATCCTTCTCACATGAGGCCATGTAAAGTTCTTCAAGAATTCTAGACCTGCAACATGGCAGGAAAAAATAAACATTAGATTGTCAAACCCTTAAATATGGTTGATCAATATTTATTAGCAAAAGAACCCAAAATGAATAAAGTATGGTTAACAATAGTCAGTGACGTCCACATCATATCAAGGCCAATGGAATTAATAATATTAATTAGATCACAAATATTACTTAAAAGGTGAAAGTATAACCTGCAAAACACACACTTTCAAAATAATAAACAAATTTTATTAAAATTACATTTTACAAATACACATCATCATCTAAATATAAATAATTATTATAAATCTTCTGAAAAATTAGTATAAATCTTTATTGTTTACCATATTAATTTTTTTAATTAAAAACAATCAAAACATAATTATTAAAACAATAAAAGTAATTTCAAATATAACCAAATTCAACACAAATAATTATATTCAATTATTAATATTAATAAACCAAATTCATTTTCAATCTTTACTATCTATCATCAACAAAAAAGTTATTTTATTATAAATTAACAACTTTTCCTTCTCCAACCTCCGTTCCTAATTTTCATTGCAATCCTCATTCTTCCTTTTCCTTCCAATCTCCATTCCTCCTTTTTCCCTCCGATCCCGTTCTTCTTGTTTTCTCCAATCTCCATTCCTCCTTTCCCTCCTACCCCCATTCCTCATTTTCCCTCCAATCCCCATTCCTCCTTTTCCCTCAGACCCCTATTCTTCCTTTTCTCTCCAATCTTTAACCTCTTCCCTGCTATCGCCATTCCTTCTTTTCCCTCCTACCTTCTACAATTAAATTTCATTTTACATTCATTAATTTTTGAGAGTTATCCTTTGAACAATAATAAAGATAACATTTATTTGTCATTTTAAATGTATTGTTGACATTTATTATTAAAAATTTGTTGAAAATAAGTATAATTATTTTAATTCTATAATAATATTTTTACTTTAAAAATTAAGAATAATTCAAACAAAATAAAATTTAAGAACCCCAGGTATGTTCAGCCCACACATCAAAAATAACATATTATCAATAAAAATATTCTAACAATATTTAGATGGCAAAAATTGTATATTCAATTTAAACTCTACTCAAAAACTCAATTTACTTATTAAATAAAAAATACTCTAACAATATTTCAAATATTTTTATGGTAAAATATGTATACTCAATTTAAACTCTAATAAAAACTCAATTTACTTATAAAATACAAGTAAGCTTGGGTAAAAGGATACAGTTGTCAATTATTGCCTCTCAGTTTGCGCCTTCAAACCTAACCCTGCAATGTTCAAGAAACATGAATATTGAGATTCTTACTTAACAACTATGGATCACTATGAAAAATAACTATTCTATAGAAGATTCTTTACACAAACTTCTTTGATCCATCTCACAAGAGGCCATGCAAAGTTCTTCAAGGATTCTCAACGTGCAACATGGCAGGAAAAAATAAACATTAGATTGTCAAACCCTTAAATATGGTTGACCAAAATTTATTAGCAAAAAAACCCAAAATGAATAAACGCTGGTTAACAATAGTCAGTGACGCCCACATCATATCAAGGCCAATGGAATTAATAATATTAATTGGATCACAAATATTACTTAAAAGGTGAAAGTATAACCTGCAAAACACACACTTTCAAAATAATAAACAAATTTTATTAAAATTACATTTTACAAATACACATCATCATCTAAATAATTATTATAAATCTTTATTGTTTACCATATTAATTTTTTTAATTAAAAACAATCAAAACATAATTATTAAAACAATAAAAGTAATTTCAAATATAACCAAATTCAACACAAATAATTGTATTCAATTATTAATATTAATAAACCAAATTCATTTTCAATCTTTATTATCTATCATCAACAAAAAAATTATTTTATTATAAATTAACAACTTTTCCATCTCCAACTTTTCCTCATTTTCCTTGCAATCTCATTCTTCCTTTTCTTTCCAATCTCCATTCTTCCTTTTTCCCTCTGATCTCATTCTTCTTGTTTTTCCAATCCATTCATCCTTTCCCTCCTCCATTCCTCATTTTCCCTCCAATCCCCATTCCTCCTTTTCCCTCAGATCCCTATTCTTCCTTTTCTTTCAATCTTTCCAATCTCGCCATTCCTTCTTTTCCCTCCTACCTTCTACAATTAAATTTCATTTTACATTCATTAATTTTTTAGAGTTATCCTTTAAACAATAATAAAGATAACATTTATTTGTCATTTTAAATGTACTGTTGACATTTATTATTAAAAATTGTTAAAAATAAGTATAATTATTTTAATTCTATAATAATATTTTTACTTTAAAAATTAAGAATAATTCAGACAAAATAAAATTTAAGAACCCCAGGTATGTTCAACCCCCACACCAAAAATAAGATTTTATCAATAAAAATGTTCTAACAATATTTAGATGGCAAAAATTGTATATTCAATTTAAACTCTACTCAAAAACTCAATTTACTTATTAAATAAAATATACTCTAACAATATTTCAAATATTTTTATGGTAAAAATTGTATACACAATTTAAACTCTAATCAAAAACTCAATTTACTTATAAAATACAAGTAAGCTTGGGTAAAAGGATACAGTTGTCAATTATTGCCTCTCAGTTTGCGCCTTCAAACCTAACCCTGCAATGTTCAAGAAACATGAATATTAAGATTCTTACTTAACAACTATGGATCACTATGAAAAATAACTATTCTATAGAGGATTCTTTACACAAACTTCTTTGATCCATCTCACAAGAGGCCATGCAAAGTTCTTCAAGGATTCTCAACCTGCAACATGGCAGGAAAAAATAAACATTAGATTGTCAAACCCTTAAATATGGTTGACCAATATTTATTAGCAAAAAAACCCAAAATGAATAAAGGTTGGTTAACAATAGTCAGTGACGCCCACATCATATCAAGGCCAATGGAATTAATAATATTAATTGGATCACAAATATTACTTAAAAGGTGAAAGTATAACCTGCAAAACACACACTTTCAAAATAAAAAATTTTTTTTATTAAAATTACATTTTACAAATACACTTCATCATCTAAATAATTACCTTATACAAATATCTTCTAAAAATTATTATAAATCTTTATTGTTTACCATATTAATTTTTTTAATTAAAAACAATCAAAACATAATTATTAAAACAATAAAAGTAATTTCAAATATAACCAAATTCAACACAAATAATTGTATTCAATTATTAATATTAATAAACCAAATTCATTTTCAATCTTTATTATCTATCATCAACAAAAAAGTTATTTTATTATAAATTAACAACTTTTCCTTGCAATCCTCATTCTTCCTTTTCCTTCCAATCTCCATTCCTCCTTTTTCACTCCGATCCCATTCTTCTTGTTTCCTCCAATCTCCATTCCTCCTTTCCCTCCTACCCCCATTCTGCATTTTCCCTCCAATCCCCATTCCTCCTTTTCCCTCAGACCCCTATCCTTCCTTTTCTCTCCAATCTTTAACCTCTTCCCTGCTATCGCCATTCCTTCTTTTCCCTCCTACCTTCTACAATTAAATTTCATTTTACATTCATTAATTTTTGAAAGTTATCCTTTGAACAATAATAAAGATAACATTTATTTGTCATTTTAAATGTATTGTTGACATTTATTATTAAAAATTTGTTGAAAACAAGTATAATTATTTTAATTCTATAATAATATTTTTACTTTAAAAATTAAGAATAATTCAAACAAAATAAAATTTAAGAACCCTTAGGTATGTTCAACCCCCACACCAAAAATAAGATTTTATCAATAAAAATGTTCTAACAATATTTACATGGCAAAAATTGTATATTCAATTTAAACTCTACTCAAAAACTCAATTTACTTATTAAATAAAAAATACTCGAACAATATTTCAAATATTTTTATGGTAAAAATTGTATACTCAATTTAAACTCTAATAAAAAACTCAATTTACTTATAAAATAAAAGTAAGCTTGGGTAAAAAGATACAGTTGTCAATTATTGCCTCTCAGTTTGCGCCTTCAAACCTAACCCTGCAATGTTCAAGAAACATGAATATTGAGATTCTTACTTAACAACTATGGATCACTATGAAAAATAACTTATCTATAGAGGATTCTTTACACAAACTTCTTTGATCCATCTCACAAGAGGTCATGCAAAGTTCTTCAAGGATTCTCAACCTGCAACATGGCAGGAAAAAATAAACATTAGATTGGCAAACCCTTAAATATGGTTGACCAAAATTTATTAGCAAAAAAACCCATAATGAATAAACGCTGGTTAACAATAGTCAGTGACGCCCACATGATATCAAGGCCAATGGAATTAATAATATTAATTGGATCACACATATTACTTCAAAGGTGAAAGTATAACCTACAAAAAACACACTTTCAAAATAATAAACAAATTTTATTAAAATTACATTTTACAAATACACATCATCATCTAAATAATTATTAAAATCTGCATTTGTTTACCATATTAATTTTTTTAATTAAAAGCAATCAAAACACAATTATTAAAACAATAAAAGTAATTTCAAATATAACCAAATTCAACACAAATAATTATATTCAATTATTAATATTAATAAACCAAATTCATTTTCAATCTTTATTATCTATCATCAATAAAAAAATTATTTTATGATAAATTAACAACTTTTCCTTCTCCAACTTTTCCTCATTTTCCTTGCAATCTTCATTCTTCCTTTTCTTTCCAATCTCTATTCCTCCTTTTTCCCTCTGATCCCATTCTTCTTGTTTCGTCCAATCTCTATTCATCCTTTCCCTCCTACCCCCATTCCTCATTTTCCCTCCAATCCCCAGTCCTCCTTTTCCCTCAGATCCCTATTCTTCCTTTTCTCTTCAATCTTTAACCTCTTCCCCGCAATCGCCATTCCTTCTTTTCCCTCCTATCTTCTACAATTAAATCTCATTTACATTCATTAATTTTTTAGAGTTATCCTTTAAACAATAAAGATAACATTTATTTGTCATTTTAAATGTACTGTTGACATTTATTATTAAAAATTTGTTAAAAATAAGTATAATTATTTTAATTCTATAATAATATTTTTACTTTAAAAATTAAGAATAATTCAAACAAAATAAAATTTAAGAACCCCAGGTATGTGCAACCCCCACACCAAAAATAAGATTTTATCAATAAAAATGTTCTAACAATATTTAGATGGCAAAAATTGTATATTCAGTTTAAACTCTACTCAAAAACTCAATTTACTTATTAAATAAAATATACTCTAACAATATTTCAAATATTTTTATGGTAAAAATTGTATACACAATTTAAACTCTAATCAAAAACTCAATTTACTTATAAAATACAAGCTTGGGTAAAAGGATACAATTGTCAATTATTGCCTCTCAGTTTGCGCCTTCAAACCGAACCCTGCAATGTTCAAGAAACAAGAATATTGAGATTCTTACTTAACTATGGATCACTATGAAAAATAACTATTCTATAGAGGATTCTTTACAGAAAAACTTCTTTGATCCATCTCGCAAGAGGCCATGCAAAGTTCTTCAAGGATTCTCAACCTGCAACATAGCAGGTAAAAATAAACCCTTAAATATGGTTGACAAATATTTATTAGCAAAAAAACCTAAAATGAATTAGCTTCCTCCATTCGAGCCATAATATTTTCCAATTGTTCGAATTTGATGCAAATTATATTTACGTTTGAACGAAGAGAGCTATATCTTGCTGGAAAGTAGTTCATTGGAGCCAATATTGGAAAAACATTTTTTTTCAAGAAGTAAATACTTAGTGCTTTCAAATTCATGCATTTAAAGTTCTATATACATATCCGTTATGGTCTCATATCTTGTAAGGATGTGGACTGCATGCAGTGAGTCTCGAACAGGGATAATTAGGATATTTACTCACTGTTTGTTGCTATGACGTGTAACCCAGCTGCTGGTATGGTTGCCACCAATTGTTTTATTGGTTACCTTACTTGAATCTGTGATTTTGGACTTGCATGTCATTTTGGTTTTAGAAGAAATTATTGAGAAGAATTTATGCTACTTATTGAAGATCAGCCATGCATTTTGGTAGATTGTACATCATACGTTACTTGTTTGATCAGTGATTGTTGTTCAAAATATTCTGGGATCAGTTCTCTTATTTCCCTGTTGTTTTCTTTTCATCTCTTTAAATTTATTGTTCCATTTTAGGTGATTCTGTTTTGATTTCTTTTTATGCACTGCGCACTGCACTTGCCTGCATTCCTTTTTGCAAATGCTAGGATGTTTGTGATTGATATGTAATGCCCTTTAGTTTGAATCAATGCTTTTGCCTGCATTCGTTTTTTGCAAATGCTAGGATGTTTGTGACTGTTATAGGACTTGGCAGGGATGGATTAATGGAGGGTGTTGAGTCTTAGGCATGCATTTTGATGTCCTGCGATGATATCTCTTGCAGGAAACAGAAGATGGAAAACCAAAGGAAGCAGTAGTTAAAGGCCAAGAAATGCAGCAGGTTCCCGAACAGGTTATGAAGGTGTGTTTTCTCCCTCCTAATATAGAATTGATAGTTGTGAGTCACAACTATGAAAAGTATTAGTACAACTTCATATTCGGGAATGTGCTGATGAGGCATTGTAGTTTCATCTTTGAAGGGAAAACAACAGTAACCCATGCAATTGCAGCTTAAAAAATGGTCAGGGTATAGTATGTGGTCTCTAATAATTATTATGCATAAGAGCGTCCTGATTTTGATTCTTGAACGTGTCACTAAAAGTTTAAAACATTGTCTACGAGAGGTCTTATATAGGCAAATTTCCTCTAGTTAAATAGTTTTAACTTTTATGCAATTTCAGAGTGATCTGCCTAACATGCACGGAGAACAATGTCAAGTATTTGTCCCCACTTCAGTAATTATGTGATATGATTTTTAGGAATCAGCTTTGTAGTTTAGAGTCCATCTACATTGACCCATCTCCTCATGTCATCAAGATAATGTTCACAGGGTTGAGACACTGGGACATCCTGAGAGGTCACCCATCCCAATAGTGTACATGTTTCCATATCCATTGCATGTGTATAGTAGTGTGGCAGCTGGCTTTGTTCTTAAATTGTCTGTTGCTGGCTGCACAAACTGCATGTTTTTTAGGTTTGGTTCCACGGGGAAGGTGGGCTCTCTTACCTTCTCTTAGAGCTTGCTGTTTTCTATTAGGGGCTTGGGTGTTGCTGGTAGTGGGCACTGGAGGCTCAGCAACTGAGGTAACCTTTGTTTTCTCGGATTTGTTAATGGTCATATGTTTTTTGGGTTGGCCTTTGTTTTCTTGGATTTGTTAATGGGCCTTTTTTGTTGGTCTAACTAGAGGAAATGAGGTCTTGGGAGGATCTGGCAGGGGCTTTTTAGCTGCAGTGCTCTAGGCTTCCTAAATCAACGTAACACCCTGGGATTGAGCCCCTCTGATATTTGTGCATAAGCCATATACTTGTTTGTGATGGACACATAGTTTAGCGCAGGATAGCCACCCAATGAATTGTAAAATTGGACTTTTTCAATGAGGAAATGGACTCCTCAAGAACAAATAATAACAGATAATGCTGTTGATTTCTGCCTTATATGCCATCCTTCATGGTGTACCATGTATGAGCAAACACATGCTATTAGAATGTGTGCTGGGCTAATAAGATGGCATAAGTGATGTAGTTGCCGGCCTTGCTTTCCAACAATTCAACAATGCTATAAGTCTTGAGGTGATTCCAGTTTCTTTCTACCTTTGAGCCTCAATGCTCTATTGGATTCCTTGTCAATGGTGCAATTTACCCATCATTTTAGGAAAGGTGTTTTTGGCATTCACAAGGCGCCTGTTGCTTCAACATTTTTGTTTGTTCTAATTGGAACACACATCTGCAATAGTGGTATTAAGTCTAAGAGAAGCCTCTTGGATTGGACTGAAGCGAGAGCCATTAAAGCTATGGAATTCTCCAGCAATAGATCCTTCAGATTGTTGCGATATATAAATAGGTGTAGTAATCCATTTATTTGGAAGAAGTTCACCGGACGGCAAAGTCAAATCGAACAGTTCTGGTTCACTCATTTCAGAACTGATAAGATCACTCTCAAGAACATCATCTATAACAACCGAATCACTCTGTAAGCTTGGAGAACAATCTACTTCACTGATCTTCTTTACCAGTTTCTTCCTTGTCATGGAAGAAACTGGTCCAACAATATTCCTTTTCCATTGTGAAGAATTTATAAACCTTAATGTTAAACAAGAATTTATAAATTGGCTTTTGGAAGCCCCCTTTTTAAGGGGTGTTGAATTCTCTGTTATACAAGAATTTATATGTGGGTTTTTGGAAGCCTTATTTTTAAGGAGTGTTGATTTCTCTGTTAAAAGGGGGATCTTACTCTAGAAGCTTCAGAATTAAATTCCCCGCCCATTACTGCCCTTCTCTTTTTTTTCTAAGCTTGGGAAGCCTTCTTTATGGCATTGCAACTTGGGGTCTCTACTAGGAACATATTTACTATCGAAAAGCTTTAGCAATTCCTTGCTTTGATAGTGAGAGTTTGTTCCTTTGGCCTGAACTGTTACATTTCTAGACATGATAGTGTTATTGCTTGGCAAAAGACATTTTAGATCATTCTCCTTAGTGGTTGCAAACACCTCTCTCTTCCGTAGCTTGCTTACTGGTTTGGATACATAAGAATATCTACAAGAGCCTTTTGAATACAATGCAGAGTTATCTTTATTAACAGAAAAGTCTCCACTCTGATAAGGGGCTATCGTGGTCAACATCTTGGCTCAGAGTGCTACCAGTTCCCTGCAAATTACAAAGACAGAAAATGAGTTAATCCAAATCAAAATGAGATTCATATTGCATTGGCCAATTCATTAGTAAGATTTAGGAATATAAGACTTCAATGTAACGAAGAGTCCTCTTTTAGGTTGATAATACTAAAACAGAGTGCAATTCTAATCCAGAATTTCAGAAAAAAATAGTAAGCACCATTATTTATATACACAGAAGACAATCACTCAGTGACTGTCAAAACATAATGCTTTTCCTTATAAATACTCCACTTACACAGTGGCCTTGTAGATGGCAGTTGTCCACTAGCCCAAGATGGGCATTGGGCCTAAAATCCTCCTAAAAAATCTAAGCAAGCACTGCAATCTTCAAGTTGTTCACAAGTATTATTCAAATATTTGTTTATTAACTTTGAGGTTGGAATTCTTGCAATGGCTTGGAATTTAGGGACATAGCGTGCACTATGTCGGGCTCGTGCAGGGACATAGCGTATAGTATATTATCAATGGCCGGAAGAGTACATTATGCTGGGAGCCGGGTAATTACTCAACCTTTAGTTTTAAGAATTGCTTTCTTTCATTATTTCACATGACGGTTTTATGAAGTAATTAAATTGTATTGCAAGCGGAAGGGCAAGAGAGTAAGAGTTTTTTTGGGGGGTTTTATTTCTTGTAATTTTTACTGTAGAAGATGTGAGTCAGAAAAGAATGATGGAATTTATGGAGAGTGGTGGTATGGACAATGAGGTTATAGGTTCAGACATGTGCAATTTTGGTTTTTGGGATGACTCAGTAAATGTACATGTTTACCAGAGAACTAGGGGGCAGTCACTACAGACGATTGGAGATATGGACCATTTCGTGGTGGAGCACAAGGCCTGTGGAACACACACCTGCAATAGTGGTATTAGGAATAAGATAAGCCTCTTGGATTGGACTGAAAAATTCATAGAAAACGAATCAATCGTAGGAAGCAACACCCTAAAAGAAACGAATCAATTGTAGGAAGCCAATTTTTTTTTTGTAAAGTTAATGATTACTGCTAACCTGCTAAAAGAAATGCATGCAAAATTTGAATTTCACCAAGTAATGTATTGTTCGTAACTCGGTCCTTTCTCGCGTGTGAAAATTGCCGAAAACACTTTAGCAAAAATTATCTCCGAAAATTATGTACTTTGAAATTATTGTGTAAGGTGAATTTAACAACTCTTTCACAAAATGTTAGGATTGTAAATATATGAGTTGAAATAAGGCCAAAGCTACTTGGTTTGTGTATTCCAGGCAATGCCATGGCCAAGTTGATGAGCAACACTAATACAATATCCCTGAAATCATTACAAACAACATCAACTACAAAAGAAAAAATTATCCCTCTAAACCAAATAACATTTACCATTCGGCGTTCACATTGCATTGTACACATGCGATTGCTAGTATTATTAATTCCATTGGCCTTGATATGATGTGGGCGTCACTGACTATTGTTAACCAGCCTTTATTCATTTTGGGTTTTTTTGCTAATAAATTTTGGTCAACCATATTTTAGGGTATGCCAATCTAATGTTTATTTTTTCCTGCCATGTTGCAGGCTGAGAATCCTTGAAGAACTCTGCATGGCCTCTTGTGAGATGGATCAAAGAAGTTTGTGTAAAGAATCCTCTATCGAATAGTTATTTTAAACAGTGATCCATAGTTGTTAAGTAAGAATCTTAATATTCATGTTCCTTGAACGTTGCAGGGTTAGGTTTGAAGGCGCAAACTGAGAGGCAATAATTGACAACTGTATCCTTTTACCAAAGCTTACTTGTATTTTATAAGTAAATTGAGTTTTTGATTAGAGTTTAAATTAAGTATACAATTTTTACCATCAAAATATTTGAAATATTGTTAGAGTAAATTGTGTTTTTGAGTAGAGTTTAAATTGAATATACAATTTTCACCATCTAAATATTGTTAGAATATTTTTTATTGATAAAATATTATTTTTGGTGTGGGTGTTGAACATAGATGGGGTTCTGTTATTTTATTTTGTTTGAATTATTCTTAATTTTTATAGTAAAAATAAAAAGGAAGAATAGGGGTATGAGGGAAAATGAGGAATGGGGGTAGGAGAGAAAGGAGGAATGGAGATTGGAGGAAACAACAAGAACAATATCGGAGGGAAAAGGAGGAATGGGGATTGGAGGGGAAATGAGGAATGGAGATTGCAGGAAAAAAGAGGAACGAGATCGAAGGGAAAAAGGAGGAATGGAGATTGGAATGAAAAAGAACAATGAGGAATGGAGGTTGGAGAAGGAAAAGTTGCTAATTTATAATAAAATAATTTTTTAGTTGATGAGAGATAATAAAGATTGAAAGTGAAATTGGTTTATTAATGTTAATAATTGAATACAATTATTTGTGTTGAATTTTGTTATATTTGAAATTACTTTTATTGTTTTATTAATTATGTTTTGATTGTTTTAAATTAAAAAAATTAATATGGTAAACAATAAAGATTTATAATAGTTTTTTAGAAGATTTATAATAATTTTTTAGATGATGATATTTGTAAAGGTATTTATATTTAGATGATGATGTGTATTTGTAAAATGTAATTTTAATAAAATTTGTTTATTATTTTGAAAGTGTGTGTTTTACAGGTTATACTTTCACCTTATAAACAATTTTTGTGATCCAATTAATATTATTAATTCCATTGGCCTTGATAACCAACCTTTATTCATTTTGGGTTTTTTTGCTAATAAATTTTGGTCAACCATATTTAAGGGTTTGACAATCTAATGTTTATTTTTTCCTGCCATGTTGCAAGTTGAGAATCCTTGACGAACTTTCCATGGCCTCTTGTGAGATGGATCAAAGAAGTTTGTGTAAAGAATCCTCTATAGAATAGTTATTTTTCATAGTGATCCATAGTTAAGTAAAAATCTTAATATTCATGTTTCTTGAACATTGCAGGGTTAGGTTTGAAGGCGCAAACTGAGAGGCAATAATTGACAATTGTATCCTTTTACCCAAGCTTACTTGTAATTTATAAGTAAATTGAGTTTTTGATTAGAGTTTAAATTGAGTATACAATTTTTACCATAAAAATATTTGAAATATTGTTAGAGTATATTTTAATTTAATAAGTAAATTGAGTTTTTAAGTAGAGTTTAAATTGAATATACAATTTTTGCCATCTAAATATTGTTAGAACATTTTTATGATAAAATATTATTTTTGGTGTGGGAGCTGAACATACCTAAGGTTCTTAAATTTTATTTTGTTTGAATTATTCTTAATTTTTAAAGTAAAAATATTACTATAGAATTAAAATAATTATACTTATTTTCAACAAATTTTTAATAATAAATGTCAATAGTGCATTTAAAATGACAAATAAATGTTATATTTATTTGAATCTTTATTATTGTTCAAATGATAACTCTAAAAAATTAATGAATGTAAATGAGATTTAATTGTAGAAGGTAGGAGGGAAAAGAAGGAATGGCGATTGCAGGGAAGAGGTTAAAGATTGGAGAGAAAAGAAAAGGGGTCTGAGGGAAAAGGAGGAATGGGGATTGGAGGGAAAATGCAGAATGGGGGTAGGAGGGAAAGGAGGAATGGAGATTGGAGGAAACAAGAAGAATGGGATCGGAGGGAAAAAGGAGGAATGGAGATTGGAAAGAAAATGAAGAATGGAGGTTGGAGAAGGAAAAGTTGTTAATTTATAATAAAATAATTTTTTTGTTGATGATAGATAATAAAGATTGAAAATGAATTTGGTTTATTAATATTAATAATTGAATACAATTATTTGTGTTGAATTTTGTTATATTTGAAATTACTTTTATTGTTTTAATAATTATGTTTTGATTGTTTTTAATTAAAAAAGTTAATATGGTAAACAATAAAGATTTATAATAATTATTTAGATGATGATATTTGTAAAGGTATTTATATTTAGATGATGATGTGTATTTGTAAAATGTAATTTTAATAAAAAAAATTATTATTTTGAAAGTGTGTGTTTTGCAGGTTATACTTTTACCTTTTAAGTAATATGTGTGATCCAATTAATATTATTAATTCCATTAGACTTGATATGATGTGGGCGTCACTGACTATTGTTAATCAACCTTTATTCATTTTAGGTTTTTTTGCTAATAAATATTGGTCAACCATATTTAAGGGTTTATTTTTTCCTGCTATGTTGCAGGTTGAGAATCCTTGAAGAACTTTGCATGGCCTCTTGCGAGATGGATCAAAGAAGTTTGTGTAAAGAATCCTCTATAGAATAGTTATTTTTCATAGTGATCCATAGTTGTTAAGTAAGAATCTCAATATTCTTGTTTCTTGAACATTGCAGGGTTAGGTTTGAAGGCGCAAACTGAGAGGCAATAATTGACAATTGTATCCTTTTACCCAAGCTTGTATTTTATAAGTAAATTGAGTTTTTGATTAGAGTTTAAATTGTGTATACAATTTTTACCATAAAAATATTTGAAATATTGTTAGAGTATATTTTATTTAATAAGTAAATTGAGTTTTTGAGTAGAGTTTAAACTGAATATACAATTTTTGCCATGTAAATATTGTTAGAACATTTTTATCGATAAAATCTTATTTTTGGTGTGGGGGCTGCACATACCTGGGGTTCTTAAATTTTATTTTGTTTGAATTATTCTTAATTTTTAAAGTAAAAATATTATTATAGAATTAAAATAATTATACTTATTTTTAACAAATTTTTAATAATAAATGTCAACAGTACATTTAAAATGACAAATAAATGTTATCTTTATTGTTTAAAGGATAACTCTAAAAAATTAATGAATGTAAATGAGATTTAATTGTAGAAGATAGGAGGGAAAAGAAGGAATGTAAATTGCAGGGAAGAGGTTAAAAATTGGAAAGAAGAGGAAGTACAGGGATTGGAGGGAAAAGGAGGATTGGGGATTGGAGGGAAGATGAGGAATGGGGGTAGGAGGGAAAGGATGAATAGAGATTGGAGGAAACAAGAAGAACGAGATCAGAGGGAAAAAGGAGGAATAGAGATTGGAAAGAAAAGGAAGAATGAAGATTGCAAGGAAAATGAGGAAAAGTTGGAGAAGGAAAAGTTGTTAATTTATCATAAAATAATTTTTTTATTGATGATAGATAATAAAGATTGAAAATGAATTTGGTTTATTAATATTAATAATTGAATATAATTATTTGTGTTGAATTTGGTTATATTTGAAATTACTTTTATTGTTTTAATAATTGTGTTTTGATTGCTTTTAATTAAAAAAATTAATATGGTAAACAAATGCAGATTTTAATAATATTTTAGAAGATTTATAATAATTATTTAGATGATGATGTGTATTTGTAAAATGTAATTTTAATAAAATTTGTTTATTATTTTGAAAGTGTGTGTTTTGCAGGTTATACTTTCACCTTTTAAGTAATATATGTGATCCAATAAATATTATTAATTCCATTGGCCTTGATATCATGTGGGCGTCACTGACTATTGTTAACCAGCGTTTATTCATTATGGGTTCATTATCTTTTTTTTTTGCTAATAAATTTTGGTCAACCATATTTAAGGGTTTGCCAATCTAATGTTTATTTTTTCCTGCCATGTTGCAGGTTGAGAATCCTTGAAGAACTTTGCATGACCTCTTGTGAGATGGATCAAAGAAGTTTGTGTAAAGAATCCTCTATAGATAAGTTATTTTTCATAGTGATCCATAGTTGTTAAGTAAGAATCTCAATATTCATGTTTCTTGAACATTGCAGGGTTAGGTTTGAAGGCGCAAACTGAGAGGCAATAATTGACAACTGTATCTTTTTACCCAAGCTTACTTGTATTTTATAAGTAAATTGAGTTTTTTATTAGAGTTTAAATTGAGTATACAATTTTTACCATAAAAATATTTGAAATATTGTTCGAGTATTTTTTATTTAATAAGTAAATTGAGTTTTTGAGTAGAGTTTAAATTGAATATACAATTTTTGCCATGTAAATATTGTTAGAACATTTTTATTGATAAAATCTTATTTTTGGTGTGGGGGTTGAACATACCTGGGGTTCTTAAATTTTATTTTGTTTGAATTATTCTTAATTTTTAAAGTAAAAATATTATTATAGAATTAAAATAATTATACTTGTTTTCAACAAATTTTTAATAATAAATGTCAACAATACATTTAAAATGACAAATAAATGTTATCTTTATTATTGTTCAAAGGATAACTCTCAAAAATTAATGAATGTAAAATGAAATTTAATTGTAGAAGGTAGGAGGGAAAATAAGGAATGGAGATTGTAGGTAATGGAGGTTAAAGATTGGAGGGAAAAGGAGGAATGGGGATTGGAGGGAAAAGGAGGAATGGGGGTAGGAGGGAAAAGAAGGAATGGAGATTGGAGAAAACAAGAAGAATGGAGGGAAAAAGGAGGAATGGAGGGAAATTAATATTAATAATTGAATATAAAATAAGGAATGGGTTGAATTTGGAGAAAACAAGAATATTGGGATCGGAATTGTATTTGTAAAATGTAATTTTAAAAAAGGAGGAATGGAGATTTTAGGAAAAAGGAGGAATGGAGATTGGAAGGAAAAAGAAGAATGAGGATTGCAAGGAAAATTAAGGAACGGAGATTGGAGAAGGAAAAGTTGTTAATTTATAATAAAATAACTTTTTTGTTGATGATAGATAGTAAAGATTGAAAATGAATTTGGTTTATTAATATTAATAATTGAATATAATTATTTGTGTTGAATTTGGTTATATTTGAAATTACTTTTATTGTTTTAATAATTATGTTTTGATTGTTTTTAATTAAAATACCAACACAAGGACAACACAATGAAATACAGGATAATTTTTTTTTTTTGACTTGCTTGAAGATAATGCGACACTACACAAGTTCTCTAGGGAATACAACCAACCAAAGACATGCTTTCCACAACACGGACCCACACTAGTGACAGATAGACATGAGGCACACACTAAGGACACAATGGTTCATCTAAAGTATGCAGTCTTACAACAAGGGCTTCCCACAGAAGGTCTCTTTAGATTCATGTTTTAGCTGTAAGTGTTTTTACATTCTTTACTTTTCGCAGGGAAATCACGATAGGAGAATCTGAAAGTCATGTCTCCTTTGAAGAATTTTCCCCTACCTTGATAATGTTAAAATACAGTGTACACCAATTATAGAATAGCAAGAGGTTACTTCATTTACTTGATTAACTTATTCATTTGTGAGGAGGCAGTTAATTTCTCAAGGCTATTAACTTTATCATTCTGTTTTCGACGCTGAGCTTTTGAACATATATGTTTTACCTTTTCAAGCGGTCAATTTTATTTTATTTTATTTTATTCCAGTACATGACTGTCAACTCTTGGATTCATCATTAAGATCTTATTAGTTATTAATAAGATTTCATTGGGGTCAAGAGTCTAATCAGAAAAATTAAAGGTTTCACTTGGGCTTCACTTGAAGAGATAGAAATAAGTATACTGTTTACATTTTCAACGGGTAAGACAGATCGAAGAGTTTCTTAGGCAAGTTCCTTCTATTTATTGTAATCTTGTTATCTTCCAAGAATTTAATCATTGATTTCACCTTAAGACCGTTCTAAGGACTCACCACAATAAGAGATTGTTGATTTGTTTACGCGGGATCACAAGGTATATTTGTTTCTCTTTTTTTTTTTTTTTTGCTAGGTTCAAAAACATAGTCCTCTACCAAGCGACACAAGACCAAGGTAACTAGAGCGATGCAAGATGATTCAAGTTTGGATAATTAGAATTAGGTTTGACAATTCAAGGATAAACCATATTCTGAAGAGTGAAAATTCAACAAAGGATACACATGTCAAAACAAGTTCATTTAATCTTATTGACGATAATATTTCTCAAATTGACTTTCAAACGATAACAACCTACATGAGAACAATACAAAATTATAACACAATGCCTTCTAGATAGTCTCCACAATTTCCATACCAATGCTGTAAGGCAAAAGAAAAACATTCGTACAACAGCAGTTCCTAAGAAGGATGGAATCCACTTTCTACACGTGTTTCTTTTTCTCTCTCTCTTTTTTTTTTTTCTTTTCTACTCAGGAAATCCTCCTGCACATTTGTTAGCACATATCAGTTCGCAAGAACTGAGCACGATAAAAGCTATAACATTAAGACAATATGTTGTTATCTAACTGTTTCAAGGAGGAAGAAAAACACCGTTGATGAAGAAAACGATAATTCAAGAGTCTAAACAAGAGCAATTAAAGAGCTGTCCAAAAGCATAAAATGTCTAAATAAAAGGAATGGCACTAACTCTATTCAATTATCATTTTCACATAGGAGCAGTTAATAAACATCATAGTGAATTTCACCCATATCACAATAATGACCGTCATTAACAAGATAACATTTCGAAACAAAAACAATTACAGGAAGAGAATTAATTTCAAACGTGATCTATCCCTATTTGTTTAAGTTAGTTCACCAAACCAAGGATTCACTATGCCACTGGAAGATCCCAAACAATCAATCGACATGAGAATATCTAAACCAACATGACTTATTAATATTAAGATGATGTGCCTATAACAGTTAATTTTATGTCAATACAGAATAAATAAAAATGGAAAGAAAAGGGGATGAAACGCACAAATGACCTCGCATGGGTCACATCCTATCCTAACAATCCTTCTATTAGTCTTTCTTCTAATCAAGAGAATGTCTTAAGAAAAAAAAAGACAAATTTGACAAGACCAAATATATCCATTATAAATCTTACAAGAGGGTTACTCAATCATTCACAAGAACACAACACAAGATACATAGCTTCCAAAGGATCTGTCGTCAACAACAAGTTGACTTAAACCTTTCTGGTCAATACATAACCATTCTACTACAATGACAGCAAGGAGGTCGTATCACAACGATCATCACAAAAACCAGTCAACCAAAGAGTTTCCAAACACACCAACCTATGAGTCACAGGAGAATGAAACTTAAGCATCTTTACGGAGCAAAACGTAGAGTAATTTCTTACACATAAAACCCACATCCCAATTTTAAGATTTGAAAACTTCCTCACTAATGTTCAAGTAGCTCTCGTATCCTCCAACATGTGTGAAACAAAATCAAGGTAAGAAAGAGTATTTCCTCTGACATTTTAAGCTATCCAAAAGAAATGTGAGTATCGTCAAAAGAAGACATTCCATAGGATCAGCTACATTCCTCAAAACATGCAACAGTTACCAAGGGAGATAAGGTGATTCCAAAGACGACAATCTCCAAACGGTGAACATGAATTGATATCAAATTATGACGATCAACCATGACACTCGAAGAATAAAAGTATTTCTTTGAGCGATTCAAACAAGTAACAAAAGCAACTAACCTAGTTGAGAGTAATATCAACTTGGCTCAAATCGATAATCAGTCAAGCTAAGCACACACCAAGCCAACCGGGAAGGGTTACTAGAACTAAAAGAAAAGAAAAGAGACAGGAAAAGCATCATTCACCTATACACAATGCACTTGCAGTACTCAATCCCTAATTCGCAAATACTCGACATAACCCAGAACTAAAGATCTCGAACCGAAACAAGAATAAGAACAAAACAGGAACTGTAAGGTTGAGTCCAACAACAATGTTTGATAAAAACATTCAAATCGTGAGACCAACATAAGGAACTCGGGGGTGTTCATTACAGGACCCCCACCTCTTTTGTTTTATTAGTCTTAAGAACAAAGTTCACCCAAATAATATTTATTAAAACCCAGAAAACAATAAAAGGGCTTCAACCAACGCAATCATTTCTAACGCCAAAACAAATACAAACGAGCCAGGAAAGTGGAAACCAAATAGCATACCATCACACGAGTCATTTATATGAAGAGTAGAGTTATTTAATGATTCAATTAAATAACAGCATAAGAATTAATGGTATAGAGAATATCGTGCCTGATTAAGCTCCCGCAGTCGATCACAAGATGGACGGGGCCTGCAACAGCAACCGAAGCCTAACTCCATTTTCTTCAAGCTCGTTGGGCACCCAAACATCGAACATCTTCATGTTGGCACAGGTAGGAGTTCACAGCCAGGGTGGGTGGTCTAAAATGCTTGCCATCATTCTCCCAACACCGCTCCAAGATCAGCCCTAGAACTACTGTAGGTCCCATTTTGGCAATTGAACTTAATCCTTCGTCATTCATCCAAACACCTCCACCATCTCCATATGCATCTGATTGATTCTAATTTGGACCTCCTAACCTTGGTGCTCTCATATTAGGAGCAGCGCTAGTTTGAGACAAAGCAAAAGAAGATGGCTTTATAACCAAAAACAATCTCTTGGTACAGACTCCATATCCATAAAACAGTCCCTAGACTTAGCATCCTCAACTATTTCTTGCATCCCATAACCTGCAATCATTGAAATCCATGACACTACTGTTTTCTCAGTGCATGTTCTGAATCTGAACAATATCCTGCTACCTTCATCTCCCAAGACATATTCTCCAACATTGCATAGATCTCCTGAAAGTTTTCTTGCAAGGCAAACTGTGCTTCATGAATATTCTGATATGAAACAAATCCACCTCTATGAGATCCTCTTCCATGAGTTACATCGAACAGCAAGTAAGGTCTCAACAGAGAATCTATGCAAATAAATTTCATCAGGTCTGCTGGAACACTCTCACTGCCACAAGTCGATTTTGAACAGCAATATCATGATGGAGAATCCCGAATTCGAGGATGCATTCAATACTGAACAGGTAACAACATTATTGGACGGCCTGCTGGTTAGAAGCGCTCAAAGAGGCGCCTACTGTACCGCGCGCGCCTGCTGCCTGGCTGGAGCTGTTGTTGTTTGTTGCTGTCTATGCTGCGGATTCCCCAACAAGAACACACTCGCAGCACCCAATGGAAGTGGAGTAACGTGCCTGCTGTACCAGCTGGAAGCTGTGCGCGGCCAGCACAAGAAAACCGCGCTCCTCCTTCCCCCAAAACGCATCAGGCAAAAACAAAAACAAACCCATGTCCACACGACCACAAAAAAAACGAAGTAATCCTTCCCCCCACAGACCCACGCGGCCAGGGCAGGGAAAAAAATGGAGGCGTCCAAGATTTGCGCACCCGCAAGGCGTGAGGAGGGTTTCATTGCGGCCAAGGAAGACACAAAAGGACGCGCCCAGGACCTGCGCACCAGAAAACGACCACACAGCAAGGAAACTTGCAATCATCTTACAAATGTGAGATTTTCATTTGGGCGCGCGACCCCCAATCCACTGAGCACGCAGATCCCCAAACAACTGAGCACGCAAATCCCCAAAACAAAGAAAACGTGGCTAGCAAGCCAAAACGAATCACGAGGTCAAAACGCAGGCCAAAACCCAATACGATTGCAAACACGTTTCCCCAAATCCCAGGGAAGGTCCAACACGGTTTACAAGAAAAGACGTCTATTTTGGAGAGAGATCCGTGTGTGAAACACAAATCCTAAATTCTCCCCATTCGAGCACGCCTTAGAAGATTTTACAAACCTAAACCATATTTAATTTGTTCGCCTTAAATGCCGAGCAGGATGGAGCTTCATCCTCATTTCCCAGCATTAATTTATGTAATCGCTTATCAAAATTTAACAGGGTTGGTATCAAATCGACGCTCAGAAGGCGAGGTTAACGTCGACCGATAAATAAAAAAAAAATATTATTATTATTATTATTATTATTACCACTTATTAATACTTATTAATCGAAAAACAAGAGCCAACGAAAGGTCAACATAAGCACCACAATGTTAAAAGCTTAGCGACATGGGCGTCGGAGAACGGGGCATTACATCATGTTTCTTGAACATTGCAGGGTTAGGTTTGAAGGCGCAAACTGAAGGAGGCAATAATTGACAACTGTATCCTTTTACCCAAGCTTACTTTTATTTTATAAGTAAATTGAGTTTTTTATTAGAGTTTGAATTGAGTATACAATTTTTACCATAAAAATATATGAAATATTGTTCGAGTATTTTTTATTTAATAAGTAAATTGAGTTTTTGAGTAGAGTTTAAATTGAATATACAATTTTTGCCATGTAAATATTGTTAGAACATTTTTATTGATAAAATCTTATTTTTGGTGTGGGGGTTGAACATACCTCGGGTTCTTAATATTTTATTTTGTTTGAATTATTCTTAATTTTTAAAGTAAAAATATTATTATAGAATTGAAAATAATTATACTTACTTTTCAACAAATTTTTAATAATAAATGTCAACAGTACATTTAAAATGACAAATAAATGTTATCTTTATTATTGTTCAAAGGATAACTTTAAAAAATTAATGAATGTAAAATGAAATTTAATTGTAGAAGCTAGGAGGGAAAAAAAGGAATGGTCGATAGCAATGGAAGAGGTTAAAGATTGAGAGAAAAGGAAGGATAGGGGTCTGAGGTAAAAAGAGGAATGGGGATTGGAGGGAAAATGAGGAATGGGGGTAGGAGGGAAAGGAGGACATGGAGATTGGAGTTCTTAAATTTTATTTTGTCTGAATGAGATCATAATTTTTAAAGGAGGAATGGATTATTATAAAAGGAAAAGGAAGAATGACTTATTTTTAAGGAAAATTAGGAACGAAGGTTGGAGAATGTCAAAAGTTGTTACATTTATAATGACAAATAAATGTTATCTTTGTTGATGAAAGGATAAATCTAAAAGATTGAATGAATGTAATTTGAGATTTAATTAATATTAGATAGGATTGAATATAATTATTTGTGATTGTAGGGAATTTGGTTATAGATTGAAGATTACTTTTATTGTTTTAATAATTATGTTTTGATTGTTTTTAATTAAAATGAGCACTGACGATTGGAGGGAAAATGAGGAATGGGGGTAGGAGGGAAAGGATGAATAGAGTTTGGAAGAAAACAAGAAGAATGAGATCATAAGGAAAAAGGAGGAATGGAGATTGGAAGGAAAAGGAAGAATGAGGATTGCAAGGAAAATTAGGAACGAAGGTTGGAGAAGGAAAAATTGTTAATTTATAATAAAATAACTTTTTTGTTGATGATAGATAGTAAAGATTGAAAATGAATTTGGTTTATTAATATTAATAATTGAATATAATTATTTGTGTTGAATTTGGTTATATTTGAAATTACTTTTATTGTTTTAATAATTATGTTTTGATTGTTTTTAATTCAAATAATAAATATGGTAAACAATAAAGATTTATACTAATTTTTCAAAAAAATTATAATAATTATTTAGATGATGATGTGTATTTTTAAAATGTAATTTTGATAAAACTTGTTTTTTATTTTGAAATTGTGTGTTTTGCAGGTTATACTTTCACCTTTTAAGTAATATTTGTGATCCAATTAGTATTATTTAATTCCATTGGCCTTGATATCATGCGGGCGTCACTGACTATTGTTAACTAGCGTTTATTCATTATGAGTTTTTTTGTTGATAAATATTGGTCAACAATATTTAAGGGTTTGCCAATCTAATGTTTATTTTTCCCTGCCATGTTGTAGGTTTGAGCATCCTTGAAGAACTTTGCATGACCTCTTGTTAGATGGATCAAAGAAGTTTGTGTAAAAGAATCCCCTATAGATATTGTTAAATTTTCATAGTCATCCATAGTTGTTAAGTAAGAATCTTAATATTCATGTTTCTTGAACATTGCAGGGTTAGGTTTGAAGGCGCAAACTGAGAGGCAATAATTGACAACTGTATCTTTTTACCCAAGCTTACTTGTATTTTATCAGTAAATTGAGTTTTTGATTAGAGTTTAAATTGTGCATACAATTTTTACCATAAAAATATTTGAAATATTGTTCAGAGTATTTTTTATTTAACAAGTAAATTGAGTTTTTGAGTAGAGTTTAAATTGATTATACAATTTTTGCCATGTAAATATTGTTAGAACATTTTTATTGATAAAATATTATTTTTGGTGTGGGCGCTGAACATACTCGGGGTTCTTAAATTTTATTTTGTTTGAATAATTCTTAATTTTTAAAGTAAAAATATTATTATAGAATTAAAATAATTATACTTATTTTCAACAAATTTTTATTAATAAATGTCAACAATACATTTAAAATGACAAATAAATGTTATCTTTATTATTGTTCAAAGGATAACTCTAAAAAATTAATGAATGTAAAATGAAATTTAATTGTAGAAGTTAAGTATGGAAAAGAGGACATGGGCGAATAGCAGGAAGCGGTTAAAGATTGGAGAGACAACGGGAATAATCGAAAAACCTCCAAGATATGCCAATCACCATCAACGAGTTACGTGAGCATATGAAAAATGTTCCCCATTCCAATCTGGCTGATTTTTGATGCGGTTTGGAACATCATTAAGGGGTACAAGGTCTTACTGGGAAAAATGTCGTGGTGAATTGGCTGACATGTTGCATCAAATAGGATCACCTACTATTTTTTTCACATTGAGCGCAGCTGATATGTATTGGCCTGATCTACATGCATTAATGCCTGGAACACCACCGGATAATCCACGAAGAAGCAAAATTGGCGAAGGAAAAAATCATCGAATATCCACATATAGTGGCACATTATATGCACCTGCGACATACACTTTTCCGAAAGGAGGTATTACAAAAAGGAATGAAAGTTAAAGATTATTGGTCTAGATATGAATGGCAACATAGAGGTTCGCCACATGTGCATGGATTCATATGGTTAGAAGGGGCACCGAATATGGACAACCTTGATTGGAATGATGATTTTCAACGATGAAATTAATAATCACATGTTCAACAGAATACAATAGAACATGAATGGGAAATCATGTGTAGGCTTCATCATGGTCAATTTTTGCAAGCGACGGAAATAGATATGTTGGGAAGGAGAGATATTGACAGACAAGCACCATGGAATGATGAATATCGAGGTGAAGAATACACAAGCAAAGCGATAAAATTCATAAGCAAGCATGCAACATGAAAGGTTGGGTTGGTTATAGATGATGAATTAGCCCCGAATTTCAATTGCGACACCTTGGGTGCTAAAAAAAAAAACAAGCACTTGATATAATAATGACACATTATAATCAACATCGAAATAACATTCCATTGCTCATGATAGTCAAGGAACACGGGAACAGGGAAAATCTATTTGATTGGTGCGATTCGTCAGGCACTTTTTGTTTTATTTAATTTTATTTTTTATGATTTCTTCCTCTTTGCCCTAATCCGCCCCCTTTTACAAGCTTTTCGATTTTATTTACACAGATCTAGCTCATTATCAGTGGCAGTGATGATTTCAACTTTAAGGAGGTATCTTTTTCCACTTAATCTTATTGTTTGTTACTATTCATTTTTTTCAGCTCTGGTTATCATTAAAGATGTTACAGGTGTATGTATTTACATTTAGTTAAATACAATCTTTTTATTTTTTGAAAACGTGGGTTGACATCCGTCCGAGGAAGCTGTTACTTCTCGGGACTGACAATGTCAGGGAACTCACCCATCTATCTACTAATCCATTTTTTGTGTTGAATTTTTTTAAGACAAAGATCTAACACATTACCGGTGATGATTTCAATTTTAAATAGGTATTTTCTTCAACATAATCTTATTGTTTGTTACTTTACATTTTTTCAGCGCTTGTTATCATTAAAAATGTTACAGGTCTAATTCTATATATTTACATTTATTTAAAGATATTGTTGGTCTATATATTTAAAGATGTTGCTGGCACTTCTCAGGACTGACAATGTCAGGTAACTCACCCTTCTATCTACAATGTCAGGTAAAACAAAGATCTAGCACGTTACCCTTGATGATTTCACAGCAATCTAATACGCAAGAGGTAAGCTAAACCCTATCATATTTGCAATTATGTTTAATTTCTTACCAGTGATGATTCTTTCTTGATTTCTTAGAATTATATTTAATTTATTTTTTATATGTGCAAAATCCTTTGATATATTTTTTTAACTGTGGGATAAACAATACATTATACAATTTTAAATATAAGTCCACATAAAATTCCTCATCATCCATATATATCATATCATCACCATATCATTATCATATCCTGACTCCTGACACTACAATTATTATTAACACAATTATTTATCTAATTTAAATTTATTAAAACAATTCAGTTTTTTAAAAATAATTCATAATCATATCATTACAATTCTATTCGTTCTAATGTCATCTATATCCATTCTAATCATTAATGTCATCTATATCCATTATAACACATTCCATTTATTTATCATCTATATCCATTCTAATGACATTATGCTCATATCGTTACAAGTATAGAGAATAATTATCTTAAAACAAGTACAAAAGTCTAGAGAAGAAGAATTATTGTGCTTGATGATAAATCTACGTCCACATTAAATTGATCATCGTCCATATATATCATATCATTATCGTCATTCATCGTCTTTCATCATCATCTATCATTAATTATCAATTATCATCATTCATCATCTACGTCCACATACAATTCATGACAATGCAAGTAAACAAGAAACATACATATAATTCATGATAATCACCATCTAATGCAATTAAAATTAAAGACTGTATATAAATCATATAATTAAATTCAAATACCATAGTACATACTCAATAGTAGAAGTTTTCAAATTCAATATTTAAAGTTTCCTCAATAATAAAAGTTTCTAGTTTTCAAAACCCTCTTTTTCTTTATCCAATTCTACTCCTCTGCTCTCTTCCCCAACAGCTTCTTCCACTGTGGCTGTACCTCTTTCCCCAACACCAGAAATAACCCCTGAACTTATAAGATCTTCCGCAGCACTGTCCAGATTTTTTAAAATTCTTTCTTCTTGATTTGTTGCATCTCCATGCGACAACAAATTTGGATCAGCTGCTGCTTTAGCTTTGAATAATATGTCAGGGTCGAAACCATGCTCTTTAATTATCCGCTTTAGTGTATTGTTTTGTTTGTTAACCAAAACAATATTTTGCTTCAAATTTTTTGCTGCGGATAAGCTGTTCTTTGCTGTTTCCAAGTGAACTTGCAAAACCTTCTCCTGACTCTTCAAATTTTCATATTTCAACTGCACAAAAAGAGTAATGTCAATTCAAAATATTACTAAAAAAGGAAAATTTCAAACTAACAAGAATGATTGTTTGAATGTAATAGTACTTACAACCGCTCTATCTCTTTCGGCATTTGCGATTGCTACCAAATCCTTGTCCTTGGACCATTTGTTAAAATATGCTTGGGCCTTGGCACTAATATTTTCCAATTTGTTTAATGACTTATCTAAAATGTCGTCTTTATAGTTGTTATACGTGACAGTCCCACTTCTTACTTGGGTAAGTAAGGAATCCATCTTCGCAGGTTGATTCTGGACTGCAGCGTATAAACTATCCCGTTGCCAATAATTTTCATAACGACTAATAATCTCATTGATAAGAACTTTAGCCCTTCTCTCCCATTCTATAAGCTGATTGATATGAGGAAGAATAAACTCACTGACATGGGATTGACAATCATAACCAATTAAGTTCTAAAAGGAAAAGGTGGCAACTGTTCACTATCTGAATCTGATGAAGACGATCTTGCTGGAGAAGTATGGGGGCTTTCAGCAAGATCAACTGCTACTTGTTTCTGCCTTTGGGTGGGCTGATCCTGTTTGTGAAAAAATTAATCAAGATTTAGATAAATAAATTTAAATCGAAATGTAATTCAAAATTGTAAAGCATATTTAAATTGAAATTTGAAGTATACCTGCTGGCCTTGAATCATCTCGCGGGTATTGAAAAAACCAGTTGGGTCATTGCTATCAATGCCCAAATAATCTTCATCTAAATTTATATTGTTCAAAACAGATATGCCCGTTGCACTGGGCAAGCCACCAAGTGAGAGAGTTGGAATTCGAAAGGAGGAGGCAATGTTTAGTGTCCCACTAGGGGCCAGAGCAAAAGACATGCGTTTACCAATGTTCTTTTTCACTGTTCCTCTGGTTGGCATTTTAAAAATTATTGGTTGAGTGGGTGTCGGTGCCGCGGTTTGATCAGGACTGACATGTGCTGAAAAGTACAAGAAAAAAATGAAAAATAGGAAAACAATTCATAAAGTCAAAAATTTCGAAATTAAACGTACTATCGAAGAGTTGTACCTTGTTGTCGAGGGGTTGTTTTTCTCGGTGCTACGGGTGGCCTTGTAGGAGTTGTACTCAGTGTCTGTTCAGAAGATATGAATGCATGCGACTGTATGGAGTGAGTTGGGGAAGAAGGTTGAGTTTGTGAAACATGTGTATGTTCCAAAGTCCCTGCAATTCATCAATATTAAATGTTGTCAATTCATTTGGTTAAAATTTAAATTGAAAAATAAATATGCAACTTTGGAATTTGTAAATAATATATGAGAAGGTATTACTTCTCTGGCGTTTAACGAGTTCAAACTGTTGAGGGTTTGGAGAGGAGTGAGCTTCCATTTCAGATTGGGAGTCCCCCGAAGCCTCAACGTGTTGTTGGCCTCTTCCTCTCGATAACGCCTTTTTTCGGGGAAGGGCTTCAATAAATCTTCTCTGCAAAACATTAAAATTTAAGTTTTAATAACTGTGCACTGTAATGTCGAAAATTGAAATACAATTACAAACTAAATAGTTTATACCTGTTCTTCAAACGGAATCGACAACTTCATCAACTCCTCATCATTGCAAGTAGGAATTTTTTTATCTTTTAAATTTAAAAGTGCCTCATAATAAAGGCCGAGGAGATAGTTTGTTGAATAAATGAAAGGTTTTTCTGAAAGTTTTGAATTTGTTATGTCAGTTCTTATTTTTTTGGATAGATATATGCACCAATCGAATTTTTGTTTTGAGATAGTGGCAACAATGTATGCAATGGCCCAATTTGGTAAATCAGTTTGGCGACCCTGCAAAGCAATTTTGGATTGAAAAAATGAAATAAGTGCAGCAAGAAAGTGGTGTGCAATTGATTGTTTATCCACACCATTGGATTTATTGACATGGGCTGCAAATGCGAAACAGTGAAAATTACTATAAATTTATAACAACAAATTGTATCAGAATAAAAAACAGAATAAAAAATATGAATTAAAACGAATTATACTTACAATTAACATGGAAACCGAATGTTGGTTCGAGAAATTTCTTGTCTTCTTCCAGGAGTGTTGCCTTGGTTGTAACAATTGGTAAATTTTTGAACGGAAGGCCCGTAAACCGATGGATGTCATTTGCTTGATACTGAATTGGAACATTCGGCCATCGTTCAGAGTCACATAAAAAATGTCGTCCTCTGAATTGTAGGATGACAGAAGGTAATTCAAAATATCCGGATCTGTTTCGAAATGGGGCATATTAACGAGCCCTGTAAATTCACACGCATCCATCAAATCTTTATATTCTGAAGACATCTTTAAAACAATATGGATGTGAGGGCATAAGGGATTACTGTAGTTGATCTTGGAAATCGATTGAATTGGATTCTCTTGATTTTTTTGCTGAACTTGCAGTTGGGAAGCATGTGAAGTTCGACATTATAGTTGTACTTGCGTCTTTGACAACGATTGAGACCTGCAAAAATTCAAGAGCGGGAAGGTGAAAACGAGAAAATGACCGGTTGAAGGGTATTTATAGGCTAAATCGGGCGTCAATGGCTTCAATTGACGCGCGTCAATGGTCTTAGCTAACGCGCGTCAAATAGTGTTGGTTGACGCGCGTCAATAGGATTAATTGATGCACGTCGCGTCAATAGATAGATCAACGCGCGTCAATAAGCCAGTGGCCAAGAGTGATCCAGTGATGCGCGTCATTTAAGGAGCCAGTGACGCGCGTCAACAGGAGCCAGTGACGTCAATATGGAGCCAGTGATCGCGCGTCAGTCAAGACCATTGACGTTCCATTGACGCGCTTACATGGAGTGATTATTGACGTCTTGTTGTCGCACGTCAATGATGGAGCCATGAAAAAACCAGGTGAAATTTTTGTTTTGGAATACTGTCAAATTCGCCTTTCGCTGAAACTGGTTCCGGGGATATTCGCCAGGTATTTTCCACCTACAATTTTATAGAGGTGTCTTAAAATGAACCCTGCAAACAAGAGAGCTTTTCCCAAGGTGAAAAAAATTTCACTGCGACCTGGAAACGGTCAACAAGATGCATGCCCACAACCCTCCTCATGCTTAGCAGCATGGTCGTCAATAAAAACAGGGGCTCTACCAAAAACTCTGATCGGGGCATTACACAGGGTAGGGAAGATGCATAAAAAAATAAATCTAAACTAACAAAGGTGATGCACCGAGGAATGAAGGACACCTATCTTGCCAATAAACACAAACCATTTAAATGCAATGCAAGATCATGCACATATAACCAAATTTGCAGTGAAAGATCAGGAGGATGCAAATGAACACAGAGAGGGTTGAGAATCATCCACATACATGCATTATTTGCTCCAAAGATTGATACAATACACTACAAAATGCCAAGAGGCAAAGTTGCGTTACAGTTTTAGATGGGAGGTTTGAACTCCACAAAATCACCTGCCAAAGAGAAGAAGGGAGGGGCAAAACAAGAATGTCCAACCTTTAGAAAGAAGCCCCTCCTTACAATTTATAGGAAGAATGAGAGAGGGAAGAGAGAGGAATTCCAAATCTACCCCAACCACCTCCAGATTGTATTTAATTCGTCTCATTATGGTGGTAGGTGAGAACCCTAGCAAACCCAAAAAATGGCGAAATGTATTTTGCATATTTGAAGAACTTGTTCCCACCCAATTAAAGATATCCAGTCGTAGTTGGACAGAGGACCTTGTAAGCTTTCCAAAAAGTCCAACCTTGCGTGAATCCGAGCTCCCTGTGAAAAGTTATGGCCATTTGAATATCTGGGTCAGGGTTTGCTTCCTGTCAGCACTCAAAATGTTGCACCTCTTGAAGGTGCGCCTTGGCGCATTCATTTTCATGTCGACATCTTCTGATGTGTGCCTCCAACCTGCGCCAGGGCACGAATTTTTCCGTGTCGACATTTTTCTACCTATGCCAGGGCGCATCCATTTTCATGTCGACATCTTCTGACGTGCGCCTCCAACCGTGCTTGCGCCAGGACCCGATTTCCTTTGATGCGAATTTTTCCGTGTCGACATTTTTCTACATGTTTTTCTACCCCTACGCCAAGGACTTTGCATCCATTTTCATGTCGACATCTTCTGACGTGCGCCTCCAACCTGCGCCAGGGCGCAAATTTTTCCGTGTTGACATTTTTCTACCTGCGCCAGGGTGCATCCATTTTCATGTCGACATCTTCAACAATGTGCGCCTTCAACCTGCGCCAGGGCGCGAATTTTTCCGTGTCATAAGCAATAATCTGAAACCAACCTGATATCTAATCCCGAGCCTGATACCGCGACTCCTTCTCCGAGAGCACGCTGAACTGTGGAAATTCAACCTGGGAGCAACAAAACCTGTGCCGAAGCACTTAGGGAAATTGAAACCTAACTACAACAAGACAATGTGCATCCGCACTTAGAGGAATTGAAATCTAGGCTAATATTTACAAGGGCAAACCTTTTCCTTTTCAGTAGCAATGTTTAAGATAGATTCCGTTAACTGGAATCGAGAGTTCTTCTCCATCCAATGTAGACAATTGGAAGGCATTACTATTTTTACATCCCATGACCATGTAGGGGCCACTCCAAATGGCATCAAACTTGGAATGCTTTCCTGGTTTTGCCCGATCTGCATCCCATTTCAGAACTAGGTCCCCTTCCTGGAAGGTCTTTGCTCTTACTTTCTTGTCAAATCATCTTTTTACTAAGGCCTGATATTTCTCAATCGTTTGAACTGCATGTTCTCTGATTTCTTCCAATTCCATCAACTCTGCATACCTGGCTTCCATTGGTTCGAACTCAGACAACTCCAACTGCTTCATGAGCTCCAATGCAGGCAGTTCTAATGATATAGGCAATACTGCCTCTTTTCCATAGACCAGCTTGTAGGGAGAATTACCTGTAGACCTTTTTGGTGTTATCCTATTAGCCCATAACACTAATTTTAACTTGGTATGCCATGTTCTTTGATTTTCATCCAAAGTCCTTCTGATGATTCTTAGCAAATTCTTGTTCGTGGACTCTGCCTGTCCATTACCCTGCGGGTAATAATTTGAAGAGGTGCTCAAATAGATTCCATTCTTGACAGCCCATTCTGTAATCTTGGAACCTATGAATGCCAATGCATTGTCTGATATGATAGTGGCCGACACACCGAACCTGGTCACTATTCCTTCATAAAAGTCTAGTATGTTAGACTCATTTGCTTCTTTGAGCGCTACTGCTTCGGTCCACTTGGTGAAATAGTCTGTTGCCGTGAGAATCCACTTGTGGCCTTGGCTTGAGTTTGGATTGATGACCCCGACAAAGTCCAATCCCCATTGCATAAATGGTTGGTCAACCAAAATTGGGTGCAATGGAAGTGCTGCTAGTCTTTCTTTGCCTGTGAAGAGTGCACATTTTTTGCACTTTTTTATCCATGTATAGCAGTCACTGAACACTGTGGGCCAATAATACCCTGCCTTCATTATCTTGAGAGCTGTTACTCGTGGGGAAAAATGTCCTCCAGAATCTCCATCGTGAAAATCTCGTAACACTCTCTCAATTTGACCTGTCCCAATGCACCTCAATAGAACTCCATTGATGTCTTTCTTGAACAAAACACCATCAACAAGCACATATGGAATGACTTGTAATCTAAAGTACCCCCTTTTTGCTTTGCTCATTTCTGGAGGGCATAGGCCTGTCTGTAGGAAGTGTATCATATTCTGAGTCCAACAAGGAGAGGGCACATTATCATTTTCCTGTTCTTGGCCATCCTGTAGTACCAAGACAGTCTCTTTTTCATCACCTGCTTCAACTTGCTGACTCAAAGCTAGCTGTTCACATAATTCTTTTCCATGAACCAGCTTAGTGACTTTAATTTCGATGTCATATTCCATGACACGAGTGATCCATCCTGCACGTTTCTCATTCAGATCCTTGTTTAGAAGGAAGTCCTTGACTCCCGCATGAGAGACCAACAATTGGATCTTGTTGTTTGAGACTAGGTGCTTGAATTTCTTTAAGCTTCTGATCACTTCAAGGACATGCTTTTCGATGAAAGAGTACCTAGTTTCGTATTCCTCCAAGCCTTGACTGAAGAAAACAACTGGTTGTTCTAATCCCTCTTTGTTTTGTTGTACCAGGATTGCAGAAATTATGTCTCCACCACCGAAGGCATATAACATGAAGTCCTTGGAGAAGTCTGGATTGACGAGAGTTGGAGCTTGAGATATAGCCTCTTTTATTGCCTCAAAACTTGCCTTGCCTTCAGCTGTCCACTTAAATGCCACGCTCTTCTTCAACATCAGCGTTATTGGCTTTACGAGAGCTGCATTGGAACAAACCTGTGGACAAAATTGATCCTTCCTAAGAACCTTTGAAGAGCCTTCTTGTGACTTGGCAATGGCAACACTCAAATTGCTTCAACTCTCTCTGGGTCAATCGTTAACCCCTCCTTTGACACAATATGGCCTAGAAGTTTTCCTTCGTGAGCCAGGAATATGCATTTTTTGGGATTCAAAGATACCCCAAATCTTCTACACCTCTGAAATACTTGCCTCAGATAAAAAGGTGATCCGCTGCATTTTTGGAGAATACAGTGATGTCGTCAAGATATATTAGAACTATTTCGTTGATCAACCCCTTGAATGCCATATCCATTGCCCTTTGGAAAGTGGCTCCAGCATTTGATAGCCCAAATGGCATTTTCTTGTAGGCATAGGTGCCCCATTTGGTGGTGAAAGCTGTCTTGAATTGGTCATCTTCTTTCACCATTACCTGATTATACCCTGAGTAGCCATCTAGGAGAGAGAATCTCTCCGAACCGGATACTACTTGCAATATTTGTTCCATTGAAGGAAGTGGGTAATGGTCTTTGAGAGATGCCCTGTTGAGGTCTCGGAAGTCCACGCACAACCTAATTTCTCCGTTCTTCTTCCTGACCGGAACCAAGTTTGCAACCCAGCTTGAGTGCTTGATCGGAAATATAATGCTTGCCTCTATTAGCTTGTTTAGCTCTTTCTTCATTAGAGGCTCAATGTGAGGGTTGACTGGTCTCTGCTTCTACCTGATGGGCTTAGCATCTGGATCCAATTCTATGGTATGTTGTGCCAACTTCGGATTGAATCCTCTCAAGTCTTCATAGCTCCATGCGAAGACATCTGGAAATTCTTGGCAAAGCTGTATGAAATCTGATTTCTCTTGCTCAGTGGCCACTTTACCAATTCGAAGTGTTCTGCCTTCCCCAACCGGAATTGGCTCTGAATCTTCTCTCTTGACCTGTATGTTAGCCTTTTCCTTACGGAACCGGTCGTTAGGGTTGAAGATAGACTCCAATGTTACTAAACCCTTGGGAAGCTTGTTTGTTCGCAGCTGCACTACTTGATCACCGTACTGTTGCTCTAGTCTGTCCTGATTCCTAGTTGAGAATTCAGCCTCTTCTTGTAAGAAATTGACGATCTGTTGATCGTTCTCAAACACCTGCCAGCTTGTGTTATTATCTGGCACTGCTGGCCTCACAATCACATGGATATGTGGTTGTGTTTTTTCCCTTCTGATGTTGTCAACCACATCAAACATCGCTCCAACTGATGCGAGCCTATCTGCGGTTTCATTTTTTTTCCTGGGTATGGACACAATGTTGAAAGCTTCAAAATCCTCAACGAGGTCCCATACCCTGTTCTTGTAGCTCTTCAGTAGGTCATTCTTTGTAGCATGTTGTCCCCTGACTTGGTTGACGATTAGCTCGCTATCTCCGAACACCTGCAAGTTCTTTATGCCCTTTTTGCTGGCCCAATGAAGTCCATGAATCAAGGCCTCATATTCAGTCGTGTTCTTTGAACAGGAAAACTGGAAACAGAACGCTGAATAATATTTGATGTCTTGTGGTGAAATCAACATTGCACCACCTCCAACACCTTGTCTGCTTCTCGAACCATCGAAAAATAGTTGCCAAACTTCGTTGTCATCCTTTTGTTCAGGCTGCATGATGTCGGGAATGGGTGAATTTTCTTCGTGTACACTATACACGCCCAATTCAGATTCTTCAATTTCCTTGTATGGGTCAAATTCGTGACTCTTGTTTGCCCATTCATCCAAAGTCAAATAAGGAATTCCCTCGACCTTAGTACCTGTTTCTAGATCGTTTGACCACTCCTCCTGATCAAAGGCTGAGCAATTTGCATTGATAGGACTTGGCACATGAGGTTCAATATGGAAATTGACAATTGGTTCTGACCTGATTGTTGCTTTGGTCCCATACCTCGTCCTAAAAATCATGTGTGACCAATCTACAGATAAATATCCACCGATTTTAGCTGTGAAATCCCTTGATAAGCATAGGGCAAAGAGTGGCGGGAGGTCAATTACAGATACATCTTGCAGAACTGTAACATTGGGGCATGCATGCAAGATAAGATTCAAACCTTTAATTACTCCCACCGTTGCTACTGTTGTCCCATCCAATTGCACTACCCCCTTTGATATGACTTCATATTGGAGACCCAGCTGATCAGCTATTTGCTTGGGCATGACAAAACTACTTGCCCCTGAATCAATCATGCAATTGTGTACTAGTTTATCCCCAATGATTAATGAAACATAGAATGGAGGGGGCTTCAAAACTTTACCTTGTTGTCCTCCATGATTCCCTTCAAGCTGAGCAACATTTGTGAGGACCTTCTCATGTCCATATGGACTTGCCTGGTTTGAAGTTGACCAATTCTTCATGGCAACTTGTAGAAGATCTCTTTGTCGTAGGATGGATAAAGATTCCCACATTGAAATGTTCGCATGTGTCTTCTTCATTTGATCGATGATGTTGAAAGCGGATGAAACATCTCTTTGTTGTCCTTTAGCCTGCACATTCCTTTCTTGCGCATGGGCAGCAACAACTGACATTTGAGTTGGTTTAGAAGGTGGTTTGGGCTGTCCTTGCATGTTTGGAGCTGTATTTTGCTTACCAACACCTTGTGGAGTGATGGAAGGTTGTAGATCACTTGGAGCCAATGAGTGCCCTTGACCAATATTCCTCTTCTTTGATCTTGTGTTAGCTGCTACACTCTGAGAAATTGTTTGATTCATGCCACAAAAATCCTCAGCTTGCCAATTCACAAGTGCGGTATCATTTGGAGTTGTGTTTTGCTGAAATGTCCCTTGTTGCTGATTTGTTTCTTGACTCACTTCACCCTCTACGCTAGTAGTTATCACCATCAAGGCTTGGTTCAAAGCACCATTGAAGCACATAGATTGGTCGTGAGGTTCATTGCATGGGAAACACCAATCATACTCTTGAGCTATGTTGTTTGCACTGGCACTAATGCTTTAGAAGCAGATGCAACATTGGGTTTATAGGGCTGAAATGGTCTATTGGCGGGACACCTTACTTGGCTTTGGTTTGCAGCTAGATTGGGTGGCCTATTGGGCTGGTATGGTGGCCTATTAGGTTGAGCTTGAGGCTGATAAGAAGGTCTAAAGCTTTGGGCTTGCTGCCTCTTAAGTGTAACCAGCTCATTTCCCAAATTTTGCAATTGTTTCATGACCTCTTGGAGTTCATTTGAAGCACTAGAGGATGAAGTAGAAGTTTCATTTGAACTTTGATTTCTAGGAGTGGGAATAGGAGCCAAAGTGGGAGCTTGAATAAGGACCATCTATGCCCTAGGAATGTTTGACTTGTAATCAGAAAACGACTAGAAGGGTGAGACCGATTTAACAGTGTCAGTTTAGCAAAAGTTACGGGTTGTTAAATTATTTCTTTAGACATTCATGACTACACTATTCGGCATGGCTAAATGCATTAGAGTTGCAATCATAGCTTATGTAACAAATGATTTTATGGCACCATATAGGAAATGGGCCATGGATCAAGGGCATCCCACGCATATGACGGATGTAATAATTTTTCTCTTGATTGTATAGGTCGCATATAAAATAGTGAGTCCCCCTTATCAAATAAATGTCATATAAATGGGGATAATCCCTCGTGAAGTTTTCATTAAAGAGGGTTACAAAAAGTACTAGAATCATAGGCTTAATTCTACCAAAGGATTCAATATTTGTGTTGATATGCACAAGAGATACAGTGAGGGACACTCTTACGTAGGGCGTTTCAGCAAAAAGCAGTCGTTATTAAATCTACTCGGGATGCAGTCTGAGAAAAATAAATAGTCCATGGATGGGGCTCTTCATAGTAGGCGCAACAAAGAGATTTGGGGCGGGTAGGGTTGGTGTTAAAAGCATCCCCTACTATAACATCCACTAGTTCATGTGTTTGTCCCCACTCAGCCTCGAGCTTTTTATTGGCTTTATCACTAAAAATACTAGATAGGACAAAAAATGGGGGAGTTAGTGCCAAAGCCCATAAAGAGGTTTTGGAATCTTCTAGGGGCTTGCATTAATGGGTTCAATAGGGGAGAGCTCGATCTGAGGGTTCATTTCACCTTTTGACATAAAAAACATTGTGTTGAGAAGAGCGCTTGGCAGATGTAGAGGAAATAGAACTAGAGCATTTCAGGAATCAAGGATAGCACCTTTGCTTGACATCCGGATATACCTAAAGGCTTATGAAATGGTGACTTCACGCCTCTATTTGTTTTAGAGATCTATGTTCTTAAATCTGAAGCCACTTTGGAACCTAAGGAAAATGAAGCTTTTTTTAGATTTATCTGAATATTTTTTTGTCATAGTTTTTCGGTACTTCATGATGGATCTCAACTAATTTGGAGGCCTATTATGGAATGTAAACTGAAAATTTTACGCCTACATCTAGAGGTTTTTATATATTCTTTTTACTATAAACATCTAATAAGATATGATTTTCAGAAAAATTTGGGGATTTCCTATCTCATTTTTGCTTATGATTTTTGGTTCCCTCTTTTTAATCCCATGAATGATTACTTGCCATGTCAAACCTAATTGTCTACAATTTCCATATTTGCCTCTCCAATTTGGGGCAAAGAATTTCTTACTTTCAATTGGGGATAGCTTGGATCAATGTTTGACTATTGACCCAAAGACATATTTATATAGTATTCCACATATGCATGCATATTGTAGATATGAACACTACTGTTGATTTCCGAATTCTATTGAGCTCAAAGTTGAGGACAAAATCTACACTCAAAATTTAGACTATGAAGTTTCCCCTTCAGATGCAAGACTTTTTTTTCTCTTGGTCACTTAGCTTTGGATTGTAAGATGGGGAAGAAACAAGTAAAAAAGTATAATCTTTGGTGGAGGAATTCAGACCCTAGTCACTTGGTTGTTAATAGTCACTTGGATAGTGATTTAGAAGATGATTCAGAGAACGACGATGATTTATCTTCTATGAATGATGAATACATCCTTCCTCTAACCCTATAGAAAATATTTCACTCTAGAGGAATGTGAGAACTAATTCCCATCCTCTTGTTTCAACACCAAAGTTTCATACTGAGGTGGATAAGGAGAATATTAAAATCATCATAATGGTTCACAATAATGAAAATGTAAATCTGAACAACGGTGTTGGATGGACTATAGTGATAAAAATAAGAAAGTAAAAATTGTTAAAGATCACCTTAAGATGCATTTAAGATCCCATGTGAAGGAGTCTTAGGGATAATTTGGTCATTTTGTTTACTTTCGTGTTTTTTGTGTTGTTGGTTTGGTTATGTTTTTTTTGTCCCTCTTTGCTGCTGAAGAGACAACCTCATTCGATTCTCATTGTTAAATCTTTGTCTCCATTGAAATACTTTTTTAATGGGGTAGGGTCCCCTCAACCCTCTTTTACCATGTATACAAAAAATTATTATTTTCAATTTATAATTTTAGTAATAAGGCTTACATATACTAATTCTTTTGACCTAATAAAAACCACTTTGCATCTATATACATGTATGTAGCTTATCTATAACTTTTTTTACTATGTATGTTAGCACAATATTTCCCCTATCTTGCATTGTGATTTCCCCCAAGTCAAGTGTTGAATGGTAAATTATGTTTGTATCTGTTTTGTACAAATTTAATAATCCTTAAAACACTAAACATTAATAACTTCCTTCGATGGAATGAGATCTAGAAAAATATAACACAAATTTTTTTAATGCATATAAAAATAAAAACAAAACTTTAATAAATTTGATATTTTGAATTTTGATAAATGTCTATAATGTTATGTTTATCTTTAAGATATTTTATGTCGTGAGGGAATGGATGGAATGAGATGGGCTGCAATTTTTCTATGAGTGTGTTCTCTTTTAATTATGAAAATAATTTCATGGTCATTTAGTCATCATCAAGAATATTATTGTTTTTCATAGATAAGTTAATAAAAAACTTAATATCTTGGTCATGGTAGAGTTGAAAGTTTATTTTTACTTCTAAATATATTCTATTAACATTATCTTTAATTATTTGTAAGAAAATTGTAAAATATATGTAAAATGAAACTTTTAGTAACTATAATTTACTAAATTTTCAAAATAAGAACCTTAAGATTAACATCGCTTAACATTTTTTTGGATAAAAATAATATTAGATAAAAATACCTATACAATTTAAAAACTAAATTGGAATAAACATTTTACAATATATCTGAAATTTAAATACCATTTAAATGTAGAACAAAATTTTAATAAGTGTTTTTGAAAAAACAATTTTACTAGTTATAAGAATAAAAAAATTGTATTGATATTGATGTAACTCAATAAAAAATGGTAAATTTAATTGTTTTTTTCTCTTTTAACAAAATGGTTTAAAGTGGTTGGATTATTTTTCCCCATATACATTTTTTTTAATATATAATAATTGAATTCAATGCAATGAAAATTAGAAATTTTATAACAAATATTGAAATTAAAATATATTAAAAAATAAAATTATTCAATTTATTGTGCATTAAAAAGTGAGATATAACACTTTAAAACATATTTTCATTCGTATTCTATGATATCTAAGAACTTAAAATTAAAACTATAACATGTAATGACTATTCACATTTTAGACTCTAATATGTAAGAAAACATATTCACATCTTTAGAATATAACATGTAAGAACAAATTATAAAGTAATGACGCTATAAAAATAATGTATTGAAGCATAATAATTCATATAAATAAATTTATGTTTTAAATAGATTTGAATAAAAAAAATCATTGTTACCGAATCATATCTCGTTGCCATCGAATATTTGAATTTTAATTCAAAATACTTAAATCATGTGTATATACTTAATATATATTTTACTAATTTGTTATTTTTTCAAGCATTATTGGTCCATTAGTTCCCTAGCAAAGTGTCCTCAAAGATACTACTAGGAACTGGTCATAACTATAAATGGTTACATGCATCATTCAAGGGTTGTGTTTGGCTAGTTATTGGTGGAACATCTCCCTATCTTCATCTCGCATTCATCTTCACACCTACTTTCAACACACACATACCTTCATCATTTCCCCTCTTAACACCTCTATGTTCCCTCCATCTAGTTTGACTTTCTTCCTTGACATCCCCATCTTATATTTATTTCTCTAGTGGAATTGACCATAGTCAATTCCATCTAGAAAGAAAGAATACTTTAGTAGATGAATGATTTGACCATGTTTGATGTCATCAGGTTAACAATTTTTTTTTTATTAACAACGTCAATCATATACTGCTAGCTAGCATAAAATATTAATATTATCACTCAAATTCTATTTTATACCCATAAGTTTAGAACTCATTCCATATCATCATTCATCAGTCATTTGGTTTGATGAAACTTACTAACCTGACCTTAAATCTTATAAGGCCTTGAAGATGGTCATATTGGTCTTCTTTAGAGTTCACACTTAGATATTTGGGTACATAGGACCTTAAATCATGCGAGTTACACTTACCATGTTCTATCCAAACTTTGGATTCATTAGGGTCTTCAAGGAGAGGTATTTATAATTTTTTTTTATTCCTTCGTGATCCACAACATCAACTCTCTTATAAGGTATTGTTGACCTTCAGGGAAATTTAATGAGTAAATGACATCTTTAAATAGATAAGTATTTATAACCTCTTTTTTCCTTTATTTCATTTCGGATTTGGATGCTTGTTTGATATGGTTATGCATAGATTAGGATAAGTTAGAATATATTTTTCTTTTACATTATTTATCTATCATTTCTTACCTAAAGATTTCTACAACCCTTGATCCTTGTGAATATTTGTTTACAACATATTTGATCTTGTGCTTTGTTTACAATGTAATTGCAAAATTAATCTTATCAATTACTATTGAGATTTATCTTGACACTAATTCCATGTTATAGATTTAGGATTTAGAGCCGTGCATCTCATAAAGAGTGTGAATTACTACCTTATGAATTCCATGTCCTCATCAAATTACAATCTAAGTTGTATGTCTTTTTAGCACAACGAACTTTATCATATTCTAGATCATCCCCTTTATAAGAGACAAAGATGATATTTTATTAGGTCATTCTTTATTTGCATACACTTTAGTGAACCTGACATGATCTTATTCTCTCCTCTAATTGAGTCATATTCATGTTTCTTTTCATCTCTTATCCCTTTCCAAAAATTCCTTAATCTTTTTCCAACATGCATCTCATCTCTATAACTATCAAAATTCTCAACAAGAAAATACTCCCAAAATTAGGATTCAACCTTCTAGCCTACTCCCTTCTATCAAAGATTGCAACATGATTAGAACCAATACTAAAGAAATAACCCACAAAGTAAATAAAATAATAATAACCCAATCTAATACCAACACTAGAATCTTAGAACAATATTATGAGATGGATTATGAAGGAAACATATAATATTTTTTATATTCCTAACCATGCAATAAATCATCATATCTTACCCCAAATTTTCCATCCAATATCACAAAGTCATCATGGATAAGAAGGTATATAGTGTATATGGGGGAATTTTTTTTTATATTAATCCTTTGTATTTAGTAGGTTATTACACAGATATGCCTCCAAATCGTAATCAAAGGTCTACTCAAAATCCTCCTTATAATGATCTCATTCATCTTATCTTACAACTCATTAACCAAATGAATTTGGAAACATATAGTACCAACAATCAATTTCTTCAAATGAATGCAAACTTTGAATACATATATATGGGTATGCCTATAAAAATTGAAAGGGTTGTGTGTAATAATTACACTCCCTTATCTACTCTAATATCTCGTAATGTCATTCTGATCACACACACCCCCGAATAACTAACAAGATGATCTAATCTATTCATAGAAAAAATTTTAACCCTTATATTACCGCTATGGATATTGGAAGTATCTCCCCTTCTCTTACTTATGTTGGATCAATTAAACCCCATACTTCACATTATATCCATTGGAAATGTATATCAAATATAACTCTTATGCATCTACAAAAATCTTAACTAAGATCATTAAGGGTGATGTTTTATATTGGTACACAATTCTATCCCTCCTAATTCCATCGTAAAAATTGAATGGTTAGTCAAATTAATACTAAAATAATTCCATTCTTAGGATTTACCCAAAAGCATATTGAATATATTTATTAACTATAAACAGGGTGATAGTGAGAATGTTTAATCCTTTATCAAATGATGGAAAAATCTTTACACTAGAATAAAAACATTTTTCATGGATGATTATATCTATAAAATTGTAGGTGGAAAATACCTGGCGAATATCCCCGGAACCAGTTTCAGCGAAAGGTGAATTTGACAGTATTCCAAAACAAAAATTTCACCTGGTTTTTTCATGGCTCCATCATTGACGTGCGACAACAAGACGTCAATAATCACTCCTGACGCGCGTCAATAGAACGTCAATGGTCTTGACTGACGCGCGTCACTGGCTCCAATTGACGCGCGTCACTGGCTCCTGGTGACGCGCGTCACTGGCTCCAATTGACGTGACTGACGCGTCACTGGCTCCAATTGACGCGCGTCACTGGATCCTATTGACGCGCGTCACTGGCTCCTATTGACGCGCGTCACTGGCTCCTATTGATGCACGTCACTGGCTCCTATTGATGCGCGTCACTGGCTCCTATTGACGTGCGTCACTAAATCCTATTGACGCACGTCAATCGATCCAATTGACGTGCGTCGACCAACACTATCCTATTGACGCGCGTCAGCTAAGACTAATCAGCTGACGCGCGTCAATTGAAGCCATTGACGCCTGATTTAGCCTATAAATACCCTTCAACCGGTCATTTTCTCGTTTTCACCTTCCCGCTCTTGAATTTTTGCAGGTCTCAATCGTTGTCAAAGACGCAAGTACAACTATAATGTCGACTTCACATGCTTCCCAACTGCAAGTTCAGGCAAAAAAATCAAGAGAATCCAATTCAATCGATTTCCAAGATCAACTACAGGAATCCCTTATGCCCTCACATCCATACTGTTTTAAAGATGTCTTCAGAATATAAAGATTTGATGGATGCGTGTGAATTTACAGGGCTCGTTAATATGCCCCATTTCGAAACAGATCCGGATATTTTGAATTACCTTCTGTCATCCTACAATTCAGAGGACGGCATTTTTTATGTGACTCTGAACGATGGCCGAATGTTCCAATTCAGTATCGAAGCAAATGACATCCATCGGTTTACGGGCCTTCCGTTCAAAAATTTACCAATTGTTACAACCAAGGCAACACTCCTGGAAGAAGACAAGAAATTTCTCGAATCAACGTTCGGTTTCCATGTTGATTGTAAGTATAATTCGTTTTAATTCATATTTTTTATTCTGTTTTTTATTCTGATACAATTTGCTGTTATAAATTTATAGTAATTTTCACTGTTTCACATTTGCAGCCCATGTCAATAAATCCAAGCGTGGTGTGGATACACAATCAATTGCACACCACTTTCTTGCTGCACTTATTTCATTTTTTCAATCCAGAATTGTTTTGCAGGGTCGCCAAACTGATATACCAAATTGGGCCATTGCATACATTGTTGCCACTATCTAAAAACAAAAATTCGATTGGTGCACATATCTATCCAAAAAAATAAGAACTGACATAACAAATTCAAAACTTTCAGAAAAACCTTTCATTTATTCAACAAACTATCTCCTCGGCCTTTATTATGAGGCACTTTTAAATTTAAAAGATAAAAAAATTCCTACTTGCACTGATGAGGAGTTGATGAAGTTGTCAATTCCGTTTGAAGAACAACAGGTATAAACTATTTAGTTTGTAATTGTATTTCAATTTTCGACATTACAGTGCACAGTTATTAAAACTTAAATTTTAATGTTTTGCAGAGAAGATTTATTGAAGCCCTTCCCCGAAAAAAGGTGTTATCGAGAGGAAGAGGCCAACAACACGCTGAGGCTTCGGGGGACTCCCAATCTGAAATGGAAGCTCACTCCTCTCCAAACCCTCAACAGTTTGAACTCGTTAAATGCCAGAGAAGTAATACCTTCTCATATATTATTTACAAATTCCAAAGTTGCATATTTATTTTTCAATTTAAATTTTAACCAAATGAATTGACAACATTTAATATTGATGAATTGCAGGGACTTTGGAACATACACTTGTTTCACAAACTCAACCTTCTTCCCCAACTCACTCCATACAGTCGCATGCATTCATATCTTCTGAACAGACACTGAGTACAACTCCTACAAGGCCACCCGTAGCACCGAGAAAAACAACCCCTCGACAACAAGGTACAACTCTTCGATAGTACGTTTAATTTCGAAATTTTTGACTTTATGAATTGTTTTCCTATTTTTCATTTTTTTCTTGTACTTTTCAGCACATGTCAGTCCTGATCAAACCGCGGCACCGACACCCACTCAACCAATAATTTTTAAAATGCCAACCAGAGGAACAGTGAAAAAGAACATTGGTAAACGCATGCCTTTTGCTCCGGCCCCTAGTGGGACACTAAACATTGCCTCCTCCTTTCGAATTCCAACTCTCTCACTTGGTGGCTTGCCCAGTGCAACGGGCATATCTGTTTTGAACAATATAAATTTAGATGAAGATTATTTGGGCATTGATAGCAATGACCCAACTGGTTTTTTCAATACCCGCGAGATGATTCAAGGCCAGCAGGTATACTTCAAATTTCAATTTAAATATGCTTTACAATTTTGAATTACATTTCGATTTAAATTTATTTATCTAAATCTTGATTAATTTTTTCACAAACAGGATCAGCCCACCCAAAGGCAGAAACAAGTAGCAGTTGATCTTGCTGAAAGCCCCCATACTTCTCCAGCAAGATCGTCTTCATCAGATTCAGATAGTGAACAGTTGCCACCTTTTCCTTTGGAGAACTTAATTGGTTATGATTGTCAATCCCATGTCAGTGAGTTTATTCTTCCTCATATCAATCAGCTTATAGAATGGGAGAGAAGGGCTAAAGTTCTTATCAATGAGATTATTAGTCGTTATGAAAATTATTGGCAACGGGATAGTTTATACGCTGCAGTCCAGAATCAACCTGCGAAGATGGATTCCTTACTTACCCAAGTAAGAAGTGGGACTGTCACGTATAACAACTATAAAGACGACATTTTAGATAAGTCATTAAACAAATTGGAAAATATTAGTGCCGAGGCCCAGGCATATTTTAACAAATGGTCCAAGGACAAGGATTTGGTAGCAATCGCAAATGCCGAAAGAGATAGAGTGGTTGTAAGTACTATTACATTCAAACAATCATTCTTGTTAATTTGAAATTTTCATTTTTTAGTAATATTTTGAATTGACATTACTCTTTTTGTGCAGTTGAAATATGAAAATTTGAAGAGTCAGGTGAAGGTTTTGCAAGTTCACTTGGAAACAGCAAAGAACAGTTTATCCGCAGCAAAAAATTTGAAGCAAAATATTGTTTTGGTTAACAAACAAAACAATACACTAAAGCGGATAATTAAAGAGCATGGTTTCGACCCTGACATATTATTCAAAGCTAAAGCAGCAGCTGATCCAAATTTGTTGTCGCATGGAGATGCGACAAATCAAGAAGAAAGAATTTTAAAAAATCTGGACAGTGCTGCGGAAGATCTTATAAGTTCAGGGGTTATTTCTGTGTGTTGGGGAAAGAGGTACAGCCACAGTGGAAGAAGCCGTTGGGGAAGAGAGCAGAGGAGTAGAATTGGATAAAGAAAAAGAGGGTTTTGAAAACTAGAAACTTTTATTATTGAGGAAACTTTAAATATTGAATTTGAAAACTTCTACTATTGAGTATGTACTATGGTATTTGAATTTAATTATATGGATTTATATACAATCTTTAATTTTAATTGCATTAGATGGTGATTATCATGAATTATATGTATGTTTCTTGTTTACTTGCATTGTCATGAATTGTATGTGGACGTAGATGATGAATGATGATAATTGATAATTAATGATAGATGATGATGAAAGACGATGAATGACGATAATGATATGATATATATGGACGATGATCAATTTAATGTGGACGTAGATTTATCATCAAGCACAGTAATTCTTCTTCTCTAGACTTTTGAACTTGTTTTAAGATAATTATTCTCTATACTTGTAACGATATGATCATAATGTCATTAGAATGGATATAGATGATAAATAAATGGAATGTGTTATAATGGATATAGATGACATTAATGATTAGAATGGATATAGATGACATTAGAACGAATAGAATTGTAATGATATGATTATGAATTATGTTTATAAAAAACTGAATTGTTTTAATAAATTTAAATTAGATAAATAATTGTGTTAATAATAATTGTAGTGTCAGGAGTCAGGATTATGATAATGATATGGTGATGATATGATATATATGGATGATGAGGAATTTTATGTGGACTTATATTTAAAATTGTATAATGTATTGTTTATCCCACAGTTAAAAAAATATATCAAAGGATTTTGCACATATAAAAAATAAATTAAATATAATTTCTAAGAAATCAAGAAAGAATCATCACTGGTAAGAAATTAAACATAATTGCAAATATGATAGGGTTTAGCTTACCTCTTGCGTATTAGATTGCTGTGAAATCATCAAGGGTAACATGCTAGAAAATCTTTGTTTTACCTGACATTGTAGATAGAGGGGTGAGTTGCCTGACATTGTCAGTCCTGAGAAGTGCCAACAACATCTTTAAATATATAGACCAACAATATCTTTAAATAAATGTAAATATATAGAATTAGACCTGTAACATCTTTAATGATAACAAGAGCTGAAAAAAATGTAAAGTAACAAACAATAAGATTATGTTGAAGAAGATACCTATTTAAAATTGAAATCATCACCGGTAATGTGCTAGATCTTTGTCTTAAAAAAATTCAACACAAAAAATGGATTAGTAGATAGATGGGTGAGTTGCCTGACATTGTCAGTCCCGAGAAGTAACAGCTTCCTCGGACGGATGTCAACCCACGTTTTCAAAAAATAAAAAGATTGTATTTAACTAAATGTAAATACATAGACCTGTAACATCTTTAATGATAACCAGAGCTGAAAAAAATGAATATTAACAAACGTTCTTTTAAGATTAAGATGAAAAAGATACCTCCTTAAAGATGAAATCATCACTGCCACTGGTAAAGAGCTAGATCTAAAAGTAAATAAAATCGAAAAGCCCGTAAAAGGGGGCGGATTAGGGCAAAGAGAAAGAAATCAAAAAAAGTAAAAATAAATAAATAAAGAAAAAAAATGAGGCCCGTGATTCTTTTGGGCGAGTTAGGGTTTGTTTTTGCTTTTGGGGAATGGGCGGCTGGTTTGGGGGCGCAAGATCTGCTCACACACAAAAAAAATGAGTTTGTTGAAACGGCTTTGGAAACCTTCATGCAAATGCAATGATTCAAGCAAAGCCAGACTCCACAGCCTGTTTCAACTCCCTCCCAGGCCGTGCCACATACCTGCGAGGGAAGATCAAGCAAAATGGAGGAGGTTTGTTATGTGTTTGGTCTGTCTCATGGCCAGCACCCTTCCAGCCGCGCCCAGGCCTGCGTGGGCTCCCATCAAGGCCAAAAACGCAAAGAAATCTTGTCAGATGTGGCAGTCGCGCGTGCCCTAGTAGTTTTACATGTAAAAAACGTGAAAACATGCGCCTGGCAATGCGAGTTGTGCGCCCAAATGCCTGAACGAAAATGGCTTCTTTGACTGCCTGCACTGATTTAGTTGTTTTGCACAAAATGGACCTGTTAAAAGGCGCATGAACTGTGTGACAAAATGCCTGCTAAAAAAAAAAAAAAAAAAAAAAAAAAAAAAACGTGGCTGGGTGGATATGTTTGCTTGGTGTTTGATGAGCACATGAGAATGTGCAAAACATGGAAGCTTTCAGAGCAGGGTTTGAGCAATAGAATCTGGTTTGTTTGCAAGATTTTGTTATCGCAATGACACAGCTGAGATGTATGAAAAATGTGGAAGTGTAATCAAGGCATGTGATCTGCTCGACAAAATGCCTCAGAGATTTCAGTCTCATGGAATGCAATGGTTTCAGGGTATTCGTAGATGAGCTTGTTGTAAAGGCCTTTGAAACTTTGAAGGAAATGGATTTGGCAGTGGTAAAGAAACACTTAACAATTTTTTTTAACACCCTCTCAGCTGCGCCAAAATAAGCGTTTTAAATTGGGATATGCACAAAATGGACTTGTTGAAAAGGCGTGACTGATCTGTTGACAAAAAAAAATGCAGTCTCTTGGATTGAGATGACTACTTGAAAACACAAAATGGTTCTCACCCTATGAGATATGGGTGCTCAACGAATGGCTTTGGTTTGCAGTGGTGACTACCTGACATCAGTATGGCAATGATGGTGGTCTCGACGGAGTTGACGAGTGTAAAGCTTGGAGCCCCTTGTACCTCTTCGCTCATCGTTTCCAGGCATGGTTCTTCTTCCCTTACCTCTCATAATTCTCGTGTTTTAGTTCTCTTTTGCAACTAAATAGAATTTTAAATTATTAGATTTTTAATACAGTCAAAAGTTCCTTCAACTCATTACAAAACAATAAAGTGTCGTGTCGCAACTCTCGAAGCCATTATAACTCGCCTACTTTAAACCACGAACTATCACCCTCGCTTCGAGATGATCTAGAAAACTCTTACTCTTTTGATCGCTTCAATATCGTTTTATCGACCAGACAAATTTGACTCTCCATTGATTAAGTTGACCTTCTTCCTGCTTAAAATAGTTAAATTTTGCAATTTTCGGAGACTCACTAAGTACCCTTCGCAACTCTGGAAACGAGATGTGAAGTTTTGTTCGGGTACCTTGGTATACGAGGAGTCGCCTTGATTTTTGGTTTGACCCGAAATGATCATTTGACATCCTTTTGACGCCCTTATAGGAGCCCTGTAACACTGGTTTACAATAGTAGAAAGCTGTTAAAACTAGAAAGTTGGCTTTCGTTTTGGATCGCCATTTGAAACCTGGAAAGAGAAATCACTTCCCGTCTTCACAAACCTCTAGCGATTATACTAGACAAATGCATGGAACATTCAGTATAGGAAAGAGAACTTTTCGGGATAGTTTGGCGAAGCCATTTTGTAGGCCTCCGGTCGCAGTTTGACGAGGTCAAACTGGTCCAGTTTCATCTTGTCGCTCCAGAACACTTGTCGCCATTTGAAAATGGTTTACTAGTTCTCAGTCCCGTCGACTCTGATGAACTCTCCTTATGTAGGGGAACTAGTAGGAGATGTCTCGTTGCGTGCTTCTCCTTCAAACGTCAGTTATGGACGCGGGTTTCTAGGCCCTCGAGTTAACTTTTGGCATTTTATAACTGGGTGAACTACGACCAGTGGCCCCGGAGAACTAACCGCCAAACGCAAACCGTTCGCTCTTTTTCAATTCCGTCAGTTGCTATGAATTCTTGGTATATCTGGGGACACGTAGAAAGTTAATCCTGATGTGCGTGCTCATCGGAAGATAACCTTTGGAAGCAGTTTCTTAGCCTCCGAGTCCGTTTGGTACGTTTTGCAGCTAGTGAGAAAATGTAAAAGTAGAAAGTTGCGGACCCTCGTAGGGTTGCCAAATCACCCTGGAAACTTTTAACACACGTAAATAACTGTTTAAAACACTAGAATGAAACTTGTTGTGTGTATTGGAACTTTAGACAAAATGATATTTTCTCTCTCTTCCTTCTCTCTCTCTCTCTCCTGAGTTTATAAAATGAAGAAAAATGAAATGCAATGATTACATGTTCTAGACCTTTTTTTTTATTTCGATTGCATATTGTAATTATTGTCAGATGTAAATGGGAACTGAAAAATGATAATTATGATTGTTTTAGGGTGGATGCCATGCCAGCGATTTATCGCTGATATCATGCTCACGTGGGTTTTGCAGGATGGAAGTTCGACGACGAGAAAGGCGATGTGTAATTTAATTATTATTATTGTAATTTTTTTTATAGGTCATTGTAAAATGAATAACTGTCGAATGCAGTCTCTTGTTACCGAAAAGTTATAAATGAAATTAGTTAATATGCATGATATGCCAGTTTTAGGGATACTTAGGGAATGTGCATCTAATCACCGGTTTAATTTGTTTCTTAGTTGTGTATGGCAAAAAAAAAAGTGTTTGATTTATACATAGTAAATTGAAATTGAAGTTAATATATTGTAGTACTTTCTCAGCATTCAATAAACGATCAAATTAATCATTGGGTTATCTTCTTACCTTGTAAACGTAATAAAGAGTTTTAATGGGAATACTGAACCCTAATAAAATATTCGTGCTTAACTTGCCTGCATGTGTGATCCTTTTTACCTTATAAGAAATTTAAATCAGTAGAACGAACTTAACCTTTTCACCCGATGGAGCACCTTGGTTTAGGCAAATAAGATCCCTAGAAGAGGGGTTTATCGTCTTATAGGTACGTTTGGTGACATCGACATAAACTAGACACATAGGAGCAACACAGTCAAATAAATCTTCTGCATCGAATGAATTTCTTGTGAGATCCAGATGACATCTTGGAGCTAGTGAAATAGTGGTTCTATCACTTAAAATTTTGCTTATGAATAGATCCTCCTAGCTATAGGTGCCATCTTTGGCTAGTGACAATAGAGTGCTTGATCTCTTACGGAGGGTTTATAGGGTGAATATGTTTAAAACTTTAATCTAATCTATAAGAGAGCGTAAAGCCCTAAGTGAAAATTGGAATGGTACTAAACTCTAATTGACTAGGATGTTCACTTGTGGTTAGAAAACCATAATCTAACTCCTTGCATACGAAATTGTGTTGAAAGATGTTGTTTTTAGAGAACCTTAGAAACTGCATTCTTGTCTCATAATCCCTTGTTATGTCATTCTATGGCATCAAGGAGTAAAGAATATTCCTTATGCGGAAACATGCTATGCAAGGATATGAGATCTTCGTGAACATAGATCATTTGTGGTTATGTGTAGTTTTAATGCTCCTAGCCTTGTACTTCCTTATGATGTCAGACAAGTGCTGTCGTAACTCTTGTATTAGGACGATGCTAAGAACGAGACCTTAGTGCGATATAAGAGCGTATCATATGATGCTGCACACGAGATTTGAGATTAGGATTAAGGTCAATCTTAGAGTCCTTATCACTTAATTAAACTTTTTCATGCATTGCAAAGAATATAAATTATCTTGGTGCGACCAAACTTCGAGCAAACAAAAGATATATAAATATAAAAAGGAAGTCCATAAGTTAGTGAACTTTATTAACTATGGTAGCGAAATAACTATTCCGTGATCGATGGAGGTTCTTGGGGAGCTATCTCGACTCTATGTCTTCCTTAATCCCAATACCGACTCTAGTCATGAGTTGGGTGTACGAGCATTTTATTCCTTATGGCAGAGGGGTAGAGGTGGCAGACCCAGGGGCTGTGAGGGCAGCTAGATGGTCAGATATGTCGGTGCTTAGAGCACCTCACCAGCTAGTTGCCTCCCTTACCACAGCAGATATGGAGGCGACGCCGTACCGGCTTATGGCCGGCATATGGGGCGAGGAGACCCTTACATTGATCTCATGCTCCACCACAGGGTAGCTTATCGACCGCGTGGGACGGGTGGAGGGTACACCCTTTTGGTAGAGTTCCTCAGCAGTTCGGCCTTCCATATGCGGGCATGCTTCCCCCAGCGGCACTAGTTTACAGATCAGTCCGCGAGGCTAGAGGGGGGCCTAGAGGCCGTGGTTGGACAGTGATCACTCCTGGCACTCCAATTGCAGCCAGGAGGGTAGTTCGGGCTAGAGGGAGAGCCAGTGTGCCCCGGGCACCTTTGCTTCAGATTGCTGCGGGTCCTGCTCACAGCAGCGATGACCCTATAGATATTGACTTCGATTCTGAGGAGTTTACAGAGGGAGGGTCAGAGGAGCAGACGGATGATAGCGATCCTGAGTGGCATGACACTCAGGATATTTTGCAGGCAGAGAGGGCCAAGCAGAGTGCAGAGAGAGAGACTCTAGCTTCAGAGGAGCCACTCTCCCAGGGCCATGGTGGAGAGGATGAGTCAGTTGCGGGGCGTCATGTTGCTCCTACTACAGGAGCAGCCCCTCAGTCGGCAGCGGCATCCGCAGCGGGTGCCGGCCCCAGCGATCCATCCTGGAGGCCTTGCGATCCGAGTAAGTTATCCTCTCATCTTTCAATGTTTGTTTAATTTAGGATTTTTAATTGCTATTTCTCCTTGTGTTTTGATATTGTATTTTTAGTCCCTTGCCTAGCTTCTAATTCATTTTTCTTCTTTGTTTTTGCAGAGACTGTCGACGAGTGGCGGGATCTGATCCGCAGGGTATGCACTGATTCCCTGATGATCCCTATGGATAGGACCCGTGCGGAGCTATGTGTAGATGCCGGGGAGCCCTCAGCAGCCGGTAGGCATACTGACGTCTTCGCTCCCGTTTGGCACGTGGCCAGGATGGTGTCGACTCTCCGTACAGAGTTGGCAGGCTATAGGACAGCCGAGCGTCTTATGAGGAGCCATTCTCGTGGCGAGACCGCGGCTGCCCCTCGGGACCCTGAGCCCTCCGTGCATTCAGAGCGCCGCGTAGCCGGAGTCCTAGACGAGGGCGTGCACCTTCGGAGGGGTCGCGCAGGGGTTGAGAGACTACTTGGCTCCTATGCGTTTTGTACTATAGATTCTTTTGTATATTACGGGCTCTTTGAGCGTTTTGACCATGCCTAGAGCATGATGGCATTGTATATAAACATTGATTATTTATATATATGCATTCGTTTTTGGATCAAAACTTGTCACTCGTGGTTTCCCTTTCTGTTTCCAGCTTCCTCGTGTATATACTACGATGTATGTTTTATATGCTTTCTAGAATGTATGCAATGGAAAACAGATGATGCAAATGTTTGCTTTCTTTTTGTTTCATGATGCTGATACATGATATTGTAGATATATTGTGATTTTAAATCTTAGCTTCTGTGAGCAATTTGGATACCTCATGTTTGTTTGGCAAAGTGATGAAAATAACCAGTATGATGAACAGATTAACTTGCCCCACTCCTAACTCCACGCAACTAGTAAGATGCGAGGGCTCATCACCAAGAGCCAAGAAGGGCGCAAGTTTATGAAATATGGTGAAATGATAATAGTGATGAAAGACAGACGAAGCTTTGGTGGAAACCAAATTGAAAACTACAAGCTTTACTCCACCCGAATGACTTCATAGTTTTGGGTGCAACTTGCTTTGCGGTTTATCCAGACTTAGACCCGTAGATGGCCACATAGTAGACAAAATCTGGTTTTTTAGGATTTTAACTCTCTTGGAATTTTGAACATCTGATTCATTCGTTTTTGACTCAAAGTTTGAATAGTTTGTTTATGACCTTTTAACGTTTGCATTGTCTAGAGGACCCCCTACACTTTGCCCCATGCTACCTGTAAGAAGCATGGGTTTATCACCATGGGCAAGGCATAGGCGAGTAAGGGCATTTCCATCCTTTCCCAACCCTACGTCACTAGTAAGAGACGCAAGCTCATCACCGAAGGTTGGTGGGGCAAGGAAATGTGTAAAAATAAAATTTTCTGTTTTAATCACTTTTTGACTTGTCTTTTTTGAGTAAAATGTCAGTATATGCTTATTTCCAAAGAGATGTGTATATGGGATAGATGTGACACCATGAAGCTTCTAGAACAGACCATAGGCAAGACACCTATCCTAAGAAGAAATCAAAGCGAGAACAAACTTGCAGATCTTGGTATGGTTACCGTTAAGACTTCGTCATGTTTTGATTTTATTTGATAAAAGATTCTGAAGTGATTGATGATATCGTGAAAATGGAGAGATATGATTAGAAAGTTTTTTGCCAAACAACATCATGAGTTTGTAATGAATTGCTTTGAGAATAGATTCCTTGATCACAATTTGTGTAAGAACAAGTGGACAAAATGATCTAAATCTATATGAAGATGCAATGTAATAGTTATATAAGCAGTGCTAGCTGCTTATGCGTAGAAACGCTTGAGGTGCAGGGAATTGACTGTTTCGCCAAATTCCTCACCTTCTAGCGTGCATAAGAGGTATGCACCATTTCCGTAGTCCTTTGTGACTCGGTATGGGCCCAACCATTTGGGCCGGAATTTCCTTCCTTCGCCGGTCTTCTTGTCGATCCAGCTGTCTAGTCTTAGAACTAGATCACCTTCGTATATATCGCGTTCATAAACCTTCTTGTTATATTGCCGGCACATTCGGTCAGCATAAGCTCTATGCCACGCTGCTCAGCATCTAACCTAGTTTCATCTAGGCTTTCTAATTGGGAAAGACGTGCTTCTCTGTAAGCGTCTTCATCCAGAATCCCCTTGTAGTGAAATGCGGAGACTGGGTATTTCGACCTCAAGCGGGAGAACTGCTTCTGCCCCCAAATACCAGCGAGAAAGGAGTCACTCCCGTTGGTGTTCTTATTGAGGTTCGGTGGGCCCACAAGGCCGGATATAACTTCAAATGCCAATCTCGCTTGTTTTCTTTCACCGTTTTAAGGAGAATGGCTTTCAGTGTTTTGTTTGTCGCTTCAGCCTGTCCGTTGGCTTGGGGATAATACAAGGAAGCCGTATGATGGCTTATCTTAAATTACCGCATAGTTCTTGAACTTCTTCATTTTTAAAAGAAGTTCCATTATCGGAGATAATGATTTGCGGGATACCGTACCTGCAAATGATTTGATTCAAAATGAACTTAGCGATCACAGAACCAGGTACAGTAGTAAAAGGCATGGCCTCCACCCATTTGGTAAAATATTTAGTGGCCGTAATTATAAAATTGTGGCCGTCTGTGGATGAGGGAGAGAATTTCCCTATTAAGTCTAGGCCCATGTAGAAAAGGGCCATGGAGTAGCGATTGGTTGTAGAGCTTGTGCTGGCATGTGGATCTCATGAGAGAATTCTTGGCACTTATGACACCTGCGTGCAAAACTCTATCGCGTCATGTTCTAGAGTGGGCCAGAAATAGCCCATTCGATGTATTTTTCAAGCGGTGGCATGGCCACCGAAGTGGCCTCCACATATACCACTGTGGGATTCATGGAGAATCCTCTTGGACTCTTCTGTGTCAACACACCTTAAGAGCATTCCATCGAATGCTTTTCGATAGAGCACCTGCTCTATAATGACGTATTTAGCTACGATTATGCGTAACCGCCTTCTTTGTTGGTGGTGTAACTGCCTCCGGGTACGTATGGTCCATGATATAATTAATGATATCAGTGTACCAAGGGCACTCAGAGATAGCAGGTCGAGTTTCGATGTAGTATACGCATTCATCTGGAAAGTCTAAATCTACTAAATCGCCTCCGTCTAATGGGTTGTCAGCTAACCAATCCGCGATGATTTGTCCTTTAACCGACTTCTGATTTACAAATGTTAATCGAACTCTCCCATTAAGGTTATATAAAACGTCCAGCCTTTTTTGGACAAGGACCCTTGTGTGAGAAAAGTCCGTAAATGGTCCATCTTTTACATGACCTTTGTTTCTTGATTCAGCATGTAATGTCTTAGACGTTTAGTAGCAAAGACTATGGCAAGGCATTCTCGTTCTGCCTGTGTATAGCGTGTTTCATAGTCGAGCAATGTTCGGCTAATGAAATAAATCACACGTTCTCTCTTGTCATCGTCTTCTTGGGCCAACATACAGGCCAGCGAGACATTGGTAGCTCGTGAGTATATAGAATTACGGGCGATCTAGCTTAGGTGGCATTAGCGTAGGTGGTGATAACAGAAACGCTTAACTGCTTCAAAAGCTTCATTGCAATCTTCAGTCCAATCAATGCTATAGTCTTTCTTGAGTAAATTGTTGATTGGATGAACGGCGAAGCTTAGTCCGGGATAAATCTCCGGATTGCACCCAGCTTTCCGAGAAATGATCTGATTCCAGATTCACTCGAAGGTGGGACCATTTCGAGGACAGCCCGAACGAATTTTGGTTGGATCAACATCGATCCCTCGTGACGATATGATGTAACCTAGGAGCTTTCCTCCCGTTACACCAAAGACGCATTCTCTCTGGATTTAGCGTGACTCCGTATTCTATTAGATGTGAAAAAAGAATGATGCGGAGTACTTCGGGATGGTCACAACGCTTCTTGGCCTTAGCCAACAAGTCATCTACGTAGGATTCCACGATTTTATGAATTAAATCGTGAAATATATATGTCATAGCCCGCTGGTATGTAGCACCAGCGTTTTTGAGACCGAAAGGCATACAGCATAGCAATAGGTTCCCCAAGGAGTTATAAACGTGGTTTTAGCTTGATCTTGCTCGGATATTCTGATTTGATTGTATCCCGAGAATCCATCCATGAGAGACAAGAGTTCAAAACCAGCTGTTGCATCAACAATAACGTCTATGGATGGTAATGGGAAATCGTCCTTAGGACAAGCTTTGTTGATATCTCGAAAATCTATGCAGATGCGTATCTTTCCATTCTTCTTGAGAACGGGAACGATGTTAGATACCCATTGGGAGTAGTCAACTGGCTTGATGAATCCTACCTGAAGGAGTTTTATTACCTCCTCTTTTACCATGAGAGCTACTTTGGGGCTTCATGGGTCTTGATTTTTGTTTAATTGGCTTTGCATCTGATCTAGTGACGAGGTTGTGTACCGCAATGTGGGGTGCGACTCCTGTCATCTCTTTATAATTAAATGCAAAACGCCTTTTGATGTTCTTTGAAGAACGTTTAATTGTAATCCCTTTACTATGGTGGTTTGAAACTTATCCTCTGTTTTCAGGGATTGGAATGTTTTCTTACGACTATTGGGTTGTTCTGCTAAGCATTTTCCTGTTCTGCCAAATGCAATGCATACATACACATTCTCTATCTTTTCTGCAATTCTTGTAAAAAAGAATTGGGGTTTATTAGGCGCAATGCTAATGTCACACATGTTCTTTACTGTGATGAATGTATAAATGCTCAGAAACTCCAACCCCGCAATGATTTTTTTGCAAAGCTAGGACAAAGTTATATTCCAGGAGCCTCTCGCCAATTTTTCCTTGGAGGGGAGCGACGGAGGAATTGTGAGGGAAAATAAGGTCGTTCTAGTATGTTATTATCCGCGGCATGGTACTTGGAGCCGTGTCATTGTTTTGAGATTGGCACCTAGTTTCTTTCAGATGCCTAGAAATTCATTTGTATGCACTTTTTGGCATCTTCATAGAGATGAAAAAACCATCTCTTTGATTGTTTTCAGCAGCATAGGGTTGGTGGCTTGTAGGCAGCGCTAATGTGATGGGTCATTCTACTTGTAAGAGGTGAAAGCTTGGACTTGGGGAGTCTGTGATGTTTTCTTTTCCCAGGAGGAATAGTAATGCCAAGGTCGGCTCAAAATCTTGGAGGAGGGAAGGTCTCCTGCTGCTACCTGTTTTGAAATTGTAAGGGTTTCTACTAGGCCATTTGGTGAGAAGAGTTTTACAACTGTGTTTAAAGAAAAAATGTGTTTTTTGTAGCTTTGGAAATACTCAAAACTAGACAAAGGTTATCTTTCAGGTTTTATCTTATATTTTGCAGAGTAGAGGAAAACAAGATTTAGTTATTTATCTAGTGAAGGGTGGTAAAATGTCGGTATGGAGATCCTTGCTTCGATAGAAATCACAACTACACCATGAATTCCACTGTTGTATATTCCATTGCTTAAAACCTGCAACACGCTAATTTTCTCAGTGTTAATTTAATTGATATAGAAATGATAAATTGTTGGCTACATATGGCATTTGGTCACCGACATTGACTACGAAGGCATTGGGAATGAGCCGGACTACAGACCATTTTCCATTTCTAAGCACTTGCAAGCCTGAGACATGGCCTTGATGAAGAACAGTGAGAACATTAGGATATGAATTAGCCGATAAGCCAAATGCAAGCTCTGGATTGGGGCAGCGGGGATAATAGTTTATGGCCATGTGTTGAGCATGTTGTCTAAGAGCTTTATCAAGGAAGTTTGGTTGGATTCCCAAGCTGTTCGATATGGCAGCTAGCAACTGGAAAACCAGGCCCCTTAACTCTGTGCAATATTTGCCAACGGTCCCTTTGTAAATACATAACAAGAGAAACACATGTATCAAGGCACCAGATCAAAACGCAATTTGAATTATAATATATATAGTAAGGATATTTAAAAGTACCTATAAGCAGGGGGTTGCAAAGGCCATGCGTCTATATATTTACAGTGTAACGGATAACGGTGGTGCATCAAGGAGATCTAACAATGGACCGAGAAGTGCCAAAGAGAATACATGGCGAGCAAAGAAAATATTATTGCAATGAGTTGACGCTGAGCCAAATAGAGAACCAAAACAACTCCACCGTTGATTCAAGCCAAAGGGCATAGCCATGCTAAGATCTGAGCCACATGCAAGTGAATATGCTCAGTGCCAAACTTCTGCCCCTCAAAACAATGGAGTCATGCGAGAAGGCAGTGTTCAAACACCAAAAGGGCATAAAGAACTTGCAGGTGTTCGGAGATAGCGAGCTAATCGTCAACCAAGTCAGGGGACAACATGCTACAAAGAATGACCTACTGAAGAACTACAAGAACAGGGTACGGGACCTCGTTGAGGATTTCGAAGCTTTCAACATCGTGTCCATACCCAGGAAGAAAAATGAAGCCGCGGATAGGCTCGCATCTGTTAGAGCGATGTTTGATGTGGTTGACAACATCAGAAGGGAAAAAACACAACCACATATCCATGTGATTGTGAGGCCAGCAGTGCCAGATAATAATACAAGCTGGCAGGTGTTTGAGAACGATCAACAGATCGTCAATTTCTTACAAGAAGAGGCTGAATTCTCAACTAGGAATCAGGACAGACTAGAGCAGCAGTACGGTGATCAAGTAGTGCAGCGGCGAACAAACAAGCTTCCCAAGGGTTTAGTAACATTGGAGTCTATCTTCAACCCTAACGACCGGTTCCGTAAGGAAAAGGCTAACATACATGTCAAGAGAGAAGATTCAGAGCCAATTCCGGTTGGGGAAGGCAGAACACTTCGAATTGGTAAAGTGGCTACTGAGCAGGAGAAATCAGATTTCATACAGCTTTGCCAAGAATTTCCAGATGTCTTCGCATGGAGCTATGAAGACTTGAGAGGATTCAATCCGACGTTGGCACAACATACCATAGAATTGGATCCAGATGCTAAGGCCCATCAGGTAGAAGCAGAGACCAGTCAACCCTCACATTGAGCCTCTAATGAAGAAAGAGCTAAACAAGCTAATAGAGGCAAGCATTATATTCCTGATCAAGCACTCAAGCTGGGTTGCAAACTTGGTTCCGGTCATAAAGAAGAACGGAGAAATTAGGTTGTGCGTGGACTTCCGAGACCTCAATAGGGTATCTCTCAAAGACCATTACCCACTTCCTTCAATGGAACAAATATTGCAAGTAGTATCCGGTTCGGAGAGATTCTCTCTCCTAGATGGCTACTCAGGGTATAATCAGGTAATGGTGAAAGAAGATGACCAGTTCAAGACAGCTTTCACCACCAAATGGGGCACCTATGCCTACAAGAAAATGTCATTTGGGCTATCAAATCCTGGAGCCACTTTCCAAAGGGCAATGGATATGGCATTCAAGGGGTTGATCAACAAAATAGTTCTGATATATCTTGACGACATCATTGTATTCTCTAAAAATGCAGCGGATCACCTTTTTCATCTGAGGCAGGTATTTCAGAGGTGTAGAATATTTGGGGTATTTTTGAATCCCAAAAAATGCATATTCCTGGCTTTGCTTTTGCTAAATTTAGCAAGAGCTGCTCCAAGAAAAGACATAGCACCAAAAGAGAAGGATAGATAAAAATAAATCAGTCTAAAAATAGCAACACCTATGTTCCTATCTCTAACCCATGCATAGAAAAAAAAAACAAATAAAAGAAGTGTTGTCCCTCTTGACCAAATATATTAGCTCCATGCACCAAAGGTGAAGGGATAAAGTTAGCTTTGCTTTTGCTAAATTTGGCAAGAGCTGCTCCAAGAAAAGACATAGCACCAAAAGAGAAGGATAGATAAAAATAAATCAGTTTAAAAATAGCAACACCTATGTTCCTATGTCTAACCCATGCATAGAAAAAAAAAACAAATAAAAGAAGTGTTGTCCCTTCTAATTATACACCAAAGGAAGTGTGGAAAAGTTTAAAACAAACAAGAGCCGCGAAGCGGCCAGTTCCTGTCGTCCAAATTGCATGTTGTAGAAAGGCTTGTTGGCTTTACTGTATTAACATCGGAAACATGATTGAGAAGACGTGAATTGATAGCGTTGTATATGATAATCTGCTACAACAAATGTTACAATGTCTAAACATTGAATGTATTCGTAGTGAGAGAAAATGGCAATATCCATATGCCTGCAAGTCACAAACAAAAGAAATAAATTAAGAAAGTTGTATTTTGTATTAAAAGTGTATAGAATTTAAGATGCATTAATGGTTGTAAAACATAATTAAAAAGAAAGCTTCAGAATTATAAAGTAAAATTTGAATACGTAAGATTCATCTTGGTGAAAAGCAAATAGGAAAAAGGGAAAACTAACTTTTAAATAGGCCATTAATCCTTGGAGTAGATACTTTTTAAAAATGTTTGAGGAAATGGTGTATGAAAAACTAAGAGAGCAAGTTTGAGAGCTCCCCATTCTTTTCTTGTCGTTTATTTTTGTGTATGTGCTCTAGTGTGTTTATTGAGGGATGGAGTTGATGTTGCTTGCTTGTAAAGAATGTAGTATATTTCAGCATATGTCAATGAATTCATATATGAGGTTGACGTAGTTTGTTTTGTACATACCTTTTTGACCAATTCTTGTCATCTTCTTGACCTTATATGCTTTGAATGCCTCTTTTCATGGTTCATGTGACAATAAATTGTCTAGTGTCAAATGAAAACAAACTTATTAGTTGTTATAAATGAACAAAAAGTGTAAATTTGTTACACAAGAAACACAAGTATTGAACTGAATACACAACTAGATAAATGACAACTAAAATCGAAATTTGAAAATACCACTTAGTAAATAAAAATAAAGTCCACAACTCACCACAATTTATAATATTAAATTTTTTGTTTCTTAGAAGAAGATATTTGCAATTTTTTTTGTATTTCAATTGTAAACAATTTGAGAATGTTAAAAAATGCCCAAATGTCATTCAGATTATTCCGTCTATTGTAGGATGCTTAACGCCCACCCCAACACCAACACTATGGACACAGATTAATAGTAAGAAGTAAACAACCATATAAATAGTTGTAACGGGATTAATAATAGAAAGTTCAAAATACAATTTTGCCCAGAGGTTGACACATGAGTAGATTGCTCTAGATCGCAACACAGTTTTCGAAACAACAAAATTTCCTTATGTGCTTCCAGATCTACATGATGAACTGCATGTGTCGCGTGGGACATGTCACGTGAAGGCAGTGGTGTCAACAAGTTGAGACGCCAGGGAAAGTTCGTAGGAAAGCTAATTGTTAGTTTAAGTGTAAATCCCTTTACTATGGTGGTTTGAAACTTATCCTCTGTTTTCAGGGATTGGAATGTTTTCTTACGACTATTGGGTTGTTCTGCTAAGCGTTTTCCTGTTCTGCCAAATGCAACGCATACATACACATTCTCTATCTTTTCTGCAATTCTTGTCAAAAAGAATTGGGGTTTATTAGGCGCAATGCTAATGTCACACATGTTCTTTACTGTGATGAATGTATAAATGCTCAGAAACTCCAACCCCGCAATGATTTTTTTGCAAAGCTAGGACAAAGTTATATTCCAGGAGCCTCTCGCCGATTTTTCCTTGGAGGGGAGCGACGGAGGAATTGTGAGGGCAAATAAGGTCGTTCTGGTATGTTATTATCCCCGGCATGGTACTTGGAGCCGTGTCATTGTTTTGAGATTGGCACCTAGTTTCTTTCAGATGCCTAGAAATTCATTTGTATGCACTTTTTGGCATCTTCATAGAGATGAAAAAACCATCTCTTTGATTGTTTTCAGCAGCATAGGGTTGGTGGCTTGTAGGCAGCGCTAATGTGATGGGTCATTCTACTTGTAAGAGGTGAAAGCTTGGACTTGGGGAGTCTGTGATGTTTTCTTTTCCCAGCAGGAATAGTAATGCCAAGGTCGGCTCAAAATCTTGGAGGAGGGAAGGTCTCCTGCTGCTACCTGTTTTGAAATTGTAAGGGTTTCTACTAGGCCGTTTGGTGAGAAGAGTTTTACAACTGTGTTTAAAGAAAAAATGTGTTTTTTGTAGCTTTGGAAATACTCAAAACTAGACAAAGGTTATCTTTCAGGTTTTATCTTATATTTTGCAGAGTAGAGGAAAACAAGATTTAGTTATTTATGTAGTGAAGGGTGGTAAAATGTCGGTATGGAGATCCTTGCTTCGATAGAAATCACAACTGCACCATGAATTCCACTGTTGTATATTCCATTGCTTAAAACCTGCAACACGCTAATTTTCTCAGTGTTAATTTAATTGATATAGAAATGATAAATTGTTGGCTACATATGGCATTTGGTCACCGACATTGACTACGAAGGCATTGGGAATGAGCCGGACTACAGACCATTTTCCATTTCTAAGCACTTGCAAGCCTGAGACATGGCCTTGATGAAGAACAGTGAGAACATTAGGATATGAATTAGCCGATAAGCCAAATGCAAGCTCTGGATTGGGGCAGCGAGGATAATAGTTTATGGCCATGTGTTGAGCATGTTGTCTAAGAGCTTTATCAAGGAAGTTTGGTTGGATTCCCAAGCTGTTCGATATGGCAGCTAGCAACTGCAAAACCAGGCCCCTTAACTCTGTGCAATATTTGCCAACAGTCCCTTTGTAAATACATAACAAGAGCAACACATGTATCAAGGCACCAGATCAAAACGTGATTTGAATTATAATATATATAGTAAGGATAATTAAAAGTACCTATAAGCAGGAGGTTGCAAAGGCCATGCGTCTATATATTTACAGTGTAACGGATAACGGTGGTGCATCAAGGAGATCTAACAATGGACCGAGAAGTGCCAAAGAGAATACATGGCGAGCAAAGAAAATATTATTGCAATGAGTTGACGCTGAGCCAAATAGAGAACCAAAACAACTCCACCGTCGATTCAAGCCAAAGGGCATAGCCATGCTAAGATCTGAGCCACATGCAAGTGAATATGCTCAGTGCCAAACTTCTGCCCCTTAAAACAATGGAGTCATGCGAGAAGGCAGTGTTTAAACACCAAAAGGGCATAAAGAACTTGCAGGTGTTCGGAGATAGCGAGCTAATCGTCAACCAAGTCAGGGGACAACGTGCTACAAAGAATGACCTACTGAAGAACTACAAGAACATGGTACGGGACATCGTTGAAGATTTCGAAGCTTTCAACATCGTGTCCATACCCAGGAAGGAAAATGAAGCCGCGGATAGGCTCGCATCTGTTAGAGCGATGTTTGATGTGGTTGACAACATCAGAAGGGAAAAAACACAACCACATATCCATGTGATTGTGAGGCCAGCAGTGCCAGATAATAATACAAGCTGGCAGGTGTTTGAGAACGATCAACAGATCGTCAATTTCTTACAAGAAGAGGCTAAATTCTCAGCTAGGAATCAGGACAGACTAGAGCAGCAGTACGGTGATCAAGTAGTGCAGCTGCGAACAAACAAGCTTCCCAAGGGTTTAGTAACATTGGAGTCTATCTTCAACCCTAACGACCGGTTCCGTAAGGAAAAGGCTAACATACATGTCAAGAGAGAAGATTCAGAGCCAATTCCGGTTGGGGAAGGCAGAACACTTCGAATTGGTAAAGTGGCTACTGAGCAGGAGAAATCAGATTTCATACAGCTTTGCCAAGAATTTCCAGATGTCTTCGCATGGAGCTATGAAGACTTGAGAGGATTCAATCCGACGTTGGCACAACATACCATAGAATTGGATCCAGATGCTAAGCCCATCAGGTAGAAGCAGAGACCAGTCAACCCTCACATTGAGCCTCTAATGAAGAAAGAGCTAAACAAGCTAATAGAGGCAAGCATTATATTCCTGATCAAGCACTCAAGCTGGGTTGCAAACTTGGTTCCGGTCAGAAAGAAGAACGGAGAAATTAGGTTGTGCATGGACTTCTGAGACCTCAACAGGGTATCTCTCAAAGACCATTACCCACTTCCTTCAATGGAACAAATATTGCAAGTAGTATCCGGTTCGGAGAGATTCTCTCTCCTAGATGGCTACTCAGGGTATAATCAGGTAATGGTGAAAGAAGATGACCAGTTCAAGACAGCTTTCACCACCAAATGGGGCACCTATGCCTACAAGAAAATGCCATTTGGGCTATCAAATGCTGGAGCCACTTTCCAAAGGGCAATGGATATGGCATTCAAGGGGTTGATCAACGAAATAGTTCTGATATATCTTGACGACATCATTGTATTCTCCAAAAATGCAGCGGATCACCTTTTTCATCTGAGGCAGGTATTTCAGAGGTGTAGAAGATTTGGGGTATCTTTGAATCCCAAAAAATGCATATTCCTGGCTCATGAAGGAAAACTTCGAGGCCATATTGTGTCAAAGGAGGGGTTAACGATCGACCCAGAGAAAGTTGAAGCAATTCGAGCGTTGCCATTGCCAGGTCACAAGAAGGCTCTTCAAAGGTTCTTAGGAAGGATCAATTTTGTCCGCAGGTTTGTTCCAATGCAGCGCTCGTAAAGCCAATAACGCTGATGTTGAAGAAGAGCATGGCATTTAAGTGGACAGCTGAAGGCAAGGCAAGTTTTGAGGCAATAAAAGAGGCTATATCTCAAGCTCCAACTCTCGTCAATCCAGACTTCTCCAAGGACTTCATGTTATATGCTTTCGGTGGTGGAGACATAATTTCTACAATCCTGGTACAACAAAACAAAGAGGGATTAGAACAACCAGTTGTTTTCTTCAGTCAAGGCTTGGCGGAATACGAAACTAGGTACTCTTTCATCGAAACGCATGTCCTTGAAGTGATCAGAAGCTTAAAGAAATTCAAGCACCTAGTCTCAAACAACAAGATCCAATTGTTGGTCTCTCATGCGGGAGTCAAGGACTTCCTTCTAAACAAGGATCTGAATGAGAAACGTGCAGGATGGATCACTCGTGTCATGGAATATGACATCGAAATTAAGGTCACTAAGTTGGTTCATGGAAAAGAATTATGTGAACAGCTAGCTTTGAGTCAGCAAGTTGAAGCAGGTGATGAAAAAGAGACTGTCTTGGTACTACAGGATGGCCAAGAACAGGAAAATGATAATGTGCCCTCTCCTTGTTGGACTCAGAATATGATACACTTCCTACAGACAGGCCTATGCCCTCCAGAAATGAGCAAAGCAAAAAGGGGATACTTTAGATTACAAGTCATTCCATATGTGCTTGTTGATGGTGTTTTGTTCAAGAAAGACATCAATAGAGTTCTACTGAGGTGCATTGGGACAGGTCAAATTGAGAGAGTGTTACGAGATTTTCACGATGGAGATTCCGGAGGACATTTCGCCCCACGAGTAACAGCTCTCAAGATAATGAAGGCAGGGTATTATTGGCCCACAGTGTTCAGTGACTGCTATACATGGATAAAAAAGTGCAAAAAATGTGCACTCTTCACAGGCAAAGAAAGACTAGCAGCGCTTCCATTGCACCCAATTTTGGTTGACCAACCATTTATGCAATGGGGATTGGACTTTGTCGGGGTCATCAATCCGAACTCAAGCCAAGGCCACAAGTGGATTCTCACGGCAACAGACTATTTCACCAAGTGGACCGAAGTAGTAGCGCTCAAAGAAGCAAATGAGTCTAACATACTAGACTTTTATGAAGGAATAGTGACCAGGTTCGGTGTGTCGGCCACTATCATATCAGACAATGCATTGGCATTCATAGGTTCCAAGATTACAGAATGGGCTGTCAAGAATGGAATCTATTTGAGCACCTCTTCAAATTATTACCCGCAGGGTAATGGACAGGCAGAGTCCACGAACAAGAATTTGCTAAGAATCATCAGAAGGACTCTGGATGAAAACCAAAGGACATGGCATACCAAGCTAAAATCAGCGTTGTGGGCTGACAAGATAACGCCAAAAAGGTCTACAGGTAATTCTCCCTATAAGCTGGTTTATGGGAAAGAGGCAGTATTGCCTATATCATTAGAACTGCCTGCATTGGAGCTCATGAAGCAGTTGGAGTTGTCTGAGTTCGAACCAATGGAAGCCAGGGATGCAGAGTTGATGGAATGCGAAGAAATCAGAGAACAGGCAGTTCAAACGATTGAGAAGGATCAAGCCTTAGTAAAAAGATGGTTTGATAAGAAGGCAAGAGCAAAGACATTCCAGGAAGGGGACCTAGTTCTGAAATGGGATGCAGATCGGGTAAAACCAGAAAGCATTCAAAGTTTGATGCCATTTGGAGTGGCCCCTACATGGTCACGGGATGTAAAAGTAGTAATGCCTTCCAATTGTCTACATTGGATGGAGAAGAACTCCGGATTCCGGTTAACGGAATCTATCTTAAACATTGTTACTAAAAGGAAAAGGTTTGCCCTTGTAAATATTAGCCTAGATTTCAATTCCTCTAAGTGCGGATGCACATTGTCTTGTTGTAGTTAGGTTTCAATTTCCCTAAGTGCTTCGGCACAGGTTTTGTTGCTCCCAGGTTGAATTTCCACAGTTCAGCGTGCTCTCAGAGAAGGAGTCGCGGTATCAGGCTCGGGATCAGATATCAGGTTGTTTTCAGGTTATTGCTTATGACACGGAAAAATTCGCGCCCTGGCGCAGGTTGGAGGCGCACATCAGAAGATGTCGACATGAAAATGGATGCGCCCTGGCGCAGGTAGAAAAATGTCGACACGGAAAAATTTGCGCCCTGGCGCAGGTTTGGAGGTGCACGTCAGAAGATGTCGACATGAAAATGGATGCGCCCTGGCGTAGGTAGAAAAATGTCGACACAGAAAAATTTGCGCCCTGGCACAGGTTGGAGGCGCACGGCAGAAGATGTCGACATGAAAATGGATGCACTTTGGCGAAGGTAGAAAAATGTCGACACGGAAAAATTCGTGCCCTGGCGCAGGTTGGAGGCACACGTCAGAAGATGTCGACATGAAAATGGATGCGCCAAGGCGCACCTTCAGGAGGTGCAACATTTTGAGCGCTGACAGGAAGCAAACCCTGACCCAGATATTCAAATGGCCATAACTTTTCACAGGGAGCTCGGATTCACGCAAGGTTGGACTTTTTGGAAAGCTTACAAGGTCCTCTGTCCAACTACGACTGGATATCTTTAATTGGGTGGGAACAAGTTCTTCAAATATGCAAAATACATTTCGCCATTTTTTGGGTTTGCTAGGGTTCTCACCTACCACCATAATGAGACGAATTAAATACAATCTGGAGGTGGTTGGGGTAGATTTGGAATTCCTCTCTCTTCCCTCTCTCATTCTTCCTATAAATTGTAAGGAGGGGTTTCTTTCTAAAGGTTGGACATTCTTGTTTTGCCCCTCCCTTCTTCTCTTTGGCAGGTGATTTTGTGGAGTTCAAACCTCCCATCTAAAACTGTAACGCAACTTTGCCTCTTGGCATTTTGTAGTGTATTGTATCAATCTTTGGAGCAAATAATGCATGTATGTGGATGATTCTCAACCCTCTCTGTGTTCATTTGCATCCTCCTGATCTTTCACTGCAAATTTGGTTATATGTGCATGATTTTGCATTGCATTTAAATGGTTTGTGTTTATTGGCAAGATAGGTGTCCTTCATTCCTCGGTGCATCACCTTTGTTAGTTTAGATTTATTTTTTAATGCATCTTCTTACCCTGTGTAATGCCCCGTCAGAGTTTCCCCCTGTTCCTGACATGACGACCATGCTGCTAAGCATGGGAGGGTTGTGGGCATGCTCTTGTTGACCGTGTCCAGGTCGCAGTGAAGATTTTTCACCTTCCCTCTCTTTCTTGCAGGGTTCATTTTAAGACACCTATAAAATTGTAGGTGGAAAAAACCTGGCGAATATCCCCGGAACCAGTTTCAGCGAAAGGCGAATTTAACAGTATTCTAAAACAAAAATTTCGCCTGGTTTTTTCATGGCTCCATCATTGACGTGCGACAACAAGACGTCAATAATCACTCCTGACGCGCGTCAATGGAACGTCAATGGTCTTGAATGACACGCGTCACTGGCTCCAATTGACGCTCGTCACTGCTCCAATTGACGCGCGTCACTGGCTCCTGGTGGCGCGCGTCACTGGCTCATATTGACGCGCGTCACTGGCTCCTATTGACGCGCGTCTCTGGCTCCTATTGACGCGCATCAATAAATCCTATTGACGCGCGTCGACCAACACTATCGACGCGCGTCAGCTAAGACCATTGACGCCCGATTTAGCCTATAAATACCCTTCAACCGGTCATTTTCTCGTTTTCACCTTCCCGCTCTTGAATTTTTGCAGGTCTCAATCGTTGTCAAAGACGCAAGTACAACTATAATGTCGACTTCACATGCTTCCCAACTGCAAGTTCAGCAAAAAAATCAAGAGAATCCAATTCAATCAATTTCCAAGATCAACTACAAGAATCCCTTATGCCCTCACATCCATACTGTTTTAAAGATGTCTTCAGAATATAAAGATTTGATGGATGCGTGTGAATTTACAGGGCTCGTTAATATGCCCCATTTCGAAACAGATCCGGATATTTTGAATTACCTTCTGTCATCCTACAATTCAGAGGACGGCATTTTTTATGTGACTCTGAACGATGGCCGAATGTTCCAATTCAGTATCGAAGCAAATGACATCCATCGGTTTACGGGCCTTCCGTTCAAAAATTTACCAATTGTTACAACCAAGGCAACACTCCTGGAAGAAGACAAGAAATTTCTCGAATCAACGTTCGGTTTCCATGTTGATTGTAAGTATAATTCGTTTTAATTCATATTTTTTATTCTGTTTTTTATTCTGATACAATTTGTTGTTATAAATTTATAGTAATTTTCACTGTTTCGCATTTGCAGCCCATGTCAATAAATCTAGACGTGGTGTGGATACACAATCAATTGCACACCACTTTCTTGCTGCACTTATTTCATTTTTTCAATCCAGAATTGCTTTGCAAGGTCACCAAACTGATATACCAAATTGGGCCATTGCATACATTGTTGCCACTATCTCAAAACAAAAATTCGATTGGTGCACATATCTATCCAAAAAAATAAGAACTGACATAACAAATTTAAAACTTTCAGAAAAACCTTTCATTTATTCAACAAATTATCTCCTCGGCCTTTATTATGAGGCACTTTTAAATTTAAAAGATAAAAAAATTCCTACTTGCACTGATGAGGAGTTGATGAAGTTGTCGATTCCGTTTAAAGAACAACAGGTATAAACTATTTAGTTTGTAATTGTATTTCAATTTTCGACATTACAGTGCACAGTTATTAAAACTTAAATTTTAATGTTTTGCAGAGAAGATTTATTGAAGCCCTTCCCTGAAAAAAGGCGTTATCGAGAGGAAGAGGCCAACAACACGCTGAGGCTTCGGGGGACTCCCAATCTGAAATGGAAGCTCACTCCTCTCCAAACCCTCAACAGTTTGAACTCGTTAAACGCCAGAGAAGTAATACCTTCTCATATATTATTTACAAATTCCAAAGTTGCATATTTATTTTTCAATTTAAATTTTAACCAAATGAATTGACAACATTTAATATTGATGAATTACAGGGACTTTGGAACATACACCTGTTTCACAAACTCAACCTTCTTCCCCAACTCACTCCATACAGTCGCATGCATTCATATCTTCTGAACAGACACTGAGTACAACTCCTACAAGGCCACCCGTAGCACCGAGAAAAACAACCCCTCGACAACAAGGTACAACTCTTCGATAGTACGTTTAATTTCGAAATTTTTGACTTTATGAATTGTTTTCCTATTTTTCATTTTTTTCTTGTACTTTTCAGCACATGTCAGTCCTGATCAAACCGCGGCACCGACACCCACTCAACCAATAATTTTTAAAATGCCAACCAGAGGAACAGTGAAAAAGAACATTGGTAAATGCATGTCTTTTGCTCCGGCCCCTAGTGGGACACTAAACATTGCCTCCTCCTTTCGAATTCCAACTCTCTTACTTTGTGGCTTGCCCAGTGCAACGGGCATATCTGTTTTGAACAATATAAATTTAGATGAAGATTATTTGGGCATTGATAGCAATGACCCAACTGGTTTTTTCAATACCCGCGAGATGATTCAAGGCCAGCAGGTATACTTCAAATTTCAATTTAAATATGCTTTACAATTTTGAATTACATTTCGATTTAAATTTATTTATCTAAATCTTGATTAATTTTTTCACAAACAGGATCAGCCCACCCAAAGGCAGAAACAAGTAGCAGTTGATCTTGCTGAAAGCCCCCATACTTCTCCAGCAAGATCGTCTTCATCAGATTCAGATAGTGAACAGTTGCCACCTTTTCCTTTGGAGAACTTAATTGGTTATGATTGTCAATCCCATGTCAGTGAGTTTATTCTTCCTCATATCAATCAGCTTATAGAATGGGAGAGAAGGGCTAAAGTTCTTATCAATGAGATTATTAGTCGTTATGAAAATTATTGGCAACGGGATAGTTTATACGCTGCAGTCCAGAATCAACTTGCGAAGATGGATTCCTTACTTACCCAAGTAAGAAGTGGGACTGTCACGTATAACAACTATAAAGACGACATTTTAGATAAGTCATTAAACAAATTGGAAAATATTAGTGTCGAGGCCCAAGCATATTTTAACAAATGGTCCAAGGACAAGGATTTGGTAGCAATCGCAAATGCCGAAAGAGATAGAGCGGTTGTAAGTACTATTACATTCAAACAATCATTCTTGTTAGTTTGAAATTTTCATTTTTTAGTAATATTTTGAATTGACATTACTCTTTTTGTGTAGTTGAAATATGAAAATTTGAAGAGTCAGGCGAAGGTTTTGCAAGTTCACTTGGAAACAGCAAAGAACAGCTTATCCGCAGCAAAAAATTTGAAGCAAAATATTGTTTTGGTTAACAAACAAAACAATACACTAAAGTGGATAATTAAAGAGCATGGTTTCGACCCTGACATATTATTCAAAGCTAAAGCAGCAGCTGATCCAAATTTGCTGTCGCATGGAGATGCGACAAATCAAGAAGAAAGAATTTTAAAAAATCTGGACAGTGTTGCGGAAGATCTTATAAGTTCAGGGGTTATTTCTGGTGTTGGGGAAAGAGGTACAGCCACAGTGGAAGAAGCCGTTGGGGAAGAGAGCAGAGGAGTAGAATTGGATAAAGAAAAAGAGGGTTTTGAAAACTAGAAACTTTTATTATTGAGGAAACTTTAAATATTGAATTTGAAAACTTCTACTATTGAGTATGTACTATGGTATTTGAATTTAATTATATAGATTTATATACAGTCTTTAATTTTAATTGCATTAGATGGTGATTATCATGAATTATATGTATGTTTCTTGTTTACTTGCATTGTCATGAATTGTATGTGGACGTAGATGATGAATGATGATAATTGATAATTAATGATAGATGATGATGAAAGACGATGAATGACGATAATGATATGATATATATGGACGATGATCAATTTACTGTGGACATAGATTTATCATCAAGCACAGTAATTCTTCTTCTCTAGACTTTTATACTTGTTTTAAGATAATTATTCTCTATACTTGTAACGATATGATCATAATGTCATTAGAATGGATATAGATGATAAATAAATGGAATGTGTTATAATGGATATAGATGACATTAATGATTAGAATGGATATAGATGACATTAGAACGAATAGAATTGTAATGATATGATTATGAATTATTTTAAAAAAACTGAATTGTTTTAATAAATTTAAATTAGATAAATAATTGTGTTAATAATAATTGTAGTGTCAGGAGTCAGGATATGATAATGATATGGTGATGATATGATATATATGGATGATGAGGAATTTTATGTGGACTTATATTTAAAATTGTATAATGTATTGTTTATCCCACAGTTAAAAAAATATATCAAAGGATTTTGCACATATAAAAAATAAATTAAATATAATTCTAAGAAATCAAGAAAGAATCATCACTGGTAAGAAATTAAACATAATTGCAAATATGATAGGGTTTAGCTTACCTCTTGCGTATTAGATTGTTGTGAAATCATCAAGGGTAACGTGCTAGATCTTTGTTTTACCTGACATTGTAGATAGAGGGGTGAGTTGCCTGACATTGTCAGTCCTGAGAAGTGCCAGCAACATCTTTAAATATATAGACCAACAATATCTTTAAATAAATGTAAATATATAGAATTAGACCTGTAACATCTTTAATGATAACAAGAGCTGAAAAAATGTAAAGTAACAAACAATAAGATTATGTTGAAGAAGATACCTATTTAAAATTGAAATCATCACCGGTAATGTGCTAGATCTTTGTCTTAAAAAAATTCAACACAAAAAATGGATTAGTAGATAGATGGGTGAGTTGCCTGACATTGTCAGTCCTTGAGAAGTAACAGCTTCCTCGGACGGATGTCAACCCACGTTTTCAAAAAATAAAAAGATTGTATTTAACTAAATGTAAATACATAGACCTGTAACATCTTTAATGATAACCAGAGCTGAAAAAAATGAATAGTAACAAACAATAAGATTAAGGGGAAAAAGATACCTCCTTAAAGTTGAAATCATCACTGCCACTGGTAATGAGCTAGATCTGTGTTTTAAAAAAACCCAACACGAGACATGGATTAGTAGATAGATGGGTGAATTGCCTGACATTTTTAGTATATAGACCTGTAACATCTTTAATGATAAAGATAAAAGATAGATAAAGAAGATACCTATTTAAAGTTGAAACAATCCATTATCAATAGCTTTATCAAACTCGATGTTGTCTTCTGTAGAATGTGACGAAGAGCCAATTACACTCTCAAGGTTGGGAATATTTGTACTTGTTGCTGTATTATTCACACCTCTTCTTTCGCAAAGGGAATTCCAGTGCGCAATTGCTCTGTCGAAAGAAAAGGTTTCGATGGAGTATCGAGAAACATAACACCTCATGCAACTTTCCAAATTTTTATCCAACCTGTTTCTCAGTTTTGATTTTATAAATGACAATGCACTGAAAACCCTTTCATCCTCCACAGACCCCAAAATCATTGTTTGGCATAACTCATATAATCTTAAATATTCACTGATATCTTCTTGTAAGATAGAACTTTGATAGATTCCTCGCCACAACCTTGCAATAGCACCACTTTCAGAAGGTTGATCTAAATTCTTATATTGGTTCCTCATTGTTGTTGCAAAATTTGTTGACTGAAACTTTAATAAATCGGTATTCAGTATACCTTTGATTTCCATACCCTTGAGCTCTGACGTCTTTGTAAATTGTTCCATTATTGTACCCATTGATTTATGGAAATGCTTTCTGACAAAGTCTGCACGGCCACCTTCAGTATTCCAAAAATTAGGATTCATCACACCCATTTCTTCAAGAATTTTATCTTTACAGAAACGTTCCCTAATTTCTGATGACAAAGTTTCTGAAATTTGTTTAAGCTTTATTCTTGTTTCAACTATAACAGACTCAAACAAATTACGTGTCACGGGAACATCTTCTCGTTCCGATCCTGTAATATCTTGACGTTTTTGCAAAATGTGCATTGGTATTTCCCTCCCATTAACAGTGATGCAGAGGTGATCGTGGATATTAAATCTCAAAAAGGTGTTAGGATTTTTAAGATCTAATAAATCTTTCCAATTTTCAAAAACAGGTGCATCAAAACTATCCTGGGAACAATACAATATATCAAGACTTTGACATACCATTTTTCTCATCCGTATAAAATCCACAATATAGATTAATCTGCCCTGTGCATGCTTCATCAGTGTATTGATCTCCTTTAACATTGGAAGAATACCAACCAATGTAAGCAATGTCTCCAAATCAGTTAAACGGAACAAGTCCCTTGCCCTATCAACTTCATGATGGTATTTGTGCATGAAACCAACCAATGAAGGATACTCCTCACGAACTCTGCATGCAGGTTCATACAAAGAGATCCATCTAGTCTCCACATCCTTCAGAAGTTTTTTGCCATCTGTAATTCCAATTGCAAATTTTTGGAACTCGAGAAAACGCTTTGGGCTGCTTGACATATAGGCATGAAGTTCTCTTATAAGGTCTTCTAATTTAGCAACATTTTCGTGGTTGCTTACCATTTTATACGCTAAATTCATTCTGTGAGCCATACAGTGAATTGGTAGCATATATGGGGCCACTGTTGTTTGTAATCTAACACAGAGCCCTGTCCGGTGACCCTGCATGACAGATGCACCATCTGCTCCAACGCATACCAACTTCGTAGCAATTTCATAATCAGTCATTCCAGCAACATCTTTCAAATGAGAAACAACTATTTTATATAGGTTTTCGGCATTGCAGTTTTCAACCATTTTCATAACACCCAACAGATGAGGTGTCCTTATATGATTTTCTAAAGTATAGATGTGGATACATACCCATGCGGTGTTGTCGACTGCTGTCACTTCATCAATTGAAAGAGAGATAAAGTTTACTTTTTTTACATTCTCTTGCAAATCTTCCTTCTCTATCATCGAGAGGCATTTTGCCATTTCCCATCCACTATTTCAGACCAATGAGACTGAGGTACATTCAGCATTCCGTTAAATTGATACAAAACTTTGAAATCGAGGAAATCCGAAATCGCTCTTCCTTTTTTTAGTATTTGAAAAAGAGTAGAGAATTGTATGAATTTTGCATGTAGATTTGTTTCTTTCATCTTACCAATATGCGATGTGATCGTTCCTCCCTTTTCCAACAGATGTCTGTGTTTTTTCTGCTCTGCCTCATATTCCGCTGCGTATCTAACATGCATGCATTCTTTTTCAGTTTTCCACCTGTGTTTTGATTTTCTGGCCATCTGCCCCCGTTACAGTTAAATATTGTTTTCCACAATGTTTTTCTATAGTGTCCAGCTTCAGTTGCATTTTTTGTTGCTTTCCCAATTTCCACGTACATATTGTACATGTACATTCAGATGGGATTTCTTCAGAATTAGATGATTGTACAGGTTCAATAAACGGAAATTTAGCTGCCCAATCAAACTTGTATGTCCTGCCAATGGTCCACATATTCTTGTTCGTTTTCAATGCTTTACTTTTTTGAGTAGAATTTTGAGCAATATCACAATCACCTGGTTTCCTCTTTCTTGGACCGGAGTTTGATTTTGATTTCTGTCTTCCATTTTGCTGAGTGTTTGTATCTGTGATATCTAGCTGCACTTCTGGTTGCACCCCAACAGGAACAATATCTTCAAGATCTAGCATATTATCGTAGGTTTCATTTGTTTGACTTTGATACTGTGCAGAATGCATGTCCACCTCAATAATACCTTCCACACAGTCAATATTTTGATTCTTTGTGGTGGCATCTATATGATTGGTATTTACAATATCTGTATCCGCAGAGTTTCCAAAATACTTGAAGAGTGATTTCTGAGATTTCTTACTTACTTTTAGGTTATTCGTATTCTTTGAGCTGGCACCTTCCATTATTCTGAAAAGAGTCCTGTGTCAGCAAAAGAACCAAGTAGCAACTCTATCCAGTGTCTAAGGTCTTTATCACGTGTCAACTCTGCACTTGTCGCGCGTCAACAACCCATTTCCTATCGCGCATCCACTATCGTGCATCAACACTCCCTTGTCACGCGTCAACTTCTTTGCCCAAGTCGCGCGTCAACACTTCCTCTGTCGCGCGTCAGTATAGCTGTTGTCGCGCATCAACAATGCCCTTGTTGCGCGTCAACACTGCATTTGTCGCGCGTCAACAATCACAGGCTAACAGTAATCTGAATCTCTGGTGCTTAAGGGTATGCGAGTTCAAATTTCACAGTATTGGTAATTTGTTAAGCTACTTGAGGTATACTACCCGGCGAATCAGCTAGGTTTTTATAGGAGATGTTTTCAAATGAAGGCGAAGCCGACCCCCCAAAAAAAATATACTATATATTTTAGGCGAACAGGACACCGACCCACTCCGAATAATTCACCTTTTCAAATTTTCCTAAAATGAAATTTTCGCCATATTATGAATATTCACTATTTTGTTTATTTGTCTACTTCGATTTAGGGTTTTAGGACTTTTTTTATATTAAAAACAAACAAAAGAAATAGATAAATAAATATTAAAGGAATTAAAAGTAAATAAAATCGAAAAGCTCGTAAAAGGGGGCGGATTAGGGCAAAGAGGAAGAAATCATAAAAAATAAATAAATAAATAAATAAAATATAAGGCCCGTGATTCTTTTGGGCGAGTTAGGGTTTGTTTTTGCTTTTGGGGAATGGGCAGCGGTTTGGGGGCGCAAGATCTGCTCACACAAAAAAAAAATGAATTTGTTGAAACGGCTTTGGAAACCTTTATGCAAATGCAACGATTCAAGCAAAGCCAGACTCCACAGCCGTTTCAAGCTCCCTCCCAGGCCGCGCCACATACCTGCGAGGGAAGATCAAGCAAAATGGAGGAGGTTTGTTATGTGTTCGGTCTGTCTCATGGCCAGCACTCTTCCAGCCGCGCCCAGGCCTGCGTGGGCTCCCATCAAGGCCAAAAACGCAAAGAAATCTTGTCAGATGTGGCAGTCGTGCGTGCCCTAGTAGTTTTACATGTTAAAAACGTAAAACATGCGCCTGGAAATGCGAGTTGTGCGCCCAAATGCCTGAACGAATCGTGGCTTCTTTGACTGCCACGACTGTAGTTATTTTGCACAAAATGGACCTGTTAAAAGGCGCATGGACTGTGTGACAAAATGCCTGCAAAAAAAACGTGGCTGGGTGGATATGTTTGCTTGGTGTTTGATGAGCACATGAGAATGTGCAAAACGTGGAAGCTTTGGAGCAGGGTTTGAGCAATAGAGTCTGGTTTGTTTACAAGATTTTGTTATCGCAATGACACAGCTGAGATGTATGAAAAATGTGGAAGTGTATTCAAGGCATGTGATCTGTTCGACAAAATGCCTCAAATATTTCAGTCTTATGGAATGCAATGGTTTCAGGGTATTCGTAGATGAGCTTGTTGTAAAGGCCTTTGAAACTTTTAAGGAAATGGATTTGGCAGTGGTAAAGAAACACTTAACAAATTTTTTTTAACACCCTCTCAGCTGCGCCAAAATAAGCGTTTTAAATTGGGATATGCACAAAATGGACTTGTTGAAAAGGCGTGTGATCTGTTGACATAAAAAAATGCAGTCTCTTGGATCGGGATGACTACTTGAAAACACAAAATGGTTCTTTTGGATGAGATATGGGTGCTCAACGAATGGCTTGGTTTGCACGTGACTACCTGGCATCAGGTGGCAACGATGGTGGTCTTGATGGATCGCGAGTGTAAACCGCTTGGAGCCCCTTGTACCTCTACGCTCATCGTTTCCAGGCATGGTTCTTCTTCCCTTACCTCTCATAATTCTCGTGTTTTAGTTCTCTTTTGCAACTAAATAGAATATTAAGTTATTAGATTTTTAATGCAGTCAAATGTCTCTTCAACTCATTACAAAACAATAAAGTGTCGTGGCGCAACTCTCAAAGCCATTATAACTCACCTGCTTTAAACCACGAACTATCACCCTCGCTTCGAGATGATCTAGAAAACTCTTACTCTTTTGATCGCTTCAATATTGTTTTATCGACCAGACAAATTTGACTCTCCATTGATTAAGTTGACCTTCTTCCTGCTTAAAATAGTTAAATTTGGCAATTTTCGGAGACTCACTAAGTACCCTACGCAACTCTGGAAACGAGATGTGAAGTTTCATTCGGGTACCTTGGTATATGAGGAGTCACCTTGATTTTTGGTTTGACCCGAAACGATCATTTGACATCCTTTTGACGCCCTTATAGGAGCCCTGTAACACTGGTTTACAATAGTAGGTTGTAGAAAGTTGGCTTTCATTTTGGATCGCCATTTGAAATGGAAAGAGAAATCAGTCTTCACAAAGAAAGCTTCATGTGCAATGAACTAGAAAGTTGGCTTTCATTTTGGATCGCCATTTGAAACCTGGCTGTTAGTGCCCAATTTTACTACAACAGTAAAATACCAGGATATTTTTTTTTGACTTACATTGCTTAAGGGCTCCAAGTACAAAACTCGACACACATCAATCACATAAGTCATCGACTCACATAGACACATGCAGACGACATCGACATGTCGATACCACACTCTTGAACGAATACTAGCAAAGACCCAACCACAAGAAACGTGACTCACATATCATTACAGTTAACATTCCAAGGACATTTCGAGGCAAGATAAATTTCCTCGTTTGTCCACCTAAATTTTCTAACAAGTTGGCTTCTTATACTTTATATAAATTTCCATAACTGACATAATATTTGGCATACAAAGTACTTAATTATCCTATTATTATGAAGCTTCTCCAACGTTTATTAGATGCCTACAGTTTTACCCTTACAACTCAAGGAAAGTGACTTGATGTCCAGAAATCAAAGGATTTGACGGAGATAATAGATACAGGGCAACTTTGCACCAAAATGGATCCTCGATTCACACAAAATTTATTTCTCTACCATGTTATTATAATTTGCTCCTTATTGAATTCCAGCAAGATTTATATATATCTATATATACATATCTTTTGTTTTCTCATAGTTTGGTAGCACCAGGGTGACTCATATTCTTTGAAACAATGATTATGTTTAATTAAGTTTTAAGGACTTCATGAGTGACCTCCATCCTAATCTTAAATCTCGATATGATATGCTTATACATCGTGGTCTCGTTCATACATCGTGTGAAATCAGGAGTTACAAAAGTATTTGACTGACCATCTTGAAGAAGTACAAGGCTAGGAGCATAATAAACTATACATGAACACAGGGCTATGTACACGAAGATCCCATGTCACTACACTTGATTGAAGCATAAGGAATTGGTCTTTATTCCTTCTCATAACAAGGGATTAAGGGACAAGATTACAATTTCTAAGGTTCTCCAAAATCAACATCTTTCCACTGCATACCAAGGGGGTTAAAATACAGTTTTCTACCCACAAGCCAGTAGACAAAACCACTAGGGTTTAGTTTAATTCCAAAATGCAAGGATCTATGCCTCTACTGACAGTGTGATTTTAAGGCAAGTGGACTAATTGTACTCATTCAAGGAATGCCAAGATGATTTTGATAGAAATGGGAAGGTAGCACCGCTTAGTTTCCTTCGAACAAGGACTCATAAGGTGACTTCCTAAGGCGGTCTTCAACACTCAGCCTGGTGTCGGACCTGAAGAGAGGTACATTCTTCTCGCGAATACCAAAACTAGAAGGAAACCGCATACTCCAGATAGGTTGGACCATGACATTCCTAAATATGGGTTCGCAACAACTGTCGCTAGTCAAAAGGACTATGACGGTAATACTCCAACGAGGGGTTTTATTTACCTAACCTATGAGGTCTCATCAGTGCAAAGTTTAAGGTCGTTCTTCGGTTTTAAATTTCTTATATGGTAAGAAAAGGGATCACACATACAGGCAAGTTATGCACAGGGTTGAGTGTTCCCATTAAAACTCATTATTGTGTTTGCAAGGTAAGAAGGTAACCCTATAATTAATTTAATCATTTATTAAATACTGAGAAGGTACTACAATGTATTAACTTCGATTTCAATTTACTAAGTATAAACCAAACACCTTTTTGCCATACACAACTAAAAATCAAATTGAACTGGTGATTAGATGTACATTCCATAAGTATCCTTAAAAACTAGCATATCATGCATGTTAACAAATCTCATTTATAATTTTTTTTTCAGTAACAAGAGACTACATTACACAGTTATTCATTTTACAATGACCTATAAGATTACAAAAATAATAATTAAATTTCACATCGCCTTCTTCGTCGTCATTCATCCATCCTGCAAAACCCACGTGAGCATGATATCAGCGATAAATCGCTGGCATGGCATCCACCCTAAAACAATCATAATTATCATTTTTCAGTTTCCCATTTACATCAGACAATAATTACAATTTTGCCAATCGAAATAAAAAGTCTATAAACATGTATTCATTGCATTTCATTTTTCTACATTTTATAAACCCAGGAGAGAGAAAGAGAAAGGAAGAGAGAGAAAACATCATTTTGTCAAAAGTTCCAATACACACAAGTTTCATTTCAGTGTTTTAAATAGTTATTTATGTGTGTAAAAATTTTCCAAGATGAATTGGCAACCCTATGAGAGTCCTGCAGCTTTCTACTTTTACATTTTCTCACTAGCTGCAAAACGTACAAAATGGGCTCGGAGGCTAAGGAACTGCTTCCAAAGGTTATCTTCCGATGAGCACGCACGTCCTGATTAATTTTCTACGTGTCCCCAGATATACCAAGAATTCATAGCAACTGACGGAATTGAAAAAGAGTGAACGGTTTGCGTTTGGCGGTTAGTTTTCCGGGGCCACTGGTCGTAGTTCACCCAGTTTAAAATGCCAAAAGTTAGCTCGAGGGCCCAGAAACCCGCATCCATAACTGACGTTTAAGGAGAAGCACGCAACGAGCAGTTCCCCTACATAAGGAGAGTTCATCAGAGACGGGGCTGAGAACTAGTAAACCATTTTCAAATGGCGACAAGTTTTCTGGAGCGACAAGACGCTGGACCAGTTTGACCTTGTCAAACTGCGACCGAAGGCCTAGGCTTCGCCAAACTATCCTGAAAAGTGCTCTTTCCTATTCTGAATGTTCCATGCATTTGTCTAGTATAATCGCTAGAGGTTTGTGAAAACAGGAAAAATTTCTCTTTCCGGGTTTCAAAGTCCCAAACGAAAGCCAACTTTCTAGTTTTACCAACTCTCTACTGTTGTAAACCGGTGTAACAGGGCTTCTAAAAGAGCGTCAAAAGGATGTCAAATGATCGTTTCGGGTCAAACCAAAAATCAAGGCGACTCCTCGTATACCAAGGTACACGAATGAAACTTCACATCTTGTTTCTCGAGTTGTGAAGGGTACTTAGTGAGTCTCCGAAAGTTGCAAAATTTAACTATTTTAAGCAGGAAGAAGGTCAACTTAATCTCAAATTTGTCTGTTCGATCTATTGAAGCGATCAAAAGGGTAAGAGTTTTCTGTCATCTCGAAGCGAGGGTGATAGTTCCTGGTTTAAAGTAGGCGAGTTATAATGACTTCGAGAGTTGCGACACGAGCTATATTGTTTTGCAAAGAGTTGACATTTAACTGTATTAAAAATCTAATGACTTAATATTCTATTTAGTTGCAAAAGAGAACTAAAACACGAGAATTATGAGAGGTAAGGGAAGAAGAACCATGCCTGGAGAGTGAAGTCGGTCGAAGCCGCAGGCTTGGGTTCAGTCTCTTGCTCGGGCACTTTTTCACGAGCCTGGGTCTTCCACCACGTCACACCCACTTCCCGATCACATATTGAGTAAATTACCTTCTGATCATTATGTGCACATCCTTGCATAAAAATTAAATGGGCTAATTTGGTTTATTTCACTTTGAATGCTTCATGTGCTTTGTCTCTAAAGGCTTTGATAACCAAGCATTACATGCAATGATCCATACGACTTTTAGGGTGGAATATATAGCCAAATATGCCATGAAGCTAGGTGTTTGCATTTGAAGGAACAACCACCGAGCTTCAGGGTGATTACGTGGTCTTCTGGACTATCATGGACGTCCATAACCTGCTCCTATGTTGCCATTTTGACACAAACACTAAGGATGTTGAAATTGCATATTGTCAAACATTTTGTGCCTTTTCTACCCATCCATTTTGTGCATATGCTGCCCTCCTGGCATTTGATTCTTTGAGGAAAGAGAAAGACCCATTTTTTTTTGCACTATCCGCTATCATTGCAGTCCAGGAGACCACATATCCTTTCAGGTGTTTTGTCAAACAGCTCGCATGATTATGCCTTATTTTGCATACGTTGGGCACCTGACAAGACATATAAAACAAAAACTATTATCTTCCATGAACATGTCATTGTAGCTCCCACTTTGAAGCGGCTGGGGGGGGGTCTAGCTTACACGTACCAACTGCATTTAATTGGAAGTTTCCAAGGCCTTTTCAACAAACCCATTTGTGCATATCCTGCCCCCGTGGCATCCCATGAGCCCACATCTATTTGGGTTACCATTTTGAAAAGTATGTCTACCAAGTAGCAACTACAACAAACCTGGTCCAGTTAATATGCATGATATGTCGCCAGTTTTAAAATGGATACTTAGGGAATGTGCATCTAATGAACCGGTTTAATTGGGGGTGCTTCTCCTTCAAACGTCAGTTATGGACGCGAGTTTTTAGGCCCTCGAGTTAACTTTTGGCATTTTATAACTGGGTGAACTACGACCATGAGCTAACCGCCAAACGCAAACCGTTCGCTCTTTTTCAATTCCGTCAGTCTATGAATTCTTGGTATATCTGGGGACACGTAGAAAGTTAATCCTGACGTGCGTGCTCATCGGAAGATAACCTTTGGAAGCAGTTTCTTAGCCTCCGAGTCCGTTTGGTACGTTTTGCAGCTAGTGAGAAAATGTAAAAGTAGAAAGCTGCGGACCCTCGTAGGGTTGCCAAATCACCCTGGAAACTTTTAACACACGTAAATAACTGTTTAAAACACTAGAATGAAACTTGTTGTGTGTATTGGAACTTTAGACAAAATGATATTTTCTCTCTCTTCCTCTCTCTCTCTCTCTCTCCTGAGTTTATAAAATGAAGAAAAACAAAATGCAATGATTACATGTTCTAGAATTTCGATTGCATATTGTAATTATTGTCAGATGTAAATGGGAACTGAAAAATGATATTATGATTGTTTTAGGGTGGATGCCATGCCAGCGATTTATCGCTGATATCATGCTCACGTGGGTTTTGCAGGATGGAAGTTTGACGACGAGAAAGGCGATGTGTAATTTAATTATTATTATTGTAATTTTTTTATAGGTCATTGTAAAATGAATAACTGTCGAATGCAGTCTTTTGTTACCGAAAAGTTATAAATGAAATTAGTTAATATGCATGATATGTCAGTTTTAGGGATACTTAGGGAATGTGCATCTAATCACCGGTTTAATTTGTTTCTTAGTTGTGTATGGCAAAAAGGGTTTGATTTATACATAGTAAATTGAAATTGAAGTTAATATATTGTAGTACTTTCTCAGCATTCAATAAACGATTAAATTAATCATTGGGTTATCTTCTTACCTTGTAAACATAATAAAGAGTTTTAATGGGAATACTGAACCCTAATAAAATATTCGTGCTTAACTTGCCTGCATGTGTGATCCTTTTTACCTTATAAGAAATTTAAATCAGTAGAACGAACTTAACCTTTTCACCCGATGGAGCACCTTGGTTTAGGCAAATAAGATCCCTGGAAGAGGGGTTTATCATCTTATAGGTATGTTTGGTGACATCGACATAAACTAGACACATAGGAGCAACACAGTCAAATAAATCTTCTGCATTGAATGAATTTCTTGTGAGATCCAGATGACATCTTGGAGCTAGTGAAATAGTGCTTCTATCACTTAAAATTTTTCTTATGAATAGATCCTCCTAGCTATAGGTGCCATCTTTGGCTAGTGACAATAGAGTGCTTGATCTCTTACGGAGGGTTTATAGGGTGAATATGTTTAAAACTTTAATCTAATCTAGAAGAGAGCGTAAAGCCCTAAGTGAAAAAAATTGGAATGGGACTAAACCCTAATTGACTAGGATGTTCACTTGTGGTTAGAAAACCATAATCTAACTCCTTGCATACGAAATTGTGTTGAAAGATGTTGTTTTTAGAGAACCTTAGAAACTGCATTCTTGTCTCATAATCCCTTATTATGTCATTCTATGGCATCAAGGAGTAAAGAATATTCCTTATGCAGAAACATGCTATGCAAGGATATGAGATCTTCGTGAACATAGATCATTTGTGGTTATGTGTAGTTTTAATGCTCTTAGCTTTGTACTTCCTTATGATGTCAGACAAGTGATGTCGTAACTCTTTTGTTTTAGGACGATGCTAAGAACGAGACCTTAGTGCGATATAAGAGTGTATCGTATGATGCTGCACACGAGATTTGAGATTAGGATTAAGGTCAATCTTAGAGTCCTTATCACTTAATTAAACTTTTTCATGCATTGCAAAGAATATAAATTATCTTGGTGCGACCAAACTTCGAGCAAACAAAAGATATATAAATATTAAAAGGAAGTCCATAAGTTAGTGAACTTTATTAACTATGGTAGCGAAATAACTATTCCGTGATCGATGGAGGTTCTTGGGGAGCTATCTCGACTCTGTCTTCCTTAATCTCAATACCTCATCTGGACATCACGTTAGAATCTCGTGTAGCAAGAGTAAATTTTGTTACACTAAATAAAAGTTTGAGAAGCAAAATCTTAACAGAAGAATGAGAAAATTAGAATCTTGTAGGCATTTTGAAACGTGGAGAATACTTATGTAAGTCATGAAGATTTGTCATAAAGGTAAAGAGCAATTTAAATGGTTGAACAATATGTGATCTGTTAAACGAATTTTCAGAACATGTAGGTGGAAAAAGGGAGAAAATCAGGCTTACCTAATAAAGATCTTGGAAAATTAGCCGTAACTAAAATACATTTAAAGTAATGATATGTCGTGGGTTCGTCGTTCCTAAAGTCACATTTCTTGTGGTTGGGTCTTTGCTAGTATTCATTCGTTGGGAAAAGTGTGGTATCGACATGCCAATGTCGTCTACATGTGTCCATGTGAGTCGGTGACTTATGTGATTGTCGCATGTGTGTCGAGTTCTGTACTCGAAACCCTTACTGTGTTGTATGTCGTGAGCAATGTAAGTCAAAAAAAAATTATCCTGGTATTTTTACTGTTGTATTTGGGTGTGCAAAATCTGGGCACAACACCCTGTCTCCTTGGCAAGTTAGATTAGGTTTTTTGAGTAAACCCTCTGTATTTTTACGTGTGCATCTGAACAGAGGAATAGGAACCGGCCTTCATCCGGAGAGCTTTTCCGATTTCGCAAGGTCCCACACTTGGGAAAAGCTCCATGTTATGAAATTGCACTGAGAGTCTCAACCCATCGAGTTGCAGACATTCAAGGGTGTTGTTATTCGACACCAACAGGAACCAACCCTCTCTGGAGATTCACCTCAGCCATAGGTCACCCACAACCTCGAGGTGTTCTGATTTTGTTAACAAAAGAGAGAGTAGACACACCATTCTCTATTAGCGAGCAACTTCTGGGTGACAACAATGCCCCCATTTCAAATGAAAATAATAGCTAATACTAATTACCTTGAGAGTGATTTTCATCATTTGAAATTAGAGGGTAATTAAATTAGTTATTATAATAAAGAGGGAAATAATTAAATTATTAGATTATTTGCCTTAAAGTAAATATTATCACTAAAGTTAAACTTTGGTAATTAATTTAATAATAAAGTGAACAAATAAGGTCGGCAAGAGGGAAAAGAGAAAAGAGATCAAAAAGGTGTTTAAGTGCTTTTTAAATAAATTTTCCATTCCCAAAGGTGGATCGCCACACTTAGGGGAGATATAAAAGCAACATACATGTTTCCAATTAAGGATGCTTGGAAATTATATTTTGTATTTTCATGCTTGAATATTTATTGGGATGCATGCCCAATATTGTTGTTGTTGATTTTGGGTACTTCCATCCAGGAAATACATTGCTACATTTTGAATTTTGTCGTGTTGTTGTTTGAAGGGTTTTTCTGCATGTGAGGTCTTTGTTGAAGGTCAAATTGAAGGAGCAGATCTGAGGTGTTGTGATCAATTCTGAAGCTTGTTTGGGGGCTTTCCAAGAGGGGCAAATGGTTGTTGATTTCAGGTACAACTAGGGTTTCATTTACACATTTCCAAATTTCCAACCCTGTTTTGGGTGTTTTCCAACCATCGGAAAATTCTGATTTTGGTATCATTGGAAAGCTTGTAATTTTATCTTCAATTTGAGCTATCATTTGTCAAAAATTGTTGGGTATTTTCCAAGTTTTGAATTTATGAAGTTTCAAATGTTTTTCTGCAATTAAAAATCAAATTTTCAATATTTTGCAAAAATATAAGTATTTTCAAATTTGATAATTCAAGGGCTAGCTATAAATTTAATTTCATAATTTTTGAAAGTGTTTTGAGGCTATTTTTACACCCATAAGCAAATCTCCTAAGGTTTTGGCAAGGAATTTTGGGCGGCTTGCATTGATGTCATAACAACAATAATTTACAGCTTGTTGTCGTTCATTTTTCGACATTCAGATTTCAAGGGTTTTGATAAATAATTGTTAAATCTTGAAATATCCTATTTGGGGACATTACATTTTGTGATTTAGCCTTGTATTCGTATGCATCGCTTTGTGACAGGATGGATTAGGACGCATTGCAACTGCAAATTAGTGTTGCACGCTCTCGCTCTGGCGAAGAGTGCAACGTCGCTTTGCCTATTTAGAGCTACAACACATTGTGGCAAGTTCGTGTTGCACGCTCTCGTTGTGGCGAAGAGCGCAAAGTCGCTTTGGGTATTTAGAGCAGCTTGCATTTATGTTGTTGACGTATATGTTGCAATAAGTATGTTATTAAGTAAAAAAGAGTAAAGTGGATTAAAAAGGTTTTGGGATTATATCCTTACTGATATTGTTGAAGTTTTATAACTTGACTCATTTGCATATTTTTAGTCGAGTTGCATTATAGCTCATATTACTGATACTTTGTGAATGAGCTCACCGAGTAACCAAGCTAATCATTGTTTATGTCAAGCTCAAGCTACCTTGCCTTGTCAAGATAAGCCAACTCGTCAAACCGAATTACATTCCAACAAACTTGGTTGCTATGTCAATCAAGTTACCTTCCTTTGCAACAAAGCTTATAGCGGAGCTAAGATTGAGCCAAATCATCAAGCTCGAGCTACTTGCCGAGTGAGCCGCACAAGCTAACCGGTGTAAAATGCCTTATACTTCAAGTCTTATTATTAGCGTAGAACTTTATAAACTATCTCTGGGCCGAACCAATGTTGAATGTAGGACTAGGTTTGGGAAAGCGAATGGTGCTACGTGTTGCACATCAACGCACCTGAGGGTCTTAATGTTTCGAGGAAAGGGTTGGGCGAGGGACATGGGAGCACTAATTGATGTCGTGTGGCACCAATTAGGAGCCCCGCACACCGCTAGGTTTCTAGAGTTGTCAACGAGTCGTACAGAAGAAGCACCGAAATTAGCGAAAGACTAAAATTAGCTAAACGTAAACAATTAGACAATCAAGCTAAATTTAGACTTGAATAAACAGAGAAACCAAAAGGGTTAAGCCTAGCAGTAGATAACCCAATTAGTTGCATAACATTAGACTCGAGTTCCTAAACAGTCTAAACAAAAGATAACCCATAATTAGATTCAAAGGTGGTTGTTAAAATAGACATGGCATAAACAATAAGACAAAGAGTTAACTCCAATTATAGAAAATCTCTAGTTTAATTGAGTTGCAGAGCTAAGAATAGCTCAAAGAAAGTTTGCAAAAGAACAAAGGAGAGAGAGCTAATATTAGCTCGACTAAGCTTATAAAAGGAAGAAATAAGCAAATCATTAAGAGGGATACAACGAAAACATACATGAGTTGACACGCACAGTGTGTAAAAGATTGGAGTCAAAGAGGGATTCAAGCTAATAACAATAGGATACAAGGAAAGAAACACACACATGGCAATGAGAACCTCTATCAAGAAAACCAGGTTTTCTTACGTCAATTTTATAAATTGGTTTACAAAGTTGAATAAATGACTCTCTGTTTTGTTGTAATGGTTAAGTCATTTAGATTTGTTAGGTCAAGGTCTTGAATTCGAAACTAGGCCCTTTTGCCTAATTATTTAGACCTTGTTATCAAACACTTTAAACCTAACAGTGATAGTTACATTGAAATTAATGTGGCCGAATGGCCAAAACACTTAGCTATGTAGCATTGAGTCGTGGGTTAAACACTTGACCCCTTATGTTTTGTTAAAAGCCTAATAAAGGATTGGAAATAGAAATAAATAATTTGATAATAAAACTAGAAGCACTATTAACAAAGGTAGATGGTGTGGTTGAATGGCTAAAAAATTAGATTCAAAGGGAGGGGTGACAGGTGCTCAGGGGGTACTGTAGGGATCAGGTAGATCCAAGGCCTACCTTCGTGACTATCATGTTAAGATTATTTCATGTCATGTCGCATTGCCGAATTTTAATAAGGGGTGTCTTTTATTATCCTAAGTCTTTGGCCAAATGATGATCATTACTTATATGATTACTAAGATGCTTTATATTCCTACCCTATTCATAAGTCTACCAGTTTTTGGTGACTATACTACAGATGGTATTTCTCTCTTACTTTATTGATTTCTCACATCTTCCCTTTTTGTAAAGAGTAGGACCACTTTCAAGTTATAAGAAGTGTGTGGGGAACTGTAAGGCTCGTGGTTGGAGGTAGAGCACTCCGATGATACTCTCTCTCACAACGCAATTCAATAGCAAAATTGTTGTATTTTGGTATGTGTTGATATCTATTGTAATATTGTATTTAAGACAAATGGATGTAAAATTTGTATAGTTGTAACTTATTGTAAAGTTGAACCACATATTGTGATATAATTGATTATAAGTGATAAGAAATGGAAACTTATGTATAATGAGACAAGGCATTGTAACATTGTATATTGAATACATGTAAACCACTATGTATTGCAAATTATGTAAATTGAATTTGTTGTGTAATGAAATGTTATTTAAAACTTAAGATGTAAACTTAATTAAATATATGTAAATTGGAATATATGAGGGGAACACTTTAGTTTTGTGTCACTCATCATGGACTTGTATTTATGATGGAATCTATATGTTAACATCGTGGATGTATTGTGAACTATGTTATGAAATGATTCAATGAATGAAATTATTATTTGTCATGTGTTATTAAGCATTATTGGAATTGGTTAGAATGGGATGCACATGTTAATAAATTAACTGTTATGCCTTAAATAATTGGATGAACAACTGTATGCAAGAACTAGTAGGTAGTTTTACTTATTGTTTTACACACAGTTAATTCACATAGATATTATTATGGAAGCAAATTGTACAATGGGCACAATAATGTAAGCTATTAATTATTTCAATAATCATATTATGATTAGATATGCAAACCAGTATTCCATCTGTTGTGACCTAACCAAAGATATCAATATATTCTGCCCATTGCCACCTTACCAAAGTTATGTGACAAGAGTTTGCATTTATAAAGTGAAGTATGGTAAACCGTACGTACACTAGTGTTGCATAGTATCACCTGAAGCAATGATACATATTTGTCACTTATATAAATGTGTTAGTTAATGTGTATATTGGTATATCTGTTTGGCTATTCTCGTTCTATATGCACCAAAATAGACAGACATTCATGATTGCAGTAATTTGAAACTTAAAACTTGTAAATTCATGGTATAGGTTGCTAACACATATGAAATTTACAAGCTCGTGAGGTAGACAAGATAAGTGGGTAGAAAAGTTCAGTCAGAGGAGGGGGGAATGCTACCCTGAAGCTACTGGTGAAACTTCAGTGAAGAAATGACTTCCAGAACCTATTAATGGGTCAAATTCTGAATTGTTAAGGATCAAAAATTAAAAAACAAAAATGATATATTGGTGGTAACTGGTGACACGATGGAGGATAACATCTCCTGAATTTATCTTAAATATGTCACTAAAAATAAGTATTATAACTGATTTAGAAGCAATAATTGGCCTGAAAATAAACAACCAAAGGAAGGATTTTGCAGACAGCAGAGAGAAGACAGCCTTGGAATGTTCAGATTAGATATGAGAGTTTCAAAGGTACTCGGACACAAAGGGCCGAGGATGTGAAGATTACTAGTGTGGACCCTCAGAGCTTGAGAGCATGCAGTATAGAGCACATTTGTACTATGTATGGGTATATTCATGAATTCCATAAAAACATTACAAAACTCAAAATAGTTGTTGGGTACAGATATAGGTGCGAATGCACATCTGGTACAAGATGTGCCCAGTGCATCCATTTTGGGGCCAGGTGCATGTAGCTAATACATGAAAATTTATTGAAAAAGCAATAATCTACGTATATACTTTGGTGACTACTATCCATCGGAAACAATTACTGAGAAATGGGAATGAAAGCTTTGCAAGAAGAAAAGAGAGACAACGGACTTTAAGATGACTAAGAAGCTAAAACCATAATATTTCCTTCAGGAAATTTGTAAAATGATGAAACAGAAAGCTGGCTGCCTGCATTAAAATATCCAATCAATAATCTGGTAAATTTCTATTTTGGATACGGCTTTGTTCAAAATATGGATACCCCTAAAAGAATGATCATTTGAGTTGTCCAAAGATATGGTGTTTTGAAGACAATGATCAGGACAACCATCTGCAAAGAGAAACCATTACATTTCCTTCAGAAAAAATTGTAAATTGATGAAACAAAAAGAAGGCTTCCTGCATTAAAATATCCAATCAATCTGGTAAATTCATATTTTGGATATGGCTCTGTTTGAAACATGGATTCCCCTGCAAGAGTGATCATTTGAGTTGTGCAAGAATATAGTATTTTGAAGACAATGATCAGAACAACCATCAGAAGAGAAAAGTACTCTAATGGAAATGTTATTCAAATTCAATATTAGATTGAAGACATGATAGACATGGAAATTAGTCCCATGCAGACCGCAGTTATTGTTCATGTAACATTACTTTTGTCATTTATAATGAAGGCAGTCTTTGTCAACACATTTTATGAGAAAACAGCATGGGTAGGGGAGATAACATATTTAACCCGGGGGATGTGGTCATTAACTATCCTCAGCCTGAGGGATCTGGCCATTCACTATCACCAGGCCAGAGGATATAACAATGATAGGCAACACAGAAAGACAAATGCAAAAAATTGGAAGGCTTTTAGGCCAGAGGTCTACAGAAAAAGCTCCACGCAGCTACAGCTGAAAGGAGGATGCTTTCCTCAGAGAGCTAGTGTGTAGTGTGCTAGTCTAACTATCCATATGTAACAAAGGTTTTTGGGAGTCTGGTGCAAAATATAGACCACCACCAATCAGTTTACAAAGGGAAAAATATTATGGACAATGCAATCACGATGCAGACGTTGTCTGACAATCACAACAATTGTATAACATGTTTTTTGGACTGAATATTGCCAAAGATATCTGTCTCAGTGATGCAGTCAAGGTTTGTTATGATATTTCTTTGTAAAATCACTCAAATATAGTCCACTTTGAGGGGGATACCTCCAGAAATCAAAATAAATGATTAAACAAACTTCATAATATGATATGTGATGCCTTTGGGAGAATCACACCATCCATATTTATATATATCAATATGAAGGGTCGCACCCTTTCATCCTAATTAGGTCGGCATAGCTTATTTATTAAGAACTAATAAATGAAAAGTTAAGGTTATGCACTCCGCCACATAGACTTAGTAATCATATGACTATTATGTGTGTGTGTGTAATGTTAAGGATATAACATGTCCTTCCCCTTTAGAGAAGCGTTGCCCTCAATGCTGAGCGGCTCAGGATGTTGTAGCATGAACAATTCATCTTCTCATGTTGAATCTTCAACTGGTAGATTCTTCCATTTGATGAGAAATTTTGTAATTGCTCATAGAAATGGGTAGAAAATTGAATTCATGAGGCTCTGAAAAGTAGGAGCATTAGTGAGACCAAGTGGCATCACTAAGAACTCATAATGACCATGATGTGTTCGAAATGTTGTTTTATGTACATCCTCCTTTACTCGAATTTGATGGTACCCTGAATGCAAACCTAACTTAGTAAAGAAAACAAAACCATTCAATTCATCTAGTAATTCATCAATGACAGGGATGGGAAACTTATCTTTAAGAGTGATCTTATTGAGTTCCTTTAGTCTAGGCATATTCTCTATAACTCATCCATTTTTAAACCATAATCACTAGAGGTGAATATGCACTTTTATTAGGACGAAAAATGCCTCAGTCAAGTATTTCCTTGACCCACTTTTCAATTTCTGACTTTTGTTGATAGGGATAGTAGTAAGGTCTAATATTAGGAGGGATACTTCCTGGAATCAACTCAATTGTATGATCGTGATCTTGGATTGTAGGTAGGCTCTTTGGTTCTTGAAACACCTGTTGATGGTTTTGAATAATCTCTGGAAGAGTTGATGGAACATGGTTTTCTACATCATGTGCTTCTAAGAAATGTAGTTGTGCCACCATACCATAAGCTCCCTTCTTAAGCAGTTTCTCCATCTTATGAGAGCTAATAATTTGGCTTGGTGGTGACTACATCCCGCGAAGTTTGTAATTTTTTCCATTCGCACTAAAAGTCATGAATAAGTCTTGAAAATTGAAAGACATTGTTCCCAACTGTTTAAGCCATTGCACTCCCAAAACTACACCGGCTCCCCCAATTGGGATGGCAAACATTTCAAAATCAAGAAGATAGTCCCCCATTGATAGTTTGATATGATGACATTTACCACCACAAGAGAATTGTTTCCCATCAGCAATCATGACTTGAAAATTGGAGACAGGAAACACAAAGCAGTTGAGTGCATTAGCTAATTTTCTATCGATGAAGTTATGGGTACTCCATGTATCAATCAAAACTGTCACCTTTTTCTTTTTAATATAACCAATGACTTTGAGTGTTTGTGGTGTGCTTATCCCATTTAATGCATGTAGTGAGATAGTAGGATTTTCTTCCTCCTCCAAGTTAGCATGCTCATGTACTATTGTTGGTTTTGCATTATCAATTTCTTCCTCATCCAACGCCTCATTTTCAATAACCATGAGTCTTTTCTCTCCACAAACACACTTATGACCTCTAGACCATTTACTATCACAATGCCAACATAGGCCTTTTTCTCTTTTTTTGCCTCCTGTTGAGGAGAGAGCTTGGTAATTTGACTTCGGTTAAAAGAGTTTACCACATTTCTATTAATATTATTAGTCACATTTTTATCTCTCCATTCCATAGTTTGACCTTGTGTGAATCTCTTAGTAGCCGAGTTTTGTTGCTCAATGTGTAGTGTTTGTTGCATAGCTTTCCTAACTATACATGGTTCCAACAAACGAACATCATGCTTAACTTGATCATTTAGTCCATTGATGTAAAATTGTAGTCTCTGGTAAGGTGTTGCTTCTGGAGTCCGGATCGCCAATCTCATATGCTCAACATTATATTCGGCTACGGATCTTGTTTGTTTAAGATTCGTTAATTGGGTGAAGTAACTTCCCTTCCATGGCTGCTCATAGTGGGCTGCTAAGTCATTAATAAATTCCTCCCAACTAATAATCTTCCCTTTTTTGTCACTCATCATCCACTGGTACCACTGATATGGTTCAGATTCTAAATGTAGTGAAGCTATGTCAACCATTACATCATCTGGTATATTGTGCAACTTAAAGTATTGTTCCATGAGACTTATCCATGAAGTTACATCTGTACCATCAAACTTACGGATGTCCATCTTTGGTAGGTTCAATTTTGACCCTTGGAATGGTTGCCCTATATTTGGTCTATTTTGCCCTCCTATGTGGTTTGGTGTGTGTGAGTGGTTGTATGAGGTGGATTAATTAAGGTTTTCAACTCAAAAACCATATCCTTTTAAAACCTATCTAAACCCTCATTCAAAGATGTTGCAAATGGGGCAAACAATTTCTCTTGTATAAAAGTTACCACTGTTTCACATCCTGTAGAATGTCACCCTCAATTTTAGGTGGTGGACAATAAAGAGCGTCATTGGGATCAATGGTTGATGAAAATATATGTTTCAAAATGCATGGCTATTGATGTGACTTTTTTCTAGTTCTTGATTTATTATCAATCTAAGGGGAAGTATATAGAGCAAGTAGTAACCATAAACCGCCAAAATATGTGTTATATCTGAATTGGATGTTCCACCATTGACTAAATTTGACCAACTTTGACACAAGAATTTCTAAATATAGAGTACGTTAAATCTGAAAATACAAAGAATGGACCCTACCTCAAATTTTATGAGGTTTCCAAAAATGTAAATAACTCAAAAAAAATCTGAATTTTTAGGCCTACATAGTGAATTTGTCAAAAACAATGAAATCACAATAACTTGAACAAATCAGATCAAAAGAGACTTAAATTTGGAGTAAAGACTTTATAGCACTGTATAACAACACCCTGAAAAATGAAATCTTTGAAAAATTAGCAGATGTGTGCGAGATATGGTGGGGGAAAAAATATTGCCAAAAATTGTTGCTCTAATACCACTTGTTATGATATTTCTTTATAAAATCACTTGAATATAGTCCACTTTGAGGGGAAAACCTCCAAAAATAAGAATAAATGATTAAATAGACTTAATGATATGATATGTGATGCCTTTGGGAGAATCACACCCATCCATATTTATATACATAAAAAGAGTCGCACCCCTTCATCCTAATTAGGTTGACCTAACTTTTTTATTAAAAACTAATAAATGAAATGTTAAGGTTATGCACTCCACTACATACCCTTAATAATCATATGAATGTATAATGTTAAGACTCACACCCTCCCTACAAGCGTGAAGAAGAAAACATTACAATACAGTCCCTCAATGGACGGTTACAATTCCTCACCACTCTCTGATCTCACAAGCACTTCTGAATTTACTTGTCATCTCTCCTCCCACTATCTTGAGACAGTCCCAATGAAACTACTCTCTTCCACAAATTCCTTTCTTTATGCCTTTTGGCAATGTCTCTTTGAATACTAATGCCTCTTGAAAAGCCCAAGATGAGAAAATGAATCATTATTAGTTGTTACTCTCTTCATATATAAAACATGGGTCTTATTTTCCTATTTCATGCTTGTATTATTGGCTCACCCACATTCGTGCAAGTTTGTTAAAACACAAATATTCCTTGCATAACATTCCACTGGGTACAATCATTCATACGCGTAGAAACATTTATTCACGTGCAATTGGTGTTGTACATGGCCCACCTCCATGATGAACATTGAGATAATACTGACCCATTCAACCCAACACACTACCCATATTTTTGATTGATGCAAGATCGCATGTGGACCTAGATGGACCTACATCATAGACCTCGGGTAAGATTTTTGTGAGCATAGTACTCACGAACTTGGACTAAGTCGTAGAACCATCTTTTTGACCTAAAGAGTAAGAACACAACATGCCCTTCCACCATGCTTAGATGCCTCAAAAGCTTTACATTCCATTTCTTTCTCCTTTTCCAACCACATGTTGGACCATAAACCATCCTCCTTACCCTAGCTTTGATTATCCATCTTTCCCTACCCATTTCTTGGGCACAGTACATCCACCTCCTCTTATCAGCTCTCTCCCTCTCTTTTCTCATCTTGTTGTGAGATTTTTCCCACATCCAACCAAGTGTCTTCTACAACATCCTCACATACTCCTTTCTTCCAAGGGTGCAACCCACTCTCTACTCCTTCCTTCACAGCTAGCCTTTTAAATAACTCAACATATCTTTGGGCTTTAAAATGATTACCCATAACAGCCACTAGCAGCTCTAGGATAGTCTACATGTCTCCTCTCCTACTGCCTTCATTGCAATGTCAAATGACTCCATTGCCTCTATAGCAACAACATCATCTTTGCCGATTACAGTCTTCAAGATATCATCAAAAAGTGCATCAACCTCCTTTTCAAACATTGTCCCTTCTAGCCCCTCTTCATTTTCTTCATCACTCACTGCAATTCTATGATTTCTTCCACTTGTTGGCCCTCTACCATCTCTCTTTCTTCATGTGTCTCTAATGCTTGTAGAAACATCTCCTCAATCCCCATGCTTCCGTTCCTATGAATTTACTTCTTTCCTCCTTTTTCAAGACCTCCTTGTTCATATCCAGCACTACTTGTTGGTCCTCTACCATCTGTCTTTCTTCATGTGTCTTTAGCCCCTCTTCATTTTCTTCATCACTCGCTGCAATTCTATGATTTCTTCCACTTGTTGGTCCTCTACCATCTCTCTTTCTTCATGTGTCTCTAATGCTTGTAGAAACATCTCCTCAATCCCCACGCTTCCCTTCCTGTGAATTTACTTCTTTCCTCCTCTTTCAAGATCTCCTTGTTCATATCCAGCACTACTTGTCGGTCCTCTACCATCTGTCTTTCTTCATGTGTCTCTAATGCTTGTAAAAAGCATGTCCTCAATCTCCCTTGCTTCTTTATGTGAATTACTTCTTTCCTCTTTTTTCGGGATTTCCTTGTTTGTATCCAACACTGTCAAAATCACTTGCAATATTCTCATCTTTCTCTCATGAAAGATTTTCCTCTTCTTCTAGCTCCCCCATAATAGCAACATCCCCTTCTAAGATATCTAAAATGGCTTCGGCTCTTCATTTTCTGACATGTATTATAGAACCAAACTTTTGCTTCCTCTCTTTACCTCACCTTCCACTTGGACCTGCACTTCCCATCCTACAATCTTCAACTCAGCCACTTTAGTCACATGCTTTTAATCCATCTCTTAATCTTTTATCACTCACTAACTAGCTTCCCTCTAGACCTCTATCAAAACATTGTTCACTATCTACCTATACAAGATGGTATACTAATCTCAGCACCCTCTACCCGCTACTCTCTTAGTGGAGAATGTACCTTCAGTTCTCTACCCACATGTGCATGGTGGAGAACACTCACCTCTCTCTCTCTCTCTCTCTCTCTCTCTCTCTCTCTCTCCTTCCCTCTACCCGATGTTCTAACAATGAAGGAAATTCAGCTGTAACATATTCTACCCAACACTCTTTACTTGAAATGTCTTTAGACTTTATCAACACACTTGCAGAATACTCCTGCTCTAATACCAAATGATGCAGTCAAGGTTAGGGGGTCCAATGAAAGACAACCTGGTCAGTGCAACACTCACTCAACTCTCTCAACAATGGACACATTCACACACCATGTAATCAGCATTCACGACAGAGATTATGCTTTGAACATTTTCTGATTTTGAATTACAGAATTAGCACACATGCCATCCGTACAAGCATGAAGAAGAAAACATTATAATACAATACAATCTTCAACTCAACCACTAATGCTGCATGTTTCAAATCCATCTCATGATAATTTATCTCTCAGCCACTAGCTTCCCTCTAGACCTCTTTCAACACTTCGTTTTCTGCCCACCTATACAATATGGAGAACTAATCTCAGCGCCCTCTACCCACTACTCTCTTAGTGGAGGATGTACCTTCAGTTCTCTACCCACCTATACATGATGGAGAACACTTACCTCTCTCTCTCTCTCCCTCTTCTCATTGTTCTCGCAGTGGAAGAAATTCAGCTGCAGCACATTCTACCCAACACTCTTTGCTGGAAGATGTCTTCACATTTTATCAATCGCACTTGCAGGATACTCTTGCTCTAATACCATTTGATGCAATCAAGGTTGAGGGGTCCAATGAAAGACAACCTTGTCGCTGCAACCCTTGCTCAACTCTCTCAACAATGGACACATTCACACACCATGTATTCAGAATTCACACTAAAGACTACGCTTTAATCAAGCTTTAATCAAGCTCTGATTTTGGATTGCCGAATTAACACACACTCACACCCTCTAACAAATGTGAAGAAGAAAACATTACATTACAGTCCTTCAATGGATGCACAATTCCTCACTACTCTCCTCTCACAAGCACTCCCTCAGTTTTCTTGCCATCTCTCCTCTCACCATCTTAAGAGACGATCCCATTGAAATTGTCTCTCTACCAAGAGACCCTTCCTTTGTGTTTTTTGGAGATGCCCCTTGAATACACACTCTCAACACCCTCTCTACAAGCATGAAGAAGAAAACGTCACAATATAGTCTCTCAATGGACTGGTACAATTCCTCGCCGCTCTCTCCTCTCACAAGCACTCCCTAAGTTTTCTTGTCATCTTTCCTCCCACTATCTTGACAGACTATCCTCCTAAAAAACTGCTCTCTTCCAAAAGATCCATAATGCCTTCTAAAGATGTCCCTTCGAACAGCAATGACTCTTGAAAAGCCCAAGATGAGAAAACGAGTCATTCTTGATCAATACTCTTCTTTTATATAAAACATGTGTCGTCTTTTCCTATTTCACGCATGCACACTGTCTACGTAAAAGACATTCATTCCTTCACTGTAGAACATTGCCCTGTATGCAACCATTCCTCCATGTAGAAACATTCCTATGCGCACAAACTAACTCATCCAACTGAATTTCATGCTGTAAATGACCCGCCTCCATGATGAAACATTGAGAGGCATTCAGCCCAGCACACGTAAAACACAAACATTCCTTCTCTGTAGAACATCCCCCCATGTGCAACCATTGCTACACATGAAAACTAACTCATCCAATTGAATTTGATGTACATAACCTGCCTACGTGATAAAACATTGAGAGACATTCACCCCAACACACCACCCATATTTTTTATTGATGCAAGATTGCTTGTGGACCTGGATGCTCCTGAATCACTCAGTGACACAATCAGAGTTTCGGGTTTATATTGGAATGTAATACATCCATGGGACTAGCACAACCAGAGGAAGGACCATGTAGTGATCTTGAGGGTGTTTTCCATTTGCATACAAGGAAGAACAATGACAGACCAAAGACACTAGTGTTGGCAATGGAGGAATGCACACAACATGTGTTAATCTCAAACTAAAGCCAATTGGCATTAGATGAATATGGCTGACTTGTGGTGGATGGGACAAGTTCACTAGCACTCATGGCACTGACAGTGGGTCAACAAGGAATAAGGATAAATATCAATGGTGACTAAGTTCCAAACAAGGTTGGTTGTTCATAAACGTAAATGTAGATCAGACATGAAGATTTTGCACAAGAAAAGTATATGTTTCATTATTACATTAATATCAGCACCCAGAAAATAAAACAATTGATGCCATAACTAACAGAAAAAATAATGACAGCTTGTTAAAGAGGGAGTTATAAAGATTATTAGACTGAAAGCTTGGAAGGGCTTGAAAGTCTTAAACCAAGCTTTCAGTCTTAAACAGAATGGATCTCTCTTGTCCCGTTGACAATTCCTTTACACCTGGATATTTGGAGATTGTGAGAAATGATATCCACTTTTCTATTATGTAAGACAAAATGCAATAAATAAGTATGAGAGACTTTATGATATGGGAGGCTGTATAAACTTTGCTGTTCTTTGGTAGAACACATATCTAGAATAATATACAGACAGATCTATTATATTTTTTGTTCTCATCTCAAGGGAGCATAGGAACCGCCCAATTTAAATTCAATTGTTAGCATTAAGCCAGGACATTCAATATTCTTAAGGTGGTAAATGTATACAATAGGCTAAATAACTGATTATGCCAACCATCACATTATAACTAGGCATGCAAGCAGCTGTTCCGACTGTCACACAATATATATTTTATGTGTGTATGTATACTAGTACATATATCTGAAAAATGCCGATAGATGTCAATCTTGAGGCAACTATCTTGGATTTGTCACATAGTTTCACCCATTGAAGGGTTCCACGTTGATTAACAAATCCATCACTTTCTCTGTAAAGTATCTGCTGATTAGTGATATAAAGCCTCGATCTAACTCCACCCCTATGTTGGGCTTGAAAACATCTTTCCAAGGAAAAACGAACAGGTTCCAAACTCCACCATATGCCTAAGATATCACAATTTTTTAATTGCCTTTTCCATCGAATACGAAGAAAAACTGCCATATGATGGACAAATGGGCATCAAATTTAAGGTCAGCCATTTTATTGACATCTCACTTATTACACTCCACTGCGCACACCAAGCCACCGCTCCTTTGGCTGCCATGTAGGGTTACGCATATCAGCAATAAACAACAGCCCTGAAAAAATCTTTGAAAAATTAGCAGATGTGTGCGAGATATGGTGGGAAAAAATAGTTGCCAAAAATTGATGCTCTAATACCACTTGTTATGTATGATATTCTTTATAAAATCACTTGAATATAGTCCACTTTGCGGAAGAGATCTCTAGAAATCAGAATAAATGATTAAATAGACTTAATGATATGATATGTGATGCCTTTGGGAGAATCACACCCATCCATACATAAATATAAAGAGTCGCACCCCTTCATCCTAATTAGGTTGGCCTAACTTTTTATTAAAAAATAATAAATGAAAAGTTAAGGTCATGCACTCCACCACATAGCCTTAAGTAATCATATGAATATATAATCTTAAGGAAATAACAAAGGTTAGGGAGTCCAGTGAAGGACAACACTATCCCTACAACCTTGCTCAACTCTCTCAAACATGGACACATTCACACCATGTACTCAAAATTCACACCAAAGACTATGCTTTAATCGTGTTCTAATTTATAGAATTAACACTCACACCCTCCCTACAAGCGTGAAGAAGAAAACATTACAATACAGTCCCTCAATGGACGGTTACAATTCCTCACCACTCTCTGATCTCACAAGCACTTCTGAATTTACTTGTCATCTCTCCTCCCACTATCTTGAGACAGTCCCAATGAAACTACTCTCTTCCACAAATTCCTTTCTTTATGCCTTTTGGCAATGTCTCTTTGAATACTAATGCCTCTTGAAAAGCCCAAGATGAGAAAATGAATAATTATTAGTTGTTACTCTCTTCATATATAAAACATGGGTCTTATTTTCCTATTTCATGCTTGTATTATTGGCTCACCCACATTCGTGCAAGTTTGTTAAAACACAAATATTCCTTGCATAACATTCCACTGGGTACAATCATTCATACGCGTAGAAACATTTATTCACGTGCAATTGGTGTTGTACATGGCCCACCTCCATGATGAACATTGAGATAATACTGACCCATTCAACCCAACACACTACCCATATTTTTGATTGATGCAAGATCGCATGTGGACCTAGATGGACCTACATCATAGACCTCGGGTAAGATTTTTGTGAGCATAGTACTCACGAACTTGGACTAAGTCGTAGAACCATCTTTTTGACCTAAAGAGTAAGAACACAACATGCCCTTCCACCATGCTTAGATGCCTCAAAAGCTTTACATTCCATTTCTTTCTCCTTTTCCAACCACATGTTGGACCATAAACCATCCTCCTTACCCTAGCTTTGATTATCCATCTTTCCCTACCCATTTCTTGGGCACAGTACATCCACCTCCTCCTATCAGCTCTCTCCCTCTCTTTTCTCATCTTGTTGTGAGATTTTTCCCACATCCAACCAAGTGTCTTCTACAACATCCTCACATACTCCTTTCTTCCAAGGGTGCAACCCACTCTCTACTCCTTCCTTCACAGCTAGCCTTTTAAATAACTCAACATATCTTTGGGCTTTAAAATGATTACCCATAACAGCCACTAGCAGCTCTAGGATAGTCTACATGTCTCCTCTCCTACTGCCTTCATTGCAATGTCAAATGACTCCATTGCCTCTATAGCAACAACATCATCTTTGCCGATTACAGTCTTCAAGATATCATCAAAAAGTGCATCAACCTCCTTTTCAAACATTGTCCCTTCTAGCCCCTCTTCATTTTCTTCATCACTCACTGCAATTCTATGATTTCTTCCACTTGTTGGCCCTCTACCATCTCTCTTTCTTCATGTGTCTCTAATGCTTGTAGAAACATCTCCTCAATCCCCATGCTTCCGTTCCTATGAATTTACTTCTTTCCTCCTTTTTCAAGACCTCCTTGTTCATATCCAGCACTACTTGTTGGTCCTCTACCATCTGTCTTTCTTCATGTGTCTTTAGCCCCTCTTCATTTTCTTCATCACTCGCTGCAATTCTATGATTTCTTCCACTTGTTGGTCCTCTACCATCTCTCTTTCTTCATGTGTCTCTAATGCTTGTAGAAACATCTCCTCAATCCCCACGCTTCCCTTCCTGTGAATTTACTTCTTTCCTCCTCTTTCAAGATCTCCTTGTTCATATCCAGCACTACTTGTCGGTCCTCTACCATCTGTCTTTCTTCATGTGTCTCTAATGCTTGTAAAAAGCATGTCCTCAATCTCCCTTGCTTCTTTATGTGAATTACTTCTTTCCTCTTTTTTCGGGATTTCCTTGTTTGTATCCAACACTGTCAAAATCACTTGCAATATTCTCATCTTTCTCTCATGAAAGATTTTCCTCTTCTTCTAGCTCCCCCATAATAGCAACATCCCCTTCTAAGATATCTAAAATGGCTTCGGCTCTTCATTTTCTGACATGTATTATAGAACCAAACTTTTGCTTCCTCTCTTTACCTCACCTTCCACTTGGACCTGCACTTCCCATCCTACAATCTTCAACTCAGCCACTTTAGTCACATGCTTTTAATCCATCTCTTAATCTTTTATCACTCACTAACTAGCTTCCCTCTAGACCTCTATCAAAACATTGTTCACTATCTACCTATACAAGATGGTATACTAATCTCAGCACCCTCTACCCGCTACTCTCTTAGTGGAGAATGTACCTTCAGTTCTCTACCCACATGTGCATGGTGGAGAACACTCACCTCTCTCTCTCTCTCTCTCTCTCTCTCTCTCTCTCTCTCTCTCCTCTCTCCCTCTACCCGATGTTCTAACAATGAAGGAAATTCAGCTGTAACATATTCTACCCAACACTCTTTACTTGAAATGTCTTTAGACTTTATCAACACACTTGCAGAATACTCCTGCTCTAATACCAAATGATGCAGTCAAGGTTAGGGGGTCCAATGAAAGACAACCTGGTCAGTGCAACCCTCACTCAACTCTCTCAACAATGGACACATTCACACACCATGTAATCAGCATTCACAACAGAGACTATGCTTTGAACATTTTCTGATTTTGAATTACAGAATTAGCACACATGCCATCCGTACAAGCATGAAGAAGAAAACATTATAATACAATACAATCTTCAACTCAACCACTTATGCTGCATGTTTCAAATCCATCTCATGATAATTTATCTCTCAGCCACTAGCTTCCCTCTAGACCTCTTTCAACACTTCGTTTTCTGCCCACCTATACAATATGGAGAACTAATCTCAGCGCCCTCTACCCACTACTCTCTTAGTGGAGGATGTACCTTCAGTTCTCTACCCACCTATACATGATGGAGAACACTTACCTCTCTCTCTCTCTCCCTCTTCTCATTGTTCTCGCAGTGGAAGAAATTCAGCTGCAGCACATTCTACCCAACACTCTTTGCTGGAAGATGTCTTCACATTTTATCAACACACTTGCAGGATACTCTTGCTCTAATACCATTTGATGCAATCAAGGTTGAGGGGTCCAATGAAAGACAACCTTGTCGCTGCAACCCTTGCTCAACTCTCTCAACAATGGACACATTCACACACCATGTATTCAGAATTCACACTAAAGACTACGCTTTAATCAAGCTCTGATTTTGGATTGCCGAATTAACACACACTCACACCCTCTAACAAATGTGAAGAAGAAAACATTACATTACAGTCCTTCAATGGATGCACAATTCCTCACTACTCTCCTCTCACAAGCACTCCCTCAGTTTTCTTGCCATCTCTCCTCTCACCATCTTAAGAGACGATCCCATTGAAATTGTCTCTCTACCAAGAGACCCTTCCTTTGTGTTTTTTGGAGATGCCCCTTGAATACACACTCTCAACACCCTCTCTACAAGCATGAAGAAGAAAACGTCACAATATAGTCTCTCAATGGACTGGTACAATTCCTCGCCACTCTCTCCTCTCACAAGCACTCCCTAAGTTTTCTTGTCATCTTTCCTCCCACTATCTTGACAGACTATCCTCCTAAAAAACTGCTCTCTTCCAAAAGATCCATAATGCCTTCTAAAGATGTCCCTTCGAACAGCAATGACTCTTGAAAAGCCCAAGATGAGAAAACGAGTCATTCTTGATCAATACTCTTCTTTTATATAAAACATGTGTCGTCTTTTCCTATTTCACGCATGCACACGTCTACGTAAAAGACATTCATTCCTTCACTGTAGAACATTGCCCTGTATGCAACCATTCCTCCATGTAGAAACATTCCTATGCGCACAAACTAACTCATCCAACTGAATTTCATGCTGTAAATGACCCGCCTCCATGATGAAACATTGAGAGGCATTCAGCCCAGCACACGTAAAACACAAACATTCCTTCTCTGTAGAACATCCCCCCATGTGCAACCATTGCTACACATGAAAACTAACTCATCCAATTGAATTTGATGTACATAACCTGCCTACGTGATAAAACATTGAGAGACATTCACCCCAACACACCACCCATATTTTTTATTGATGCAAGATTGCTTGTGGACCTGGATGCTCCTGAATCACTCAGTGACACAATCAGAGTTTCGGGTTTATATTGGAATGTAATACATCCATGGGACTAGCACAACCAGAGGAAGGACCATGTAGTGATCTTGAGGGTGTTTTCCATTTGCATACGAGGAAGAACAATGACAGACCAAAGACACTAGTGTTGGCAATGGAGGAATGCACACAACATGTGTTAATCTCAAACTACAGCCAATTGGCATTAGATGAATATGGCTGACTTGTGGTGGATGGGACAAGTTCACTAGCACTCATGGCACTGACAGTGGGTCAACAAGGAATAAGGATAAATATCAATGGTGACTAAGTTCCAAACAAGGTTGGTTGTTCATAAACGTAAATGTAGATCAGACATGAAGATTTTGCACAAGAAAAGTATATGTTTCATTATTACATTAATATCAGCACCCAGAAAATAAAACAATTGATGCCATAACTAACAGAAAAAATAATGACAGCTTGTTAAAGAGGGAGTTATAAAGATTATTAGACTGAAAGCTTGGAAGGGCTTGAAAGTCTTAAACCAAGCTTTCAGTCTTAAACAGAATGGATCTCTCTTGTCCCGTTGACAATTCCTTTACACCTGGATATTTGGAGATTGTGAGAAATGATATCCACTTTTCTATTATGTAAGACAAAATGCAATAAATAAGTATGAGAGACTTTATGATATGGGAGGCTGTATAAACTTTGCTGTTCTTTGGTAGAACACATATCTAGAATAATATACAGACAGATCTATTATATTTTTTGTTCTCATCTCAAGGGAGCATAGGAACCGCCCAATTTAAATTCAATTGTTAGCATTAAGCCAGGACATTCAATATTCTTAAGGTGGTAAATGTATACAATAGGCTAAATAACTGATTATGCCAACCATCACATTATAACTAGGCATGCAAGCAGCTGTTCCGACTGTCACACATTATATATTTTATGTGTGTATGTATACTAGTACATATATCTGAAAAATGCCGATAGATGTCAATCTTGAGGCAACTATCTTGGATTTGTCACATAGTTTCACCCATTGAAGGGTTCCACGTTGATTAACAAATCCATCACTTTCTCTGTAAAGTATCTGCTGATTAGTGATATAAAGCCTCGATCTAACTCCACCCCTATGTTGGGCTTGAAAACATCTTTCCAAGGAAAAATGAACGGGGTCCAAACCCCACCATATGCCTAAGATATTGCAATTTTTTAATTGCCTTTTCCATCAAATACGAAGAAAAACTACCATATGACAGACAAATGGGCATCAAATTTAAGGTCATCCATTTTATTGACATCTCACATTATTACACTCCACTGCCACCGCTCCCTTTGGCTGCCATTGTAGGTTACGCATATCAGCATAAAAATACGTTACATTTAGTGTTTCATTGTTTGTTGTAAATTGTGACCATCTGTGGGACTACCAGGGTGGCATTATACAAACTCCTGAGTGATGACACATGTATGTGTTCTGTTACTGTTTTCTTATTTGCACCAAAGTAGATTAATATATACCATCTTCTAGCATCTTAGTTGGGGATAAATCATACAGCACAAATCATACAGCACCCACAATGGTACTGAACTAGAACAATATCAATCGCCATTCTGAGCAAGTAAAATATCATTACACTGAGACACCTATCGGATTGACAGAACAATGACAGTCTACAGAAGTAGTTAAAAAACAATCAGAATCAGAATCAAGATCCATGGGTATATAACAATCTCAAAGACATCTGAGTCATCAATCACCTCTATTTTTGTTACACAGATATCATGAAACCGCTGTAAATAGTTTGAAATTTTCAAACAACGGGCCAAGGCAATTTTAACGGAACAAAGCAAACCTAAAAGGCAATCATTTGTGGGAGCAAGGAAAGAGAGGTAGATAGGAAAAACAAAACAGTAGAGCTGAGCAGAACCATTCACAGGAATAAGAACTAGAAGCAATACAAATCAGAATCAGAAAGTGAATTTGAGATAGATCCATGAGCATGTAGACATCTCACAAAGACATCTGCATCATCAATCACATTCATTTTTCGCATATACCATGAAACCACTGAGATAGTTTGAAAAGTGCAAGCAAGGGACAAAGGCCATTTTAAGGTGGGGAAAGCAAATCTAAAATGTTGAACAAGCTATAACCAATTGTTAAGGTGAAACATCTCAAACAAATCCCTAATCCCAAACATGATGATTGGATTTTAACAGTGATGATGTCCTATACATTACTTTTCAGCCATATTGGCCGCACCACCTGTATCCTAATGTCCATACACTTTGACCTGGTGGTAGTACCCCTCCTCACAGGTCTGTCATGGTGCTTGACTACTCTCACTCGCTTAAAAAGTAGGTCCAACAGAGAACACACGGTTCAAGATGGTCCAAACACCTCCTTAGGGTGCCACAATGAGCCGACCAGCTCCGGACACACCTAAAAGAGTAGTGAAGAGCTATAATCGACCCCCAAGGAGGGGCACCACCACTAGGTCAAACAGGGTTTTACTCCTATAATACAAGTTGTATACGCAACATGGTCACCAAGTAGTGTATTGGAAATCATCACAGGACCATAAAATGGTTCCCAACATTTTACGATATAAGCATGGTAAAGGGAATCAAACATTTAAATGAACAGTTTACAGCATCCAGAACACACACTATATTTCATTGAAAAACATATACAATACACTTGTGTGTGTTAAATGCCCTGAATCTTCCAGCAAACGGGGATAATCAGTCAAATAAATTACTAAACTAATTGGGAAGAAACAGTTTATTGCATCTCAGAAAAGGGAAGTATACAATCGTAAAACCTTATAAAAAGATCTTGTAAATAGTTACCATTTGGGACCCCGAAGGGTAACTGGTTACATTGATTGAAATTACTTGAACAACTGCCATAACACCAAGGACATGGATTGATTGAAGATAACCCTAGATACAAAAAATTGATGCCTATATATTTCTATTTCACCAATAAAAATGTGCGCTGAAGGAAAAAGAGCAGATTGAAGAACAAGACAGGAGTAAAAAAATGCTTTCAAAGTATTCGTAAGAGTTGGTTTCATTCTTGAGAAGGTCGTTGGAAATAATAAGAAATTTTTCCCAAGTTGTGATTCTTTCCAGTGAGTATTTATACAACTAAATTTTTTTGCTATTCCATCTGTGAGTAGGTAAAAGCTGGTCATTGTTATGCAGACATACATCCCCTCCGCTTCCTGCAACCATCCCGAATGTCTGAGAGGTCTTGGGGGCGGGAGCAAAACATGCCCCCAAATACTGAAAATGCAGAGAAAAAGTGGGACGTCCCCTGAACTTCAGGGTCTTTCCAGGACAAATATATCTATACTAGTATAGATATTTAAATACTAGTACAAATATATTAAATATATCTATTTGAAAAACACCAATACATATCAATCTTAATGTTGCTTATCTTGGATTTGTCGCATAGTTTCACCCATTAAAGGGTTCCACATTGATTAATGACTCCGTCACATTCTCCACAAATTTACCATCGTCCAGTGATGGTTAGCTTCAATCTAGCTGCACCCTTACAGTGGACTTGCTAAAAACTTTTGGGATTAAAAAAAAGGGGCTCCAAAGTCCACCATCTGCCGAAGATATTATAATTTTTTAACCACCTTCTCTAATCAAGAACAAAGAGTTAAAACTGCCCCAACAGTCAAATGGACATCAAATTTAAGGTCGGCCATTGTTATTGACATCTCACATTATTACACTCACTTCTCCCAGTCCCCTTGGCTGATATTGTAGGTTGTGCCTATCAACGTAACGAGTACAGATATCTTAAATATATTTATTATTTTTCTAAAAAATGTCAATAGTTATCAAGCTCAAGGCACTTATCTAGGATTTCACATAGTTTTGCATATCGAAGGGTTCCACCTTGGTTAATGAATCTATCATCTTATCCAAAACAAAATCGCTGACCATGGATAGATGACCTCAATCAAACTATACCATTGTAATGGGCTAAAAAAGATATTTATGGGGAAAAAACAAGCTCCAAACTCCACCGTATGCCCAAGATATCATGATTCTTTGATTGCCTTCTCCAAGCAAGAAAAAACTCTACTATGGTGACCAAATGAACATTAAATTTAAGGTCAGCAATTTTTATTGACAGCTCACACTATAATCCTCCGCCGCCGCCACTCCACCCCACATTGGCTGCCATTGTAGGTTACACCTATTGGCATAGTTATTTTTTTAAATTATTACTATTTTTTATATTATTAATTTTTTTAAAAGTTGCCCCCCGGCCATCCCCAAAATCTGAGATTTTTTTTGTTGTCCTAGAAACTCCATCCCCTGTCCCCAAGATCTAGATAACTATGATGTTGGTGTTAGAATATGCAAAAAGAAGAAAGAACTCAGAGAAGGCAAACTGCACTGTTCAAATGACACAGGCAGAGATTTATTTATATGTGAAGAGGTGGTTACAGATCGGTTGAACAGTTTACCAACCGAACAACTACATAATTGTTTTACATGTTATATGAAGTGCTATATTTTAACACCCCCTCTTAATGATTAAACTGAAAACAAGACAAAGTTTGTCCCGAAATTTTACAAATGTCCTGAAGCCCATATATTTAGTCATTACATCTACAGACTGTGCCATAAGTTGTACTTTAAAATCAGCAGTCCATGATTGTGTTGCGATTGTCGAATGAAGAAGAACCGCAGAACAAAAATTTGGTCCCATGAACAAAGGATATGGCAAGTGGTCCATTGGTTCTTTGTTACGTGATTCATTGACCAGTGATGAATCACCAATGGTTGAGAGTGTCAGCCCCATCTCCAGAGTGCTGAAATCAGAACCTCGAAGATGTGGATTGAAAAATCTATTCCAGGCTTGTGTAGCCTGCTGGAGTCCGTACAGAGACTCAGTTATCCTGCAATCGAAGTCACCTCGATCACGTCCTTGCACCACCATGTAGTGCTCATCCAACTTTTTCAAGAAGAGAAATGTGACCATCTGTGCAATAGGAGTTAGAACCAACTCCGCAATAGTAGGAGAAATAACCATCTTCGTCTCAGCAGTGGTAGGAGTGAGAATCAACTCCTCATCTATTTGCTCATCTATCCCCCTCTGTTGGGAAAGATCATTCACAACACAATGAGCAAACTGTTCATGCTCTACTGTCCTTCGAGCAAGGACCTCTGAGTGAGTGGTTGGGCATGCCATCTCACCATGCACTGTTAGTGCATTAGGAATAGTGGAGTCTCCGTCCACAACAAACTGTTCTTCAGAATGAGGAAATCCATCCTCCGTACATCTGGTATAGTGGATACTCCCTCCACAATAGGTGCATGTAGGTTGACTGTATTCAAGTCAACAAATTTGTGAGGAATGACTTCCTCCCAAGGCATTGCAGCCTCCTGCACATCCTGAATGGTGGAGCTGTCCTCCAAACGTGCATTCCTGTTAATTGCAACCGGATCAACAAGTCGATACTGACCACCTTCCCCAATACCAAGGACAATTATCCATCTACGTTTGACATCAGAGACAACACACTTCTTTCCACAAAAATCCACAGAAATATTGGGATTTTTCAGTCAATTGATGGATAGAAAGAAGATTCTTTTACAAAGAAGGTACATATCTAACATTCCGTACCAACAATTTATGAGCATTATTCAATATAATGCATATATCTCCTATCCCTTCTACTGCAAGTGATTCTGCATCAGCTAGCACTACTGATTCAAAACAAATATTTGCAGTAAATGAAACATACCAATCCCTACGACATGAAAAGTGTGCAGACGCACCAGAGTCAATGATCCAACAACTGGTACCACTGTCATTCGAGCATGATGTCATAAGACAGCAAAGAGCATCCCTGTCATCCAAATCCCGTTCTTCTGCAACTGCTGCCACATGTTCCTTATCACATGGCTTTTTGTTCTGCTGCGAAAGATCATACTTCCACTTCCGACAATCCTTCTTAAGGTGCCCAACCTTGTGACAGTAATAACATGTGACCTGATACCGAGTGGAAGACTCACCAGATTGACGTCTCCACTTTCCCTTTGACTGAGTGATAAGAGCACTCTCTAAATGGTCACAATTAAATTCTGCCTGAAGTTGTCTCCGCTCCTTTTGCAACAGGGAGGAACTCACCTTGTCAAACGCGAGTGTTTGACTTTCAGCCATTAAATGGAGTGCCACCACAAATGACTCGTACGAAGAAGGTAAGTTGTTCAAAACCAGAGCCACCATATCGTCGTCGTCCACCTTTTTGTTGATGGAAGATAACTGGTCTCGGAGGTCTTTCATCCGAAGTAGGTGCTCAGACAGCGATCCACCTTCTTGTAACTTTACGGAAAAGAGAATATTTTTCAGGTATAAAACCCGACTCTTTTCTGACGTCTGATATTTATCCTTCAGACTGGTCCACAACGTGTTTGCTACAGTAGCATTCCGCACTTCCGGTATCAAATCATCCAATACCGACAACTTGAGAAGTAATAACGCTTCCTTATGATGTTTGCCATAATCCGCGAAGTTCGTCGTTGGTCGAATTTCACTACCCGTGATTATTTTATCACAATCACAAAACTCCGCAATCATTAAAATCTTATGACTCCAAACATTGAAATTAGTGCCCATTAATTTTTGTGTCTCCGGCAAAGTCAAGTGTGAAATATTTGCCATGTTATTATTCCAAAATAACAGAGATAATAAAATAAAATTTTGCCCATACTTAATAAAACAATATTACCTTTTCCAACAAATAATATTAAATTAGGCAAATCACCCCTCCAACTATATTTGCTTGTATTAAAAAATATTATTACTTATTCCTCCGAAATTGACTATTCAAAAGCAAGATGAATACCTTTGTTGGAAAAAATGAATATTAATATGCCCAAATAATATTATATCTTTTTCCTCACGACTTGCTAATGCCTCCACGACTGTTCACGTTTTTGATTTGCAACTGGGTTCTCACACACGAATGTGTTTTTCGTTTCTCTTTTTCCCTTTGAGGGTTCTGAAACTCCTCACAATTTTGCTCCAACGAACCAGCATATGGTGAACTCGTTTTGCCCTTGTTTTTGCCTTCACGACTTTGTGCCCTTGATTTTCCTTGACCACGACTTTACCGCCGTTCACAGGGATATTATTCTGCCCCCTGTGTCAAACTGCAACTGATCCTCGTTCTTTTTAGCAGCCACGACTTTACACCTTCGAGCCACAATTTTTCATAGGAAAAACAACTGGTATTTGCTTCACCTCTCTTTCTGCTGGATTTTTATTCTTTCTGCCCCTCTCGACTGTAAAAAACTTGCACGATTTCTATGCCCACAGCCCCAACTGGTTCGACTGACCACGAACCACTTCTTCTGGGCTCCTTTAAATGATTGCTTCTGTCCTGCAGCGAATGAATGAGGACTGCCCTCAAATGTCCTAACCTCCCTCCAATTCGTGCCCTCTTAGGGTTCCCTCAAATTTTGAATCAATCTCCCGTACCCTTCAAGGGCTTCCTCGGGTAAATCGCTCTGATTCCAATGTTAGAATATACAAAAAGAAGAAAGAACTCAGAGAAGGCAAACTGCACTGTTCAAATGACACAGGCAGAGGTTTATTTATATGTGAAGAGGTGGTTACAGATTGGTTGAACAGTTACCAACCGAAAAACTACATAACTGTTTTACATGCTATATAAAGTGCTATATTTTAACAGCTGGCACACTTCTTTCAAATGGTGATTTTATAGACAAATATGGGCCACTTAGGTCTAGAACATGTCATAATGGAAAACGTCCCAAATGCATTTACTATATGAAGCAGCACTGCATGCCACCTAGGTCAAACTTCCTAAGATGCGTTTGCGATATGTTTTAATTCTGTATGTTACATGTTAAGGATAATAAATTTTGTTGTTCTCACCTACGAAATCCGCAATCTCACAAGAATGATGACTTAATTCATATGTAAAGCCAACTGGAAGGTTATACAGTAATTTCCTGCATTTTTCAACAGTGTAGTCCCTGATAACCATATGAACTTTAGTAAACTAATTAAATTTTATGCTTAAAGCCTCTCCTATAATTGTTTTTTAGAGAAGCTAATATTTCCTGCATATACTGTACATTAGTGGTATTACAACTAATCATGTAGTAATTATTGAAGACTTTGTATGTATGTGTTGCATTCCAAATACCAACAAAAAACAGAATTGCAAAATATAGTGTAAAAAAGTTAATAAACAGAAATATGGGAGCCCCTACTTCCCCAAGGATGGATTGCACCTGCAAATCCAAATGTAACAAAAGAGCTCTCATAAAATGGTGGTTGTCTCTTGCATTAGGTTTTTGATATTGTAAATTAAGATAAAAAATTCTTATGATCTTTCCTCCTCTTTGATTCAATCACTAGAGACCCTAATTAACCCATGGACAACTCTTAAACTTAACTATTCACTAACTCTAGACACCCAAAATAATATAGTAAAAAATAATACTAACCAAGCACATAAATATAGGTTGTGTTTAGGTACATGACATTCCCTCCCCCCTTAAAGAGATTTGACCTCAGAGCTATTCAAACTCCAAAAGGTTACATTATGAGAATGGAATTCAAGACCTCTACCTACAACAAAAAAGTTTTGACCATCCTATCAAACACCACCACTTAAAATAACACGCAAATGAGAATGATAACTTTTTAAAAAAACTCCTAGGCTCTTTGGCATTTTGGGCCCATTTCCCAACACTCTTTCTCCCTTACCTTGGAATTGGCAATTTTAGACCACACCAGGGATTATTTTTCCCCCTCTTTTGAAGCCTCCACATATTATTCTCCATGTCTAGAATTTCATTTTTTTTAAACATCTTCCACACAATATCCTCCATCCCCAAAATTTCAAAAAATAAATAAATTGCTCTTTTTTAGGCCTAATACTTGCCTAAGAACTCCTCCATTTCCAATGTTGCATCCTCCATGGGTAACCCTTTCCTCTTCAACATGAACATTCACACAACCATGTTCCGAAGCTTCCTAAATTCCTTCCCAACAAAGCACTCTAGCTTTAAAACTAGTGTCCCTTCTTCATTAATCATCAACATTGTGTCTAAGGCACCATATGCACCCCATCTTCCTCTTCAAACATGACGTATGAAACACATCGTGCATCCTTCCCTCGTTTGATATGTCCAATGCATATGCAACTTCCCCCACCTTTTCTCACACCCAGTACAGCCCATAATACTTTGGTTGTAGCTTTTGCTTCCATGCTTGCTCCAATGTCGTGTTTATATGGTTGTAACTATGTAAACACCACGTCCACAATCTCAAAACTCCTCTCCACCCTATGTTGACCTGCTTATTGCCTCATCCTGTTGGTACTCGCTACCAAGATGTTTCTTAAGAGTTGCAACATATTTTGCATCTCTTGCACTGTTTCCTCTACAGTTTGGGCCTTCCCCCTTTGAATTATCCAGTCCCATGGTGATGGTGGCTCATACCCGTATAATGCCTTAAAAGGTGTCATTTTCGTGGTTGAATTATATGTGATATTATACCAATACTCAGTCGAGTGAGCCCATCCCACCCACTTGTTTTACTAATCCATTGCATACATTCTCAAATACCCTTTCAAGACTTGTTAACCACCTCTGTTTGCCCATATGTTTGACGTTGATATGCACTACTCATGTTAAATGTCGCCCCTGCATTTCAGGACAACTACTGTCAAAAATGAATATGAAAAACCTGATGTTAATCACAGATGATCTATTTAGGGATCCCGTGTAACTTAAAAACAAGTTGGAAAGACAATTTTCCAACCTTAGGGCCATTGCTACCTTCCTTTCTTGTGGGTATGAAATGGACTTGTTAATCTATCTACCACCACCAAAATTTCACCCTTACCCTCTAAGTTGGGATGGCCTAAGATAAAGTCCATTTACATAATTTCCCACTTTTTTCAGCTACAAATTGTAGAATGGCAAACATAATTCCCTTTTAGAAAAAAATAATGTTGATGTCTCAATACGTTTTTTAGAACCCAACATGATCTACAAATGGTGACGCATGCTCATGCTCTAATGGCTTAAGAACAAACAGGGAGCCACCCTTCAAGTAAATGCATCCTTGGAAAAATATAATGACGTTGCGAAGTGACCAAGCATTCCCCTTTCCCCCATTTTCAATTTGTTTCATGTGAGTTGTCTTGTACAAGGTCATGTATCCAAGTAAGTTGGTTTATGGACATGGCCTAAAATACTAGTGGTTCTTCTCGACAGGACAATACATCTGCCACCACATCCTCCTTCCCTTCCTTGTAAAGGATCTCAAAGCCATACACTTGTAAGCAATCAATCCATTTTTGTTGCTCCTTTATCAACGTCCCCTAATGTAACAAGTGTTTAACGCTGAGATGGTCAGTCTTAATAATGAACCTGCTCCCTAATAGAAATTGGCACCATTTGGATACTGCATGTAAGATGGCTAGCATCTCCTTACTATATGTGGACATCCTTTGTTCACGTTCATTCAATTTCCTATTTTCAAATGCAATGGGATGGTAATCCTAAGAAAGAATTGCACCAAGTCTAGATCCACAAGCATCACATTCAATGACAAATGACTTTGAGAAATCAGGGGTTGCTAAAATTGAAGTAGAAACCAAAGGTTGCCTGAGATCCTTGAGCATTTGGAATCCTTATTAATAAGATCAATCAATGGGCATGTTATTGTTGATAAATTTCTTATGAATCTTCTGTAGCATCCTACCAAGCCTAGGAAACCGAAGTTTCTAAAGAGTCTTAGGCACAAGCCAATCACATATTACCTTGGTCTTTGCAAGATCATTGCAAACCCCCTCAACAAAAACAATGTGATCAAGGTATTCAAAAGATGCCTTTGTGAATTCGCACTTAGAGGCCTTGGCATACAACTCCTCCTTGGAAAATATATTCAACACAACATCCAAATGCTCAAGATGGGATGCCAATGAATTACTCTAAAAATGGATATCATCAAAAAATACTACAATAGTCTTATGAAAAAATTTACTGAATACCTTGTTCATCAATGCCTTAAAGGTGGTTGGAGCATTATTGAGACCAAAGGCATGACCTTAACTTGGTGGTGGTCTTGATGTGTTTTAAATGCAATAGTGTCTTGGTCTTGAATCCAAAATGGTATCTAATAGTATCCAAATCTAAGATCTATCTTCGAGAAATAGTTTGCCCTACATACTCATCAAACAGATCATCAATTCTTTAATTGTGATTTTTTCCAAGGCCATATAATCAATACAAAGTCTATAAACCCATTCTTCTTCCAAACTAGTACCATTAAAGCAGCTCATGGGATCTTTCTCGAGATGATGACCCATCCTCCAACAGTTCACTTACCAGTTTTTCTATCTATGACTTCTAAAAATGCTCGTAATATTTATTATTATTGGCCACTTTGTAGGATCAAGCTCAATAATGTGCTCTAATTCCCTATTTAGCAGTAGATTCTTTGGTAGGTCTTGGAAAACTACAATAAAATTTCATAAATCTAAAACCCCTAGAGTATGTTCATGTAGGACAGGCAATTCTACATCCATACTGTAAAGGTGAGCCATAAAGACAAAATGACACTAGTTCAAAATTTTGTTCAATTGATTAGAATCAACAATTTTTATTTCCCTTGGGGGGAAAGGCCTGATAGTATACTCATGGAACCCTTGCTTGAATGTTAAGAACCTCTCTTGATGATTGGTGGAGTATGTTCCAAGTGAGTATAGCTATTGAACCCCTAAAACAACATACAACCCCCAACATCGACCACATAAAATTTATCTTTAAGGACATAATTTGCCACTGAAAGTTCCACATTATAGACCACTCCTATGCACTCAATACTTCAATGACTTGGAACTTGAATTGGAAAACTTTCAAAAGTGTTTAAATGGATACCTAGCCTATGGACTTGTTTCTTATCTAGAATATGAAGTGTTCTTCCTGGATCAACCATGACCAAATATTGAGATTTCTTAATATGGGAAAAGAACTTAAAGGTATCTAGACAATTCATCCATATCATTATAGAAACACAGATGGCTCCCCAATTTCTACTGTGGAGGGAGTCATATTTTCGTATTCACACTGTACATTATCTTTATCAAGGATATCCTCATTATCGAACTCTAACTCAGGCTCAGACAGAAACACATTTTTGTGTCACATACATGACCCTTGCTCCATGGTTTAGAACACCAACAACATGGTTTACAACATTAGAAATAGGGGTGGCTAATGGCTAGGTGTTTAAATAATGAAGACTCAAATTTTCCTTCACCTTTAGGTTTCCTATCAAAGATGAACGACTTCCTAGAAGTATTTCCTACCATTTTCCTTTTTAGGGCATCAATATGTTTTTCAGCTCTTCTAGCTACAATAATAGTCCTTTAAAAGCATCAAGTTTAAACATCCCTACCTCCCTCGAACATCAGCCCGTAGGTTGGAAAAATAGACTTTTTAAACCAACTTCAAAGATAGCTTGGCCTTGGAATCCAAAACTTGAAGTTTTTCAGTGTACTCCACAAACATATCTTTCTACAAGAAATGCATCAACTAGGTATCATGCGGCTCATCCTAGTTGTGGTTTCCAACATTAGAAATAAGGGCGGCTAATGGCTAGGGGTTTAAACAATGAAGACTCAAATTTTCCTTCACCCTTAGGTTTCCTATCAAAGATGAATGACTTCCTAGAAGTATTTCCTACCATTTTCCTTTTTAGGGCATCAATATGTTTTTCATCTCTTCTAGCTACAATAATAGCCCTACTAAAAGCATCAAGTTTAACATCCCTACCTCCCTCAAACATCAGCCCGTAGGTTGGAAATATAGATTTTATGCACCAACTTCAAAGATACCTTAGCCTTGGAGAATTTCCATGTACTCCACAAACATACCTTTCTAAAAGAAATGCATCAACTAGGTATCATGCGGCTCATCGTGATTGTGATCCACTCTTTGAGTCAAAGCATTAGCAAAGTCTCAATCAAATTTGAAGAATCATATCTTTCTCATCATTCCAAATGTTGCAGAGACACATTCAACATGTCATCTTGCCTTCTAATCTTTTGCACCCTAAAAGCCAATTTGAGCTTGTCCAGTCATGTGTGGACCTTTTTATACCACCTCCAAAGTCATATTGCAGGATCTTCAATTGTAGAATAAACGAAGGACGATGCAAGCTTTCCACCTCTTCCTCTTCATCGTTTGGTGTCTCGATCAACATCCCCCCAAGGGTTGAAATTGACAGACTCCTCTTCCTCGTCCTCAATGGTTGTGCCACGAGGGTTTGAATATGTCGGATCTATCCACTCTGATTGTTTTCCAAATGAGCGAATCTCCTTAGAAAAATCAGTAAATAAATCCTTCATCTCTTCCTTTGTCACAAACTTCAAGTTGTTTTTTGGATAAACTCCTCTCGACATTTTGGCAACAAATGTAAAAATCAATTGACGTTTTGATTCCACTTGCTGCGTTCCAAATACCAATAGAAAATAGAACTGCAAGATATAGAGTAAAAAGGCTAATAAACAGAATTATTGGAGCACTTTCTTCCCCAAAGATAGATCCTACAAATTCAATTGTAACAAAGGAGCTCACACAATGGTGACTATCTCTTGCATTAGGCTTTTGATATTGTAAAATAAGATAATACATTAGTAGGGCTTTTCCCCCTTTCGTGTTCGACTGCTAAAAACCCTAATTAACCCATGGACAACTCATAGATTTAACCATTCACTAACTCTAAACACCCAAAATAACATAATAGAAATAATACTAACAAGCACTAAATATATGTTGTGATTAGGTGTACAACAGTATGTGTCATGATGCATAAGGGAAAAGATGCACTCATATGTTTAGTCCAATTGAATGTCTTCGTTGTGAGTACTTCCATATGGTCAATAAAGTCTTCTGTCAGTCATGCAATGATCATTAGGAATAAGTCAGTTACGAAGTCATGTAGCAGGTTATGAAATTATTGTCACAAAAAGTCAGTTACCCACCAGTTTTATAGTCAGTTGTGCAGTCATTGTTAGGAATAAGGCAGTTATACATCACTTATGTGTCATCATTAAGAATAAGTCAGTTATGATAAACTGACCTTACATTTGACAAAAGCAATCCGTGTCATAAAAGAAAATTGTTTTACAGAAAGTTCCCCACATATGACAGAGGATCAGTGGGGAAAGAGAATAATAAAAGGGCTTTATGCCTCAAATTACAAAATCTTTTGGGGGGATGTTTTTAGCAGTCTTGGGAACAGTTCGGGTCATACTTCCCTTGGATTAAGCTAAATTTGGCATCCATACCATCTCAGGAAAGTGGTTTCTTACTCATTGTACTGTCTAGCATTATTATTTTGATAAAAATGAGGTCCTTTTGTGCAACTTCAATTATTTTGGAGATATCCTTGTTCAAATATTTTAGATTAATATCCTGAACTCTAATTTTCAGTTAAGATTTAAAGGTTCCAGTGCAGTTCAAGTAATATACTTAATTTTGTGAATGATAAAGATCTGTTAAAATTTTCAACCTCTAAACTTTAAAAATAAGCAAACTGTTTTCAGATTTCAAATGGGTTTTTGAATCTTCCAATTAGAGGAGTGAATTAAGTTTACAAATATGACAGTGAAGTGGTATTAGAGCCCAATAATAGGATTTCAGTTCCGAAACATTCTATTTCAGTTTTGAACATTGAGATCACTCTGTTTCAGAAATTCAGATCTTGAATTTCAGATACCCGAATCTCGAATTTCAGACATCCAGAATTCAGATCTGAGCTATTGGATTCAGCATATTGGCAGAATCCACACTGGATTCATAAGAGTGACCTTGAGTCAATGTTGTAAATCTAAAGGCCGTGAAATAATGTATAGCATGTAAGTGTTACATGCATGCAAGCACGCACGCATTCACGCACACGCACATTGTACTGATAAACATATAGATATGATTCTGATGATGACACTGTGGATTGAAAGTGAAGTTCAACATGCATATTGCCATCATAATTCATAGTGCTGCGTAAGGTAATGTATGAACACTGACAAAATGGACAGATCATGTATTAACCTAGTGGAAGACTTGACTAGTTTTACGTGCAAATGAGAGCTCTTTTAATAATTCTACAGTGAATGTTTGCCAGACCTAAAGTTTCTCTTATGGTTTTTGTTAAACATGGCAGCGGGCACAGCTTAATATCGTCAAGGTGGGGAAGACCTTAATTCAAGAAGATCAATAACAATATCACCAGGGACACAACTACCTACGATCTGGATCGTGTGGGTCAAGAAGGCTCCAAAGTGAAGAGGATTCTTGCATCAACATATCCCAAATGGGTAAATTTGTCTTTGTGGCATCATTTTCTATGACTAAAGTTGACCACTGGAAAAGAAACTGTCGGATGCTGTCACCCTGCATGGAACTTGAGTAGGCTGGCACTCTCTCCATTCCAACAACTATTATATCGGTTTTGTTTCTAGTCTCCATGTGCCAAGAAGCTGGTCCTCAGCATCAATTCTCCATTTGAAACACATATAGTACAGAAATCTTTAAGTCTATACAAGCTATATTCGTTTCACCAGGAATGTTTACTATTTTCTTCCTGTCATTGGCGAATGTATAAAGTTCAGAAATTCTACTTAGACAGACAAATTTCCAAACAAACACCCGCTAATTGCATTTCCTGTGAGTGATGTCAAACATATAGGACAGTAAGGAAGCATTCCCGTGGATGGGGCTAGTGCTCCTAATTTTAAAGTGCAGGCAATCTCATGAAAGCTGCTTATTGCAGCCTAAAGGAAGCACTTTGAAGGCAAGTAGGCATTTTTCTTATAAGAGAATTCTGGTGGGCATTGCAGAGAGCCATTGGAATTTATCCTCGCCCACTTAAGAACTCTATTGCCATAAGGCAGTATCTACGGGCTTAAAGTCACTTTTCACAATTGATATTAATATAATTTTCTGTAAAAGCTTCATCGTTTTTCTCAGCGACACCTGCAAACAAAACACAAGAAATGCAAGGCTTCCACTTTTTCCCAAAATACTCAGGAGATTCTCTCAGCTACTGAGAAAAAACCAGGCCACACCACAAAATCAGGGATGCACAGCCATGATTGTCTATGCTACGCATACATAACAGGCATATATATAGAGATGGACACTCATTCAGTATATAGCGTGACAGTCTAGGCTGTACATATGCACATAATCATAAGCACGCACACAAGAATAAGCATACTCATAGGCACACATATGCATAAATACAGACACATACATACATATGATAATATAGGCTACACACAACAGAATTTTTAGGTCACGCCCAAGCCAAATACCAGCATATGCACCCGTTTGGAAGCCTACAAGGAGATTTATATTTCCATTACCATCTATATTGTTCAAATGTTGTACCCCTGAATTTGAACCTAATGACCAAGCGTCTCTTTTGTCCAACTTTTAGGGGAAAATGAAATTAACCACAGTGGGATACTGGGCGATCTGGCAAAATACATATTCTTTTCTGAGAACAATAATAATGAATAATAATCTTCTAGATCTCAGTACTGAATCAAAATAATAATAATAAATAGAAGACCCATGGGAAGCCTAGCTCTAGAGCTGATTGGGACCCCCATTGCCAATACCCTTGTTTGGTTTAAGCACCAGGATGACAATGCCCTTTGATTCAGACCATAATTATTTCATTTTTCAAAAGTCAAAGAGCCTAATGTAAGGGAATTTTTGAAAATTAATGTTACTTACCTTCTTAGCCTTGATTTAATCCTCCAGCTCATGAAACCTGTTGTTAAGCCTGCCAAACTTATTGATATTCTGTTTTGTCCGCCCAAGTCACCTCAGTCTCAACTCCTCCACTCTGTTTGATTCAAATAAATAGGACACGGCATCAATGGATAACCCAAAAGCAGCACAACTCTATATTGACAAAAACGAAAATGAAAGGAAAAACGAAGTGAGTGTGATCTTACCTGCTGCATATTGAATTTGGGAAAAACAGAGTTGTGATAATTATTTAGAAACCCAGATCAGAAATGGCGGATATGATGATCACAATCTAAAATGTTTTTAAAAAGTATTCCAAAACCTTTGCTCCGCTGCTCTTTCCGTATAAATCAATTTATATACTTAACAGAAATTAAGAAATAGAGTTGGAATTTTTGTAATTGAAGTGGTAAGTGGGTTTTGGTACTTTTCCTTTGTTTTGATAAATCGTTTAGGTTATCTATAGGTGCCTAAAAAAAGAAATATGTAATAGTTTATTATCTTCACCAAAATAAATATTCATTTTTTTGCAATTCAAAAATCTTTTCTTATAGAACAAAACATTTTTCATTAGTTATTTTTATCCTGCCAAAGGCAAGGATATTGTCTTCACCTCACTCATTAATCTATTTCTCTTCCCTCAATCAAATGTTGCCATGTGGATTATTTTGGTATGGGACTATAGTTAGTTAATTTATTTATTTTTTAATAATTTTAAAACATCATTTATCTCTCATCTCATTCGCCAGTTAGCTTTTCTCTTTATTTGTGGCAGTTTTCGAGGAAGAGAAATTGTCCAACCTTGCATTGAATGGCGTAATTGTGTATGACAGGTTTCAGCATTGTTGAGGGGCTCGAGAATGGCCCTGTCTTTGTTTTTTTTGACCGGATGTAATCTCTCAAACACTGAACTACACCATATACCGTTTGGGATGTGGTGTAATTCGTTGATCCTTGAGCGAATCCATTATTTGCAGAGTCGTAAGCTTTGTTAGAGAGATTGGACAGAAAACTGGAGGTCGTGGAACTGAAGTTCTCTATATTGCTCGTGAGTTCGTTCGCATTGGCGAGAAGAAGCATGTCGGTATCTAGTGTCCATATGAAATTAGAGTTGTCATAGCGCAAGGAGCAGTAATCCATCCATACTCGCCCACCTATGTCACCATCGCAAACTTCACGAAGAGAATTATTTGCTTCTACAGAACAAGTAACACACTTTTCTGCAGATATGTTCCCAATACATTGGAGCAGGCCATAAACCTGGTTGGGGGTTGGCCACGCATGGAAATGTTAAACCCTGAACTTTGAGGTGTGTTGCGAAACAGATCGGTGATAACTCGATCCAGATTAGCAGAATATGTACTGCCCTGTGTGTAAGTGGAGGCGTTGTTACAGGCAGAGCTTCTATACTTGGATATGACTGATGGAAAACTCATTAGAAAGAGCGAAAGAAGAATAGAAAAGTAGGGATTGAAGCTCATCTTGTTCTTCCTATAGTCAGAAATTTTGCAAGCCCTCAGACGTAACTATGCATTACAGGTAAGATAACTATAATCGGGGACAATTTCGCTTCGTGTGAACAGTCTCTTTCTCAATGATGAATTAAATGGAGAGAGGCGGCGTTGTCATCTTTATTCAATCGGGAAAAAAGGATAGGTGATCCGTGAACTTAAAAGACTGCAGAATAGGGCAGGTGTAGGTATCAATTTCTAGTGGACAATGGACTCGAGAATGGATCTGTCTTTGTTTGGTTTGACCGGAATCTAGGCTCCCCTGCGCCCACCCCCTAATGGATTCGCTCAAGGATCAGCCAATTGTTGACTCTGCAAATAATGGATTCACTCAAGGATCAGCCAATTACACCACATCCCAACATTTAATTGTTTCCAACTGTATAAAACACCATTGCATATGGTGTGAATGTGCTAAGGACTATATGTCTTGTAAAATTTGTTGTGTATGGAGTTTTGTAGAATGTGTTAAACTACTAATCGTTGTGTAACTGTTCTTTGGTCTCAGGTAATCCAAGAAATGTCGTTGTATTTCCCCTTGGTCTCAGACATCCAGGAAAGGCTGGTGTGCTAAGGACCCAAGTCTAATTCTGAGCCCTATTTGAAACTGAAAAATGTGTTTGTATTGGTAATGTGCTTTGTATAATGTTATATGGGGTGATTGATTCACCCAAATGATGCCCCCCTTGATTGGGCTGCATGTGACATCGCTGAAGGAGTATGTGGCCCAAAAGCGGACAAACCACTATATTGAAACTGTGCCCTACAAGGGGATGGAATGTGTTTGGTAGCAATCAAGGAACATGCAAACAAGTGGCTAGAAAAACAAGTGTTTGTACAAAAAAGACAAAGACTCGTGTAATATAAGAAAACAATGTGTAAGCTAAGATGCCAACAAAAGACAATGTAAACTGTGAAAAGAGGGTTGCAAACATGGGACATCACTTACAGTGTCGCAAGACAATCAAGGTCATAGTGGCCGCAAATAATTAAAGAACAAGCAAAACATAGGGCAAAGCCCACAAACAATCACAAGCAAAGGCAAACAATGAACAAGCAATGTAATAGACAACCATGGAAGAAAATAGTCTCACAAAACAAATGTTGCATATGAAGCACCCATTAACATGTTAGAAAGATAGAAAATATGTCAAATCATGTATAATTTGATAATGTAATGTGTTAAGTACAAAATGAAACAATAACACTTATAGTGTACGACAGTGGATGCCCTCAGGAGCCTTTGTGGGATTGGTACAAGGTAATGTGCCAAGCATCCATGCTGCATGTATAGATCTGTAAAATTTGTGATCACAACTAGAAAGGCAAGTGAACGTGCATGTGTGTATGATAAAGATAATGAAATACAAGATATCTATCTAGCATGTGTAATAAAGTGAGTGTTATCCATTTTTCCCCCCTTGGGTGAAATGGACAACGGAAAATGAGTAGACATGAGTCCAACCAGGCCTTCACAGGTGGATCCAAGTTTTTTGGCATGATCAAGGGTTTCTAAAATGGAAATTTACAAGGTGAGAAATGAAGGCTCGATTTATCGAGCAAGTCAGTGAAGTGGGTCGAGCACATTGCAAAGGAGCTCAGGAGTTTGAGCTAGTTCGGGGAATGAAGGAGCTTCGAAGTCTAAAATTCAGACTTTAAAGGTGAGGTTGTTCAGAGGTAGGCTAAGGTGAAATTTGGGGACTCGGTAGAAAGAAGCACGAAAAAGGGAGGAGAAGTCCGAAACCCGAACTCTGAATTTTGGAGTTTGGCGTTTCAAAGATTTGAAGGTTTCACAAACCCAGGCAGGTGAACAGTGCCATGAGCCTGAAGATGCAAAGGTCTGAAATCCGAAGTCTGAATTTCAAACTTGGGGATTTCAGCATTTTGGCTCTTAGTCGGATGAACAAACTCGAACCCCCAAAATCCCAAAACCCAAACCCCCGAAAACCTGAAACCCGAACCTCTGAAAACCTAAACCCCTGAAAACCTGAAATCCTGAAACCTGAACCTCCGAAATCCCAAAAACACGAAGGTAAGAAACCCGAAGTCTGAATTTTAGACTTTGGGATTTCGACATTTTGGAACATTTTGATTTGGGCAATGAACAATGCCACGTAATATGAATTTGGAGTCCGAACTGTGAAGTTAGAATTTTAGACTTCGGAGGTTTGGCATTTCAGAACTCTCGAGCCAACCCGCCATATGAACAGTAACAACAACCTCCGAAGTCAAAATGCCCGAAGATCCGAATCCCAAAATTCTGAAATTTCAGATTTCAGAGGGTGGGATGAAGGGTCAAATTCTGAAGAGGCAGATCAACCACTAACATTTATTGCACTATGACACCCTCATCTTCAAATGGCCACAACTTTTGACTGAGAGCTCAGATTTTCACAAAATAGGACTTTTAGAATTCTTAATTTTAATAAGGTTAAATATTTCAAAATGAGGAAATACAGTTCGCCATTTTAGAGGAATGGTTTCAAATTTCTCACCTACCCAAAATGATGAGGTATGTGTTTTCTTTCTTCCCCAACAAGGCAAGGTACAATGGAGTATGGGCTTTGCAGACTTGCCCATCACTCCTACAAAGACAATGATGGATTTCACAGTAGATTGGAGTGCATTTTCAGATTTTCTTCCCTCTCTCTCCTCATTTTCTTCCTCTATAAATTGTAAGGGGTTGCATTGTGCAAAAGGTTGGTAATTTTCTCTCCTCCCATGCACCCCATTCTTCTTGGGGATTCAAGCCTTCCTCTCAAAATATGTAATGGCTTCATGCATTTTTCTACTACAACAATGTATTGTGTATATCCATATGGAGCAATAAGATTATGTTTGTGTTGATCTCTTTAACCTCTCATGGTTTATTGTTTTCATCTTACCTTTCATTGTGCTTGCTTAATCTGTGTATTTCCTTGGTTATTACATGATTTTGGTGTGTTTTGCTCATTTGGCAATGATGTATAAGATGTAATTTAGTTTGTGGTATAGGTCCACCCTTTATAAGTTCATCTATTCCATTATTTTGCAGGCTAGGGGAAGTGATCAACACTCCTCTCTTGGTGTATCACCGCTCGTAGTGTCGGTTTATTTCATGCAATCCTTCTTTCCCTATCACCTTGGAAGCATTAGATTAGGATTAGTCAGTAGTTTTCCTGCATTAGGAGTAGTTAGTGGCAGGTAGGTTAGAAGTAGGAACTGACCTTCTCCAGAGAGCTATCCCATTTCCCAATGTACCACACTCAAGATAGCTCCATGTTATGTAATCACGCCGAATGCCCCATCAACAACCGGGCAATTCAAGGGGTGTTGTGATTTCGACATAGCAGTGAGCATGTAAAAACATGAGTAAACAAGAGTACATGCAACCAAGATATGCAGTATGATGTGGATGAGGTGAAATGGAATGTAAAGTGAATGATAGGAGTAACGTGCCCCCCAAGTGGATGTGTATGTATGTAATGAGGTTCATTTATTTATGCCCCCTCAGTAGTCAAGAATGAACCATAAACGAGAGTGCGTCATCGAGAAATGGTTTGAGCGATGTGTTATATGTAGAAAGAGTTGATGAATGAAGTGATGATATTGAATGCGACATAGGGATGATGAGTTCTGAATGTGTGAATATTTTTCATGCGATGTATATCACTAGGTGGATGAGTAAGATACTAGTATGCGTGATGATGGTGGAAAACGTGACGATGTAGCACAAAGCGTATATCACGAAATGTATGGATGGGATAGTAGAAAGTGTGATGATGTAGCACAAAGTGCATGAATAGGATGGTAGAAAGGGGTGATGATTTAACCTAAAAGCATATATCATGATATGTATGAAGAAAGCACTAGCGAGGAATGCCACATTGTAGGATAAAGAAAAAAAGGTGTATTGATTGGTTATGAAAATGAAAATGATGTAAGTGTGATGAGGTGAGGTTCAATTTCTATTTAGACCCTCAGTAGTCGAGTATGAACTAGTGGACTAGAGTGCATCATCAGGTAGTGATTGTCGTGTTGATTATATGAGAGATGTGCGATGTGTGCAAGTTGTATGGTTATGACAATATGTGAGAAGTATGGATTGTGTAGTGTAGTATGTAATATGTGATGGGTAAAATGTGTAAAATGTGCAATAGATGTAGTGATGAGAAAAATGTTATATAATTGTATAAGGTATGTAATGCGTAATGTAGAATGTGTAGTATGTAATGTTAGATGTGTAGAGTAAATAAATGCAGAAGTGTAAAGCGCGTGTGATGTAGAATAATGTAGTGTGTAGAATGTGTATGATGTATAGATGTATAAGCAAAAAATTTGAATGATGCATTGTAGATGGAATAAGAAGATGATGCGTATGTACAAGAGTGTAGGATGTGTGAGGATGTGTAATGTGTAATGTGTAGTGTGTGAGGTTCATGTGTGTAGGCTGCCCTCAATAGTCAAGTGTGAACCATAACACAAGAGTGCATCATAGGGTAATGATGATGCTAGCATGTGTAACGATGCATATGCGAGGATTTAGGTGTATAATTATGTGAATGAAATACCCGTGTTGGTATTAGGGGGTTTAAATGCAATGAAACCCAAGTGTGTGGAGGATAAAGATCACAATCATGTAATGTCATTTAGGAGGTCATGATTATCATGGTCAAAGCCAAATAGGGTAGCATTAGAGACCTGGTAAGCAATAATGTCAAGTTGATCATGTAAAGAGCCATGAAGGTGTAGGTTGTACATGCCCGTAACATATTCCTCGTCAGTGAAATGAGGTAATGGGAATCCATGTCCATAATAACGAGTGATATTTTGTGTGTAGCCAAGAAAAGAGTTTTTGTACATGAAAACATAAACAAAGGGCATATAAAATATGATCAGGATCCAATGTGCCCCTATGTAAGCTAGCCAAGACTTCCGTAATGTGAGTGGAGAAGAGTAAGGAGTATGCACAAGGTAGACTGTGGGATGGAAGACATGTAGACCATAAGAAACAATGATGGTGATGAATCCATAATATAGATGAGGATCATGAGTAGGAGGATAAAGGTCCTCTAAAGAGAAACCTAGCCGAGCCAAACCATCCTGTGAAAATATAGTGACATCGCAAGTAGGGTCAAAGGGAATGTGTTCTCATAAATAATTATTCATGAAAAGTGTGTATGTGAAAGGAGGTCATACTGATGGAGGTGGCACATGAGAATGTGGAGGAGTTAGAGTGATGTCTGATGCGGAGACAGGCCCATGATAAAGAATCATAGTAGTAGTAGAAGTAGGGGGGGCGTAGATGTAGTTGGGACTGAATATAACATACAAATAACACCTTCAAGTGGTGGTAAATGTGGTAGCTCATTGATTGGTTGCAGCTCATTAGTAGTATCAGACCTTGGAGTAGGGAGTGTAGTGTTGGGATCATGATCACAAGATTGGAATGGGTGACGATCACGAGGAACTATATACTCGATGCCTTCATGTATGAATTTGACACAATGATGTACTGTAGAGGGAATGCCTTGCATGGTGTGGAGCCATGGCCTACCAAGTAAATAGTATGATGTGCAATGTTAGGTCATTGTAAAAAATAGTAAGATCAACTTGAGGATTAGATGATAAAGAAATATGTTAAGAAAAGGCATCTTCAAATGTTTGATAGACTGAATCTGGATGTATATTGAGAGGAATACGAGTGGTAGCTAAGAGATTTTTAACTCTTTCTCTTAATTCATGATTAATAAGTAAGAAGTCATTAATTGAGATACTCAAGATGAGAAGACCCTAGGAAGATAAGTAATGAAGATCCTAAAAGCATGTAGATCGAGTTCGGGTTTGCCAAAATGATTAAGTTAAAATGTAATTTAGGAGCTTAATTTGAATGCAAGATTGCAGTAAATAAAATATATAATGAAGTACTAGAATAAATCTAAACAATTAAGCAATAAAATATGAAACCCTAATGTGTAAAGAAGGGTGAGATGCCTTAGTTGATTTTGTTGAGTTTTGGAAAGTGCATAGAGCTGGAAAATAGAGAAATAGGAAGCATCGACCGTTGCATAGGAGCTCGTAAAATTGTAGATTTGGAGAATTTGACTGGACAAGAATGCTTGGAGAGGGACAAGAGTGCCTGTGGGGGCCCTAGGCATTTTTCTGGGCACCTGGGTTTATATAAATGCTCAGAAATCTGAATTCTTAGGGTCGCAAGATGTTTATTTATGCTCTCCTTTTGTCACTACAAATTTGCACAATCATCATTGAGGTCGTTGTAAACCTGCGATAAAGAATGAACCTGTAGAACCCTCAAATAAACATTAAATCCTAAAAAAGAAAGATATAAAATGAGGGGTTGGACTGTCCTCAGCCGCCACATTGATGGGGACTTACAATTGAGTATTGCACTACATCTCAGACCCAATGTAGTTCTCAGTGTATATGTGGAATTGTGCCCTAGGTTACTCTTGTGTGTCACACTTGGAATAACGAACAAATAGCTAGATGTAGTGATCCACAGGGATCCAAAATGACTCTACTTCATCAGATCATTCAACATGAAGAAGGAAAATAAATACACAGAGGTTATGTCTTTATAGTAACATGACCGCCACTCTGTGTAGAGCAGCGGTTATAGAACCACCACCCAACCAGGGCGGCGGTCTCATTGGGTTCTTTCGAATAGAAAATAAAACATGAAATGAATAGCCTCAGAATTTGAAAAGGTTGTTTATGTCTCGTCTCCTCCATGACATTTCCCATTCTCCAGTACATGGGAGAACATGAGAAGGACTATAAATATATGTTTGTAGAAGAGAATAATGCATCGAAGCATGAAAGCAAGTGAGCAAGAAGTTCCTAGTGCTAGAATTGTGTTTTGAAGAAGAAAGGAGTGTTGAGACAGAGCAAACAAGTAATTGGGAGGAAGTGTGAGATATTATCTACTTCTCTTTCATACTTATCGTAATTTCTATACTTATTGTTTTGAATCGGCCAATAAAAGTGGGAAGAAAGAGCAATTTCCCTTCCCGACTGGTTTTTCCTCCTCTAGAGGTTTCCAGGATAAAACTTGTTGTTGTTTGTGAGTTTATATTCTCCCTTTCCTACAATTGTTGATTCTAAGCACAAGTAAAATTCATTCACTATTTATCTCTGTCATTTTCTAATAGAAAGTAGAACAACAACATTAAATTGGTGATTATGTGGATAATTCCAAAGTTGAAGAGTTTACAGATCATTTTGGTATTAGAGCTAACAAGTATCCAGGACTGTGGTATTCGTTCTTGGATTTGTATGACAGTGACGAGATCTAAAGGTGAAGAGGCTTTACCTTGCGATCCAGAAATTTCTACAAAGAAGTAGAAATAGAGAATTCAGGGACAAATGGAGGAAGAGAACTTGGTCCGTAGAATTGAGATGCTGGAGACCATGATGGATAGGATGTTTAGAAGGCAAGAAGAACTTACAAATTTGTAGAAGATAACTTCTATCAAGCAAGACTCCATGGACTCAGTGGTTTGAGGCTTAACAGAAAATTTTGGCACAGGGAAGAGCCACCATGAGGAATATGGGGAATAGTATGAAGAAGAGACTTCAAATGCAAGAGAAAAGGTAAAATCTGATCATACTCCTTTTAAAATTTGAGACGAAAGTTTAGATTAAAAGCTTTGAAGGACAAGTAGATACATAGTTGTTTGATAAATGGTTAAAACAAATAGAAGTCTACTTTAGCGTCCATAATGTCACTGAGGCACAGAGGATCACCTTTGCATGTCTCAAAATGGAGGGACACGCTCTGGTTTTGTGGGAAACCCATCTAACCACTTGTGAAAAGAAGAAGTGTCCTATTGTGAAATCTTGGCAAGAATTTAAAGAATTACTTAGAGCTAACTTCTATCCTATTGGCCACAAGACTGACCAAATGATTAAATGGCAGTATTCTAGACAAGGCAGTGGTCAAAGTGTGCAAAACTATACTATAGAGTTTCAGAGGTAGGCCATGTTGCTAAACATGGACTTGGAGGATGAGGATATTTTGACTAGGTACTTGGGAGGACTTCACACTCACCTTCGAAGAAAATTCATCTCCACAAAGCCCAAAGATCTCAACGAAGAATGTGTGCAGGCATACTACATAGATGATGAAAAGAAACAAGGAGAAGAAAAGCCAAGCGCAAAGCAGTAGACAAATCAATAGAAAAAAGAGTATGGGAAAACAAGTAACAAGGGTAAGTGGAAAGGGAAAGGTAAACAAGTTGCCACTACTTTAAATACTTGTAAAGATCCCAAGAATTTTTGCAAGAACTGTGATATCAATGGTCATACTGACGCTACATGTTGGAAGTTACATCCGGAGTTACATCCGAAGAACCAAACCAAGGACTCAAGGAAGTCCATAACAGCTGTAAAAACAGAAGGGGAGGTGGAAATCAAAGATGACTTTGATGTAGACGAAAGGCTTGGATGCACGGCCACCAACATGAACAGCTAGGAAGAGGAGATGAGTAGACTATTCCAGATCAAAATTCAGATCAAGAGAGCCAAGGTAAATACTTTGGTTGATACCGGTTCTCAGTCTAACTTGATTTTTGAAGCATTTGTAAAGAATTTTGGTCTTGAGACTTACGCGCATCCACACCCTTATCCTTTGGGTTGGGTGAAGAAGGGTGTTGAAATTCAGGTAACAAGAAGATATAAGGTCAAGTTTGGGATAAATTCCCAGTATATTGATGTTTTGGAAGCTGACGTTATTCCACTTGATGCTTTTGATGTTGCATTCAGGAGTCGTTACTTGTATATTAGGGATGTTATATTTATGAGAAGGGAAAACCAATATAGATGGGTCAAGGATGGGATCAGCTACAACATCTGGGAACACCAACATAAGACACAGGTTAATATAGTGAGTGTTAACCAAGAAAAATGACTTATTCAGGAAAATCATAATCAATTTTGTTTACTTTTTTTAAAGGATAAACAAGATGCGGTAAAAGTTTCAGAGATTTCTAACCAAGGAAAGCATGATTTGGATAGTATTATTCAGTCTTTTCACGAAGTATTTTAGGCTCCCAGTGGGTTCGTGCCAAAACGAGAAGTAGAGCATGAGATTCAGCTATTACCAGAGTCCCCTCTATTGAACATCAAGTTGTATAGGCAATCCCTTCTTGAGAGTATTGAAGTAAAGAAACAACTTCAAGAACTACTAGACCAAGGGGTGATACATCTGAGCACCTCACCATGCGGTTTGCCTATTGTGATGGTGTCAAAGAAGGATGGTTCTTGGAGAATGTGCATCGACTACCGCGCTTTGAACAAGATCACCATAAAGAACAGATATTCACTTCCTCGCATAGATGATCTCTTGGACCAACTTTAACACACCAAATTCTTCACGAAGCTGAATCTCAAGTCATGTTATCACCAAGTCAGAATGAAGGAGGAGGATATATGGAAGACTGCCTTCAAGACAAAACAAGGTTTGCATGAATGGTTAGTACTTCCTTTTGGGTTATGCAATGCACCCGCTATATTTATGGGATTGATGAATGATGTATTGCAGGATTTCATAGATTCACGTGTCATTGTATATCTAGACGATATCTTTATTTTTAGTGCCACATGGGAAGAACATCTAATTCGTTTACAACAAGTCTTGCAAGTTCTCAGGGAGAAACAACTACTTTGTAATATGAAGAAATGTGAATTTTCCAAGCAGTCACTTGTCTATCTTGGGCACGTGGTTGGAGGAGGAGAGCTAAGAGTGGATCCAAAGAAAGTGGAAGCCATCACTAATTGGCCAACACCAACAGGAGCCACAAAGACTAGGAGTTTTGTGGGAGTAGTACAATACATGTGGAAGTTCATTCCAAGCTTCTCCGCAATTGCAGCACCTCTACATACAATGGCCACAAATAGTAAGGGTTTTGACTAGGGTAAGGAACAAGACAAATCCTTTGAGTTATTAAACTACACGATTAGTCATGCTCCAGTACTTGCTCTTCCTAGTTTGCAGCAACCTTTTGAAGTAGAGACAGATGTCAGTGATTACGCTATGTGCACAGTGTTTCTTCAAGGAGGTAAACAAGTATGCTATCATTCTGAAAATTTCACTTTAGTAGTCAAAGGATAATCAATATATGATAAGGAAATGCATGCACTAGTTCAGGCAATTAAAAAATGGAAGCATTATTTTTTGGGTAAAGAAACTATTGTGCACACTGACCACAAACCTCTCCAGTATTTGCAAGCACAGTCTAAATTGTAGCAGGCAAGACACTATAAATGGATGGGGTTCCTTCAGCAGTTCCATCTGGTGATCAAATACAAGGGTAGTATAAATGTGCTTGCATACATGTTTTCTAGGCCACCCACACAGGAGAAGTTTTCTTGTTTGGCCACTATCTCTCAGATCGAGCCCTTCACGAAGGAAGCTTACAGAGAGGAATATGCCTAAGACAAAGACTTTGGGGTGACATTTTAGTAGTTACAGTCCCAAGGGACTAAAAGCAAAGAGATTGAAGATTGTTATCTCAAGGACAGGCTGCTCTACCTATGGGGGAAGCTTTGCGTGCCTAAATAAGAAATAATTCTATTGATGAGGGAAGCGCATACCGCAAAAGTAGAGGGACATTTCGGTGTTGGTAAGACCCTAGCCCACTTGCAAAGGTACGTGTATTGGCCCAATATGCAAGAAGAAGTATCAAAATTTATATGTGGATGTAAACTTTGTTGTACTAGCAAGCCTAAGACTAGGAAGGAGGGTTTGTATATGCCTTTGCCAGTACCCACTCGTTCGTGGGAGGAGATTTCTATGGATTTTGTAGGAGGATTACCTATGTCTAAACATGGCCATGACTATCTCTATGTTTTTGTTGATAGATTTAGTAAGATGTGTATTCTTATGGCATGTAAAAAGACAATAAAAGGACATGATGCAAGAAATCTTTTCTTTGCTAATGTATGGGTGCATTTTGGTTTGCCAAAGTCTATTGTTTCTGACAAGGATTCCTGGTTCTTGGGGAAGTTTTGGACTATTTTGTGGGACAAAAAGGATACCAGGTTACAGAGGAGCACAACTTTCCATCCATAGACAGATGGACAGACAGAGGTGGTGAACAGGACTTTGGTACAATTAATCAGAGAGTATAACAACAAATACCCAAGGACTTGGGATGAGTGGAGTTAGGATGAGTCCTTAGCCTACATTCAACATTCCTATAACCGGGAAGTACACACATCCACTATGAAGTCACCATTTGAAGCATGCTTGGGATATCTACCTACAAATCCACTAGACATAACGATTTGGGTAGCAGGATGAGGAGGAGACATGAGACATAAAGGTGACTAGAGAAAACAAATTCATTGAGAGGATCCAGAAAATCCATCTCAAAGTCAAAGAACAACTAGAGAAATCTCAAGCCAAGTACAAAGCTAGGCACGATCAACATAGGAGGGAACATAAGCTTCATGTTTTGATAGATTTTGGCTTTACTTGAGCAAGGAGAGACTACAAGGTCAAACACGGAAGCTCAAGCCACTACGTTATGGACCCTTCACCGTATTGAAGCAGGTTGGAGAAAATGATCTTCGACTTGATTTACCATCATTTATGAGGATGCACTATGTAGTAAAATGTGAGAACTTGCACCTATATGAGCCATCCATGCTAGATGAAGATGAAGGACTACAGTTGCTACCTTCCATTGAGGATTGGGTCTTTGACTCACGAGGTGAATTGGAGGAGGATGTAGTGCTGAAGTAGAAGGTCAGAGAGACTAGGAGAGGTCTGCAGGAGTCTTCACAAATTGGACTGAAAGGAAAGACACCAAGGTAGGTCCGATGGTACTCAAAGGAGCAAGTGAGGGAATTGTTTCCTCATCTACTCCCCCACTAAGCTTTTGTGGGACCAAAAGCTTCCTAAGCAGGGGATGTGTGATCCATAGGGATCTAAAATGACTCTACTTCATCAAATCAGTTAGCACGAAGAAGGAAAATAAATACACAGAGGTTTTGTCTTTATAGTAACAGGACCGCCACCTAACCAGGGTGGCGGTCCTGGGACCGCTGGTCTACATTGGGCGGCGGTCCTGGCTCTTTCAGATAGAAAATAAAACATGAAACAAACAACCTCAGAATTTGAAAAGGTTGTTCGTGTCTCTTCTCCTCCACGAACTTTCCCATTCTCCAGTGCATGGGAGAACATGGGAAGGACTATAAATATATGTTTGTAGAAGAGAATAAGGCATCGAAGCATGAAAGCAAGTGAGCAAGAAGTTCCTATTGCTGGAATTGTGTTTTGTAGAAGAAAGGAGTGTTGAGTCAGAGCAAACAAGTAATTGGGAGGAAGTGTGAGATATTATCTACTTCTCTTTCATACTTATTGTAATTTTTGTACTTATTGTTTTGAATTGGCAAATAAAAGTCGAAAGAAAGAGCAATTGCCCTTCCCGACTGGTTTTTCCTCCTATGGAGGTTTCCAGGATAAAACTTGTTGGTGTTTGTGAGTTTACATTATCCCTTTCTTGCAATTGTTGATTGTAAGCACAAGAAAAATTCATTCACTAGCTATCTTTGTCATTTTCTAATAGAAAGTATAACAACATCATTAAATTGGTGATTCTGTGGATAATTCCAAAGTTGATGAGTTTACAAATCATGTAGAATGTAGTAAATGTGTGCATGGAATAGAATGAACTTCCCTCCTATGAAGTGTGATGTAGAAAACTAGCCCTTGTATCCCTTACGATGGAGCTAGATGGATGCAATGGAGATCTTAGATGCCTTGATGGATGCAACCTTAGGTGGTGATAGATAGTGCTTAGTGCTTGGTCCATTATTGTGATCACATAACTTTATATTTATATGATTCCCTTGCTTGAATTTCATAATTAACCGTGAAAAGGTTTACTACCAATAAGATAAGATGCTCAAATGGCTAGAAAGGACCTAAAAAGTGATAGAAAAGTACAAAGGGGACATAAGCCCCCGAAGGGGACAAGGGCACTTAGTGCTAGTGTCTTGACTAGGCGCTAGTGTTTAGGATGGCTAATGTTGAAGAGAAAAAAGAAAGACTGAGCAAATAAGGGTGCAATACTAAAAGTATCAAGATAAAGCAAAGAAAGGTGGCCAAAGACGGGTTAATTAGTACTTTTCTTACTTAGGAATCATATGAATAGTAGTATGCGATCAAGACTAGATAATTACCTAAAGTGCGTGATTGTGTGTCTACATTTTTTAGGTTTGGTTTTAAAAATACAAAACAAAAAACTGTGGTTTTCTATAAATTAGTTTTAGAAAAGTTTATGTTTAGGTATTTTATAAAGTCCTTATTAAATTTTGTTGTTTAGTATTGTCACGTCTTTATTTTATGTCAAAAATGAAAGTTTCAAAGTCTTTTTTATTTGTATGTTCTAAAATAAGCCTTGAAAGACATTTCTATTATTAAGATCCTCAAGGTTTGTAATCGAATGTATTTTTCTATTAAAAATGATATTCGAGTTTCTCACCCCATGTTAGAACTAAAGGGGGGAATGTTAGGAATTAGTCCTAACATATGTGAATAAACATATTGCTGGGAGAAAATAAAGGTGTCAATAAACACCTATATTTTCTTGCATTATTAGTGTGTTGTTTCAACCACCCACTAATATAGGATAGTTAGAGTTTTTAGGTTATTAGTTATTAGACCAACTAACCTATAATTGAGGAGTGGAGTTATATAGTAAATCCTATATATATGTACTCTTATATTGAATTATATGTTGAATTGAATTTTCGATTGAGCTTATGTTCATGCTAAATATGGGGTAACTCCCACAATAAATCCATTTTGTTTTAGTAGCAATTATTTGGATATGTCATATCAACTAATTCATCTTATAGGTGAAACAAATCTAGACATACATTTTGGCGACCACAGTGGGACCCGAGATATGTGTCATAAAAACTATATAACACCACTCACCCCATAATTATGATCACTAACTCTAAGTGCAAAAAATATATACTTGACTTTTCTTGCTCTTTTTCTCACATATCTAGGTTGATGGACCCCTAAAAAAAGATACTACGTATAAGTTGCGTGAGGGGTTTTGACACGCGAGAGTTAGGCGCAAATGCACATGCAAGAGAAAGACAGATAGCGCACGAAGGCTCATGCCCTAATATATTAAATTCCATACTAGTTGCATTATGAGCCACGAGCAAAATTGGAAAGATAATAGGTTGGAGTAACAACTAAGAAAGGTTTTAGAGATAAGAATAGAGCATGAAGACTTACAGTTCAAACAAATTCCATTTTGAGATAGATCTCACGCAAAGGAAGTTAAAGCATCATACAAATCTTAGGCTATTAATAGGATTAGATATACATTTTATATTATAAGATAATCTATTATTAGCGGGCTTGCATGCTCTTGTAGTTGGCTTGTAACACACACATGACTATTTCTAGCATGTAGGCTATTTTTGGAGAGTGCATAAGTGGTGTAGGGAAAGTCCCCACCCCTATATATATGTGTGTTGATTTGTCATGACATGAGATGACATGTGATTGTAATGTTATGTTGTTGTTCTACTTATGTGCATGATCTTATGGAGTTACTATATATGTATTCAACTTCTATACTTTCATTGTGATTAATACAATAGATCTTTGTGGTTGGATATTGGGTTTTGACATATCTGTGACTAGATCTTGTATGGTAAATCTAATCTTGATTCTTTTTTAGCTCATTCTTGCATATGGTTGTGATCAAGATCTGTTTATTCTCTATCTTTGCATGTTTTTTATGGGTCTGGATTATATGTATTTTCATGCTAACTCCTTCACAAAGCTACCATAAAAGAGGGACCTGGTACCTTACGCGCTTCAGGTGAATGCTCAGGTCCTTTTGAGTGATGTGCCAACACGCCATGGGATGTTCTTGGTAAGATAAAAGACTACATTTTGGTTTCGTTGCTAGGACCTCTTTTTAAGTTGTTTCAAGGATGTTGCATGATGAAGATGTATCGATTGACCTTGGCCAACATTAAAAGTTGGGTGGAAAATTTGGAGGAAGAATTTTCTCATAGATACAATATTGGACCTGATTTTGATGCTCACACGTGGGTTGAAGAAAATCAGTATCATGAACTCTATAAGACATTCTTTTGATGTTTTCCTATAGAGTTATACGAGTGGATGGTAGTATACACTTCGAAGAGAAATTGGAGGTATAAATATATTGTTTGGACACAGGAAGATTACCAAAATCTGTATGATGATGATGATGATTTGTCTTGGGCACATTTAGTGGAGTGGTGTTTTGCATGGTTACACATTGGAGTACGTTGTTTCTACTTACTCATGTTCTGAGGTTACTGAGTTCCAGTTCTTGCGTGAAACTAGGGGATCTTATTTGTGTACTATCCCTTTAGCCATTAAGATCTTGATGATAACCATAGATTTGGAAGAATGACCTATGACTAGCTCTTGATGATAACCCGGTGGGATAGTTTTCCTGGCATGCTCAGTGGGACAAGAAATGAAAGCTTAAAATTCAAATATTAATAGGTTTGGTGTGTGACATAGCAATTTCTAGCATTCTCGTAACTACACATCTTGTGATTCCATTCTGAATATCTACTGGTTTTAGCAGTATTAGTGGTTTAATCCTCTCTAGTTCATGAGAAGGATTCAAACAAGGTCGAGAGTAAGAGCAGAAGGCGCATTTGAATATCTGTAATTGTCCCTGAGAAGAAATAGAAGAGGTAGACAAGTTCAGAGATCTCTGTCTCCTCCAAACCAGACGTTGTCGACACCACCACCTGGTAGACCCTTATTACAATCCACTCGGGTTCTCAGACCTATCATAATGGCTTATCAACCTCCTCCCCCTAAGAGAAAATTTGTCTCATGGAATCAAGCAAGCTCGCTCATCTTACCAGTGGCTCCAGCAACATGGAATCCCATCCTAACCAATGCGCTAAAGGGACTACCCAAATTCAGTGGTGAAGACTTCAAGACCCCGGAGGACCATCTTCAAGACGTTATGAAGATATGCACAATACATTATATCATGGAGTAAGATGTTAGTTTAAGATTGCTAGTTGCCTCCTTTAAGGGAAAAGCTATCAACTGGTAGAGATCCTTGGCTCAGAATCAAGTTACTTTCCATCCAACAACTGAAAAAATGAAATATCAACCAATTTCCAAAGTACAACCACTTGGGCTGATGAATGTAGTTGAGCAACTCAAAAGGGCGTCAACCAATGTATCATTGTGGGATATCTTGGGTATCCCGGAGTAAAAGGAATTGCTTCAAGAGGCATTAAAATTCAATGTCGGCCCAGTTGTGACCAAGAAAGGGAAAGAGCAACCCAAAACAACTCAAGTTCTGACCGAGTCAGTATTAATGAACCAAAAAGACCACAACCCTTCTTCATGACTCTTATAATAGGTAAGAAATTTCTACATAACTCCATGATTGAATCTGGCGCAAGCACTACGGTGATGCCTAAAGAAATTGTGGATGTTGTGGGGATTAAATATGAGCCCCTAAGAAAAGGATTTATGCAACTAGACAGGAAATAAATTCAAACAATCGGTGTTATCAGAAGTATCCCATTGCAACTATATTCCTTCCCAAATATAATTGTTCTGCAGGATATAGTGGTAATTGATGTTCTGCCGGTCTTCAGACCATGTTTATCTTGCAACTTCAGAGTTAAAATAGGAGGCTACATGTCCCTGGATTGGTCTCATCTAATCATGTGGACTAAGTATGGATCCAAAATGAAGGTGTTATCAGAACCACTCACTAAGGAAAAAATAATAGATCAAGTGGCCTCATGTTTTGAAGCCTCACATGCTATGATCACCCGAGAAGAATTCATATATAGATGAAGGTGACCACCAAAGTGGAAACTATTTGGTTGACTTGTCACCTGGAGACCCCTTCAGAAACTTTGATTCCACCGAACTAGGTACTTATGTGATCTGATGAGAATCCCAACATCCCAAAGATCATGAGGGAAGATAGTAAAAATGAAAGGAATCTCATGAAGGATTCCCAAATGGGGACTCTACATTTTGATGGAGCTAGAAGTAGAAATGACTCAGGAGCCGGAATATGCCTATCTTCACTAAGCGGAAGGAAAATTTTCTAGGCATTTCACTTCCACTTCACTTGTACCAGCGACGAAGTAGATTATGAGGCTTTAGTTCATGGTTTGACATTAGCACGCAAAGAGGGCATACAACAACTCAGAGTCTTTAAAGACTATGAACTAGTTGCAACACAAGTTAGAGGCACTGCCGCAATGAAGAATCCAAAGATGAGGTCCTACCACCATAGGGTATGTGACCTTATTGAAGACTTCGAGGCCTTTAACATTATAGTTATCCCTCGGGAACAAAATATAGAAGTTGATAGAATGGCCCAGATCGGATCACAATTTGACTCAACTCAGGATCTAACGACAAACAAGGATGTGGTGAAATTGATTATCTGGCCATCTATACCTGATAATATAGACCATCAACAGGTTTTTGAAAGTGACCAGCAAATACTGCTCTTCTTGTAACAATCTGAAGAGTTTGCTAACCAACTCCAACCCAGGATTGAAGAAACATATGGAGATCAAGTCATCCACCTCAAAACGAACAAACTTCCAAAAGGACTGATAACTTTAGAGAGTCTTTTTGACTTTGATGATGCTAATACAAAAAAAGGAATTTCACAGTAGTCAAGGAAGATTATGTCAAGCTAGAAGTGGCATATGAAAGAAAGCTAAAGGTCAAGAAGTTAGTCACTCTAAAAGAAAGAGAAATACTTGTGGCTCTTTGCCATAAGTATGATAAGGTGATAACCTCGACTTATGATGACTTAGATGGTTATAATAAGGATATCATTCAACATACTATTGACTTAGAAGAAGGAACTAAGTCTTTGCATCAGAAACAGAGGCCCGTGAACCCAAAAATAAAATCTCTCATGGACGAAGAACTCAGAAAGCTCCTAGAGGATAAAATAATCTTCCCAATTAAGCACTCCACATGGGTTTCCAATTGGTACTAGTGAGGAATAAAAATGGTGAAATCAAACTTTGTGTAGATTTCAGGGACCTGAATAAAGTTTCCCTTAGGGATCACTACCCCTTACCTTCCATGGAGTAGATACTATAGACAATAGGAGGATCAGAAAGATTCTCTTTGCTAGATGGCTTTTCAGGCTACAACCAGATATGGCTCGCAGAGGAAGACCAACATAAGACCACTTTTACAAGCAAGTGGGGAAACTTTACGTATGAAAAAATTCCATTCGGACTCACCAATGTTGGGTAAAATTTTCAAAGAGCCATGGATGCTGCATTTGGAGAACTGATTGACAGGATAATCTTGATATACTTGGATGACCTCACAGTGTTTACCAAAACACTAAAGGATCATTTCAATACCCTATAAGTTGTATTTAAGAAATGTTAGGAATTTAGAATCTCCCTGAATCTGAAGAAGTGTGTTTTCAGAGTACTACAAGGAAAAATCCTAGGACACATTGTCTCAAAAGACAATCTCAATCGACCTAGAAAGAGTTAGGGCTATTATGGAGTTGTCCCTACATGTCAACAAGAAGGCAATGTAATCTTTCCTAGGAATGATCCGCCTAGAAAGAGTTGGGGAATTTATTTTCAGATTTTGCTGGAATGATCCACCTAATCACACTAATGCTAAAAAAGGATCTAAAATTTAAATGGACCACTGAAGGCTGACAAGCCTTCGAGGAGATCAAGAAAACAATCACATCTGCTCTGGTGCTACGCACTTTAGAATTATCCAAATATTTCTTCATGTATGTCTATGAGAGAGATCATAGTGTAGCATCTGTACTAACACAGAAAAGAGAATCACAAGGAGAGGAACATCCAGTTGCTTTATTTTCAAAGACCCTCCATGATTATGAGACAAGATAAAACTTTGTGGAAAAATAGGCTTTTGCCATTGTTAAGGGTTTGAAGAAATTCAGATACCTCGTCACCCATAATAAAATCATAGTCATGGTGGTACACCCCAGTGTCAAGGAATACATCAGTGAGGGTGAGATAACTGATAAACAGGCCATCTGGATCACTAAGATCTTAGAATACGACATTGAAATAAAATCCATGAAGTTGGTATGAGGAAGAGGTCTGTACAAGTACCTTGCACAAGATCCAATAGTCCTAACCATTGAAGAATCTGAGATAGTGCACCATATCCAAGAAAATGAATCTGAAAGCTGGGTATCAGATAGGATGAATTTCATGCAGACGGGTGAGTATCCAAGTCACCTTCCTCTCAAGAAGAAAATATATTATAGATAGCAGGGATCCAAATTTATCATTATTGATAATTTCCTTTTCAAAAGGAACTTCGATGGGATCGTACTCAAATGCCTAGAAAATGAGGAGGAAAAAATGGTCTTACATGAATTACACCATGGAGGCTTAAGAGGCCACTTTTCTGCCAAAACCACTACCATAAAAATCCTACAAGCAGGATAATTTTGGGCCAACTTGTTTGCAGATTGCTATGTAATGGTGAGCAAATGCAAAAACTCTCAATTCTATATAGGCTTCCGGAGAAATGTCACCCTTCCTCTTAATGCTATCCTAGTCAAAGAACCATTCACATAATGGGGTCTAGATTTCATCGGAATCATTAACCTAGTTTAGAGTGTAGGTCACAAGTGGATTCTCACTGCCATTGACTACTTCACCTGATGGACAAAGGTAGTTCCGCTAAAAGAAGCCATGAAAAATATGATCCTAGAAATCCTCCAAGATATCACCACTTGTTTCGGACCCCCTCGCACAATCATATTAGATAACGCCAAGGATTTTCTAGGGGGCAAAGTATCTAACTTTGCGGTAAGGCATGAAATCTACCAAAAAACATCTTCCAACTATCACTCACATGGTAATGGTTTGGCAGAGTCTACCAAGAAAAAATTGATCAGACTCATCAAGAGAATGGGGAATGAACACAAGAGATTGTGGCATGAGCATGTCAAGACAACCCTATGGGTTGATCGAATCATGCCCAAGTAGATCCTAAAAACCTCACCATATAAATTGGTCTATGGAAAAAGCGTTGTAATGAGTGTCATGGTAGAGATCCTTGCGTTACAATTATTGAAGCAAGTTGAGATAGAGAAACATGGAGTGATGTAAGTAAGACTCGCGGAGATAATACAACTTTAGGAAAAATGGGAGGTAACCCACAAATCCATGATCAACCGTGAGTAGGTGGTCAAAACTTGGTTTGATCAGAAGATTTCAGAACTAGACTTCCGAGTCGGTACTTTGGTGTTGAAATGGGAAGTTAGATCCTGGTAATCATGGAAAGTTTGACCCTCTATGGATAGGGTCCTTTAAAATCAGTGCGTGCAAATAACACAACGTCTTCAAGCTCAAGACTATGGAGGGCAAGTCCCTGATGATTCTGATTAACAAGATCCACCTAAAACCCTTCCATTGAGTCTCCTTATATTTGTAAATTTTTGTACCATGTGTATAGCCCCTTTTCTTACTTTCATCTGTTGCTGTCTTGTTTGGTGGTTTTCACCCCTTCCAATAAGTTTCTTTGGACATGTATTTCTTGCGGAGACCCTCTTGCCCCTTTTTGAAATTTTGGAGGAAATATACCTTCCTAAGTATCCTTGAAGTGAATGATCCAACAATTTTTTGAAACACTTAATGAAAAGGATCGTGGTGTAAATGAAAAATCTCTCAGGAAATGTAAAAATTCAGCGCAAGGGGCCATGTAACCAAAAGTACCATTATATGATGTGACCCAAGGTATGCATAAGCCATTACTTCATAGGAGTCGAGGAGTCTATTTAAGGCAAGCTTTGAGCATGCAAAAGCCTCATTCTAAAATACCACGAGTCTTTTGCCCAAATTCTTGGTTCCCTAGTTTGAAAACATTAGAGCTTTCAACAAGCCATGACAAGCTCTAGTTCCCTACCAAAGCCAAAATCTTTATGCAGGATGACCAGTGCTGTAACATTATTTAATCCCAAGGCTAAGATTCCCTAATAGGGGAATATAATTCAGTGACTCATCTATAGTAACGGATTTATCAGATGAGGTCTTTGACCATGTCCTCAATAAAAAACCAAAGGCTCTAAGGGATGCAACACACGCTAGATTCTAGAGTTTGGGGGATTCAGAGTCTTTTGGCTCTAGGATTTGGACCACAATGCTTGCACAATGCATGGTGCCTCTTGGGCACCCATATCTAAATCCTGTGCAAATGAGTGCACATTGTTTTGACCCTGACTCCATCATCATTAAGGGCATGAATATACAGGTGAAGATTTCACCACAGACCATCAAATATTTTTTTGCCCTGTCCTACGACCAAATGGCTAGCTTCTACAATATGCCCAAGCTCTAAAACGTTTGGGCACAATGCCATCATAAATCCACCTTCATAAAAAAGGAGTTGCGACAAGATGATTCCAGCAGTTCCAGGACACCAGGGTTCCCCATTCCCCTAAAGTTCTTGGCAGATTCTTAGGATGTTTGTTCCATGTTGGCATTTATTTTCGGTCAGGACTCAGACATAAATGTCCATGAATGGCATGTTGTGACCCTTTTTCGGATGAGATCTGATAAAAGGGAACAAATGTATCGGTTTGACTTCACCGAGGTTATTTCAGATTCCATTTGTGAGTAGTTGACCATGTTCCCTATTAATGTCACCTTCAGGTACTCTTCCTATTTGTTCCATCTCATTCTGTACCAGAATTCCCAGATATTTATCCAATTCATGGACATAAGGCTATGGGACTCGGAGGTGGACCCCCAGAAGATCATTTTGGTAGCTGCGTGGACTCATGTGTTGTCCCGCTCTTCAAATGCATATGAATTTTCTAGTTGTTTTATCACACCCCTCCTACATGAGTTTGACCCGGAGGGGATCAATAACAGAATGAACGACTTGGTTCGAACCATCCTGGCATACCCCCTGCATCCTTGTGATTATTTCTTCGAGGCATAATATTCAATGATCCAGTTGCATGGATTCAGAGATGAATCAAAAGAATATCTTTCCACTTCCCAAATGGAGTCCAAAAGGTTAGAGGATGAACTGGCAATATCCAAGGCTGCAACTAGTTCACTCAATCAGAAAAAGAAGCTCCTTCAGCAAGAGGTGGACTCTAAGAAGGCAGAGGTCGCTTCACTCTAAACAAAATTACATGCCTCAGAGGCAGAGAAATGGAGCTTGTAAACAATGTGCAAGAAATCAGAGGATGCAGTCAAGGATTTGACCCGGAAGCTCACTCAACAGCCAAAAAAGGGAGGAATCATCACATTGGTGCAAGGGCTTTATACCTCATATTGTAAAAGAATTGCCACCACAGAAAAAGGAATAAGGCCCGCACTCATATTTATATTTGATGCATAAAGCCTATGTACCAACGTGGAATCCTCGGCCTCCAGAATCAACAATGTTGTATCCACCAAGGTACCTGAATCATAAATGATGGTTTAGAAATTATATGAATCCTTAGACTCTTCCCTGCAATGGGATGACATTATAGACAGGAGGTAGGTTACGACAAAGATCAGTGAGATTCTAAGTTGCAGCAAGACCTCTACCAAGTGCTAGAATCTCCTGGCCCAGCTCTAATTAGGGATCAGAGAGCGGACGTAGTGCATTGGAGAGTTAGTTTAATTAGGCTTCCCCTTTCCCTTCCCCGATGACTCCATTGCCGTATCAGAGGACCGTATCCAATAACTCTTACAACTAAGGAACACGATAAGAATGTCTTTCAGTATTTAAAAGATGATTCTAGTGTTGCTGAGGTAGAGGCCATCCTGAATCCAATTGTAAAATTGGAGTTCCGTTTGCACACAATGGTGCAAGATCTCTAAACATTCTCTCACAAGGAGATCATTGAGTTGGATAGAGACTTTTAGGCTCTACAACGAAGAAATTACCTGACCGAGGCTGAATGAGTCAGATTCCAAGCTACTTTGCAACAAGTTTGAGTGGTGTCTCTTTGAGTCACATTTTGAAATTTTGAAGTTTTGCAGAAAGATATTTGAATTATTCTATGGCTGGCACAGAGTCCCTTGGTGAGTCACCACAACTATAGACAAATTTCTACATAGTTTCATGGATCTTATATAATGTTACCTTTTTTCACCCCAACCCTCTTTTTTCTCTCGACATTCTTTTGTATTTTTTCGGAACCAATTTTTTCCTAAGTATGGAGCTAGACGCAGAGGGTATCCAGGTGTCCCTTCCATGAAGTTTGGAGGAGGCATAAAGAATCAGGAGTCTTCAAGCAACGAGAATCCTCCATGTGGCCAAAGCGTAACTAAGTAGCCCCAGGCAGGTTGAAAAGTCAAATAATAAAGCAGAAGAGCATGTAGGCCTCCATGTGTCACCTTGGTGTAAGTTCAAAAAGAAAGAGAAAAAGAGAGACCCCAAAACAACGCGAGACATCCACATGTCATACAAGGAAGCCACTGTCGTCTAAAATACCAATCAATGGGGTGAGAGGCTCGAGGTTCTGCGATTGAATGCAATCTCAGTCCTCAAAGCATGCAATTGAGATCGGCTCCAAAGTTCAAAGATCTGGTAGGTGATAACTAAATGTAGACGATGAAATATTAATGAAGACACATTGAAACAAGATCTGGGGGGTCTATAAAGGAGTGCTCTTGGCTCGAGAAAAGGAGAGGGGGGCTCTATAAGGAGAAAAGATCGAAGGAAAAATTTCAAAGCTCTATAGGAGAATTTAGGTTCAGTCTATTATGCCCATTGGCCTTAACAAGGCTCTGTTGTAAAGAAATGTTGTAATCTGTGCCATTTTGGCCTTATGTACTGTTTTTCTATATATATATATACAGAAGCTTTTTTTCTTTGCACCTGCAAGTTCACAATATTATGTGTCCTTGGTTTCTTCCTGTTACTTATTTTTAGGTTTAGATGAATGTTTAAATATCTATCATGTTATACGCCCATAGATCCTTACATGAATCTGTTCATTTACTCGTGGTTATATTTTAATTTCATTCAGCCTTTGATAATTTGAGATGTCTCCAAGATAGTTGATCATGCTTAATGCTCTTCTACTAATCCAATAGATGTTTTAATATTAGTCTCTGTGCTATTTCACAAAGTCTTGGTGCATCGCCTTAGATTATATTTACTTACTGTTTTATTTTCTCTCTATCCCTTACCTCGACAAGCAAGTGGAGAAGAGACAACTTCTATAAAATATGGAGGTTATTTTAGGGGCCAAGTCCCACATCTCTAAGATATCCCATGACTTTGATGGTTCATATGCAAAGATAATCATCGATAGGACCCCTAAAAAAATATTTTAAGTATAAACGACATGAGGGGTTTTGACACGCATGAGTTAGGCACGAAGGCACACATGAGAGAAAGATAGAAAACACGTGAAGGATTGCACCCTAACAGATTGTATTCCATACTTAGCTGCATTATGAGCCACGAGGAAAAATGGAAAGATAGAGGGTTGGAGTAGCGGCCAAGAAAGGTTTTGGAGATAAGAATAGAGCATAAAGACTTGCAGTTCAAACAAAGTCTATTTTGAGATACATCTCATGTGAAGGAAGTTAAAGCGTCATGCAGAGCTTAGGCTATTAATAGGATTAGATATAAAATTTATATTATAAGATAATCTATTATTAGCAAGCTTGTATGCTCTTGTAGTTGGCTTGTAACACATGCATGACTATTTCTAGCATGTGGGATATTTTTGGAGAGTGCACAGGTGGTGTAGGGAAAGTCCCCACCCCTATATATATATGTATTAATTTTTCACGACATGAGATGACATTTGATTGTTGTTGTTCTACTTATGCGTATGATCTTATGGCGTTACTATTGACATATTCAACTTCTATACTTTCATGGTGATTAATACAATGGATCTTTATTGTTGGATATTGGTTGTTGACATATCTGTGACTAGATCTTGTATGGTAAATCTAATATTGATTCTTGTTTACCTCATTCTTGCATATGGTTGTGATCAAGATCTATTTATTCTCTATCTTTGCATGTTTTATTATGGGTCTAGATTATATGTATTTTCATGCTAACTCCTTGAAAAAGCTGCCATAAAAGAGGGACCTGGTACCTTACATGCTTCGGGTGAGCGCTCAGGCCTGCCTGAGTGATGTGCCAATGGGCCATGGGTTGTTCTTGGTAAAATAAAATACTACATTTTGGTTCCGTTACCGAGACCTCTTTTCAAGTTGTTGCAAGGATGTTGCATGATGGAGACATATTGATTGACCTTGGCCAACATTAAAAGTTGGGTAGAAAATTTGGAGGAAGAATTTGCTCATAAATACAATACTGGACCTGATTTTGATGCTCGCGCATGGGTTGAAGAAAATCTGTATCATGAACTCTATGAGACATTTTTTGATGTTTTCCTATAGAGTTGTGTGAGTGGCTGGTAGCATACGCATCGAAGAGAAATTGGAGTTATAGATATATTTTTTGGACACAAGAAGATTACCGAACTTTGTATGATGTTGATTTGACTTAGACACATGTTGTAGATCATTGGTATAGTGGTGTTTTGCATAGTTACACATTGGAGTATGTTGTTTCTACTTATTCCTATCCTAAGGTTGCTGAGTTCCAGTTCTTGCACGAACCCAGGGGATATTATTTACGCACTATCCCTTTAGCCATTAAGATCTTGATGATAACCCTAGATTTGAAAGAATGACCTATAGCTAGCTAAATCTCCTATGCACGTAGGGGTAAGAGCAGGTTTGGTGAAAGATGGAGGATCTTACGGTAGAGAGGGAAAGAGAAGAAAGACGAATTAAGTATAATGAAGCATGAGAGAGGGAATTAGCCAACAAGTATGACATTGACGAGTCTATGGGGTTGTGGAGACAGGTGATGCTTGAAGGATTCGAGGTTCATGCAGAGGATGTGGAACCTGAGCAGCCGGTACTCCCTCATTTAGGTAAGCGCAAAAGAGAACCCCCCTCGGCTTTTGATGAGAGCACGTCAGAAGAAGAAAGAGTAAGGGCCGTAGGTGCGCATCTGATCCCACCTGGTGACCTTGCCCTTACACTTGGTGTTTCATTTCTTCAAATAATTATTGATAAACAAACTAGTATTGGTGATAGAGTAGTAACTGATGAACCCCATTTTGTTATGTTTAAGCCTTGTTTAAACTCATACCATTTTGACATCATGATACACAATGAACAATGATTACTCTTTATATTTAATACTTTACTATGATTATGAAGAAATTATTACATATATGTTGTCATGTAAATTTGCAACAAGAAAATTTCCAATTTTCAAGTATGACAACGATACCCATGTGTCAATTTTTTCAAATTTTACCATTCCATGACACCTCAAGTCTACCCTTCTTTTACCCCAAGCCTTACTCAGTCCATGTAATGGTACTCAATTGGATTTCCATTCAATTCCCCTATGTGATTTAGGAAATCAAAGATAGTCATCCCTAGGTGATTTTAGGAATTTGTGAAGAATACCAAGTTTTGGGTAGTTTTGGGAAGGGCTATCACTAGCCTTCTCAAGACTAGTGCACCCCCTTGGAGAAAAAATAAGGAGAAAAAATCACCATGGAGGAGTATTAAAGTGATAAATATGTTGTGGAGTTGAGTTTTGGAATATTTAGGGAAGTTCAGAGGTTTTGGAGCCGATTCAGAGAAATCAATTTTTTGGGAATGAACGAGCATGCACCATGAAAATGGACCTGAACTTCAAAGAAAGATTTTTAGAGATAAATAGTGATTTGGAATCCAAACAAAGTACATATGGAAATTATTTTCAATGCTTTACATGATGGAAAAATGGGACCCCTCAAAACCCCATACTTTTTTCTAGGTAGCTCATTCTTCTGGTGTAAAGCTGGAGGTGTCGAGAAAAAAAGATCCATTTGGAGGGTTTTAAGTGATAATTGAACTTTGGTATCATCCACAATATTATTAAAAGGCATTTTCTAGTCAAAATAATACAAATTATCACCCAAAAGCTCATATGGGAGCTCAAGATATGGCCTTTACAAGTTGGCTCTCAAGGTACAGTCTTTGACACTTGGTCAAATTTTTGATGGGACACGTGGTAGCCTGTGGTTAAGGCACATTTTCATGTCCCTTATGTACATTTTGGAAAGGGACAAAAAATTGCACCCAACCCTTATTAGTCCCTAGAACACTAACGTGACCTCATGAATTGCCAGTTTAGCCCCCGAGAGCTAGTTGGAGCCTTTCCTCTCACTACATGGATGATCGCCAAGTGTCACAATGAGGCACAAAGTGGAAATTGATGTCCCTATTTCACCGGATTCTTAACATATTTAATGAAACAAATAGAAGGTGATAGACCAAGGAGGAATACCTGTTTGTGATGTCGGTTGAAGGTTGTGTGTGCGTCCTAACTTCCTGATCCAATGCTGATTGGGAATACTTCCTTTTGGCTAGGAGGAACTACTTGTAAAGTGCAAAACAATACCACCAAATAGATTTAAAAACAAAAATGAGTGGACTACCTAGTAGATTCTAGATCCGGGAAGCGTGGTGCTTCCTGAACAGGTTGTCAGTCCACTTTTATATAACAATATTAATGCTATTCGAAATAAACATGAAATAACAATCTTATTTGAATGGAAACAATTTAGGTACATCATAAAAAATGAATAAGAAATGTCAAGTAAAAATGTGGTTGAGGTAAAAATGGGTCATGTGGTTGATCTAGTACAGGCTTTTGGTGAGGTCTGTAAAAAAGGTTACAAATGATTATGGGCAGTTTGGGAGTGAGTATTAGCTTATTGTCCTGAGATGGGTTATTAGACACAGAGACCGATGTCGGTCAGGGTATGACCGATGACGGTTTAGGATGGATAATGGTAGAATGCCAAAATGGATGTCCAAACTCTCTCTCTATGTCTACACAGAGAGTTGGGAAGGTCTGTGGTGGGAATGTAGGTGGGGTGCCAGTCTTGGGTAATGTTTTGTGAGGTTTTTGGGGTGATAAGTTCAACTTAGTGAAATTCTGTCAAAAGATACAGTAACCGACATCAGTCTGGTGACCGATGCTGGTGAAGGGGAAACCGACGATGGTTAGGGTGACCAGTGTCAGTAGGGGCAAAATGGTGGAAATCAAATAATCTTTGGTTTGAGGGCTTCTCTGTGATTGCACAGAGTATGGAGGAAGGATGGTTGGGTTTATAAAAATACTAGGAAGGCTCAAGAATGTCCAAGAGTTGGGTATGAGGAGCTAAAAGGGTTGTGGGTGGTTGGATGGGTGGATTAACATGAAGGTGGGGATGGTAGAATGCAAGGGAGAATAGGATCTAATAAACATAGGTAAAAAAATAGAATCTAAGTAAACATAGAATGTTGTAGATCAAAACATAATTACTTGTATTTGCAGGCCTAGTTGGTGGAAGATAGTAATGGTTGATGTGTGAAACTGGTGGTCAGTGCCATGACAGTGCTTCTCAGAAGCATTGGCTAGGGGTTTCTGGATGCGCAAGAGGGCTCTGGTTCGTGCTTGCATGCAGATCTCTCTCTCTCTCTCTCTCTCGGGGGTGAGGAGTTGATTTGGTCTAAACTCGAAATCACCAACCTTTGGATCAAGGTTGTCAAAATGAATAATATATGATAACCGTCATGTTAACGGTTAAGGAGGGTTAGGGTGACCGCCATGCCCATTGGTTCGGGTCTAAAATGGTATTTTGTGCCACTTACTGATGGGTGAGATTACTATCACCCTGGAGGATGTATACAGGATCATACGACTATCGATAGTTGGGGAGCCGGTTTATTCCATTACTTCAGAGGCATCATAGGAGCCGATAGTGGCTATTTTTCGAGAGGCGATGGTCGAGCTGAGGTACCATAACACAAGCCTTAGCTATGGAGACATGTATGGGGCCCATCCTTAGGATATGAGGTTGGTTGTTCTAATGATGAAGGTGGTATGCTATTTTTCCTTACTAGATGTGGAGGGTGGGAGATTCCCACGAGCACTGATGGGGGTTCTCCAGGACAAGATGGAGGAGCGGGTCCATTTTTCTTGGGCACCGGTATTCTTAGTGTAACTGTATAGAGAGCTATGGGCTGGAGGGTGGGAGATTCCCACGAGCAATTGTTTGGTTTCCAGGAAAGATTTAGGAGTGGGTCCATTTAATTTTGGGCACCGGTAATCTGAGTGTAACTGTAAGAGAGCTATTAGGGACTATAGACATACACTAGTTAGGGTAAGGAGGTTGCAAAGGTTCAGTTTGTGCTGCACATTCCTACTACACTGGTGGGCATACGAGCACATCGTATGTGTACATCCAGTTGGTTTTCCCCGACATGATTGGTTTGGGGGTGGCCGGGTCAGAGTTGGATACAGACGGTGGGTACCACTTGGTGGACAACATAGGGCGATGAGGGCCACACACGGTGTTGCACATTACAGGTGAGTGTTGGAGGGGTTGGCTGGGGTTGATATTGTTTGGAGGCCATATGTTGGCTTTCCTTCATATAGGCACATGGCAGAGGAGTTGGAGGAGTTACAGCTACTCAGGTGGATAGAGGGGCGTCGTGTCGGCGAGCATGAGATGATACTTGTAGACAGGGTTAGATGGTAGTTTGGGCTGCCATAGGATGTGCCTCAACCATTCTCACAGTATAGGAGAGGTGACGTGGAGAGACCTATATCTCCACCATGACCGAATATGTCGATATAGTAGGAGGAGTAGACAGTGGACAAGAGGATTGATGATGCCGAGGTCATAGATAGATACAGGCAGTGGTGGGCAGTGTAGCTACGGGCGATACCACCAAGGCCTGGGTAACCTGACTTAGCCACTGTCATAGTATAGAGGGATACCTTGCAGGGTCAGGTGGCTGCCCTTCAGGCATAGATTACAGTGTTATAGGGGAAACTTACTGGGTCAGAGGCACATATTGTCACTTTACAGGCGCAAGTGGTGGCCCTACATGCCCAAGTTACACAGGGACATCCACCCACACAGGGTGGAGATAGAGATGGGGGATAGGTTTCCACCTTACAGGTGTAGGTAGTAGGTTTGCAGGGCCAGTTGGCCACTGCACATGCTCAGGTTGTGGCCCTATAGGACTAGGTTATAGTGCAGGAACCACCACAGGCTCAGGGACAGGGTCCCATATTACAAGCAGTAGTAGAATAGGGTCCCATGGTACAGGAAGGAGGACAGGGTACATAGACATAGGGTCCGAGGCCCGCCTTAGCAGGACAAAGTTTGCAGGTCGTTGTGAGACCTATGACACCACCTCATATGGTGCAAATGGCGAGGTTTAGGGATGCCCTGAACGAGGCACATTATTACCAGGATCATTTGACGACCATAGGGATAGACATACCCTCCTATGCTAAGTATAGGGCACAATGGGTACCGAGTGAGAGGACTAGCTCTTTCACTCATAGCTCAAAGAGTACAGGGGGCCAGCGAGCCCAGAGACAGGGCCAGGTCGAGGCTACAAGTTCACGAAGGCCAGACCCAGCTGCGGGCTAGGTGGATACTAGACCAATACCCATGCGAGGTGGAGAGATGTTAGCAGGGCGCCAGATAGGTATAGAGGATGAGACATATGAGACATGGATGTATATCAGATGGAGTGACGATTAGTCACCGTATATGATCGGTGTATCATTTTTTTGGTATATACCGGCCTGCGTGCCGATGATAGTGAGGATGTACATGAGATTTTTTGTGATTTTGACGATTATACCAACCTGCATGCCAAAGATAGAGAGGCTGTATTTGAGATAGTCATATTGATTTTGTATCTGTGTACATATGTATGGATACATAGACTTTTCTAGTTATATAGATGTTTTATTGGATGGATGATGTTATCTATGTTTTTAATTTCCATTGTTATTGTGCATGTGATGGAAACTAGGTAATTTAGGCATGATGGAGTCTAGGTTATGTAGGCATGATTGAGTTGATGTTATGTAGGCATGACGAAGTCTAGGTTTATGGTTTTGATTTAATTTCCAAGTTATTGGTAATCATGAGAAATAAATTATGGTTTATATGTATGTATGTGGTTTAAATTTCCAAATATTTGATATCATGGGAATGTAAAATGATAAATGGATGATATGATGGTGTGTTAAAAATGGTAGGTATGTATGTTTGTATGTTTTAATTTTCCAATTGTTGTATAAAATGGAAAACTCACTAAGGTAGAATGTGAATAGAAAAATGGGGGAAAATTGGTTAGGGTAAAGAGTGGCTGAGCTAACCTCCAAGGGCCCCATGCCCTCGGAGTGCTACCTATATAGCCCCGGTGAAAAGGGGCCTCAAGGCAATGTAGTTCTCCCGTAAGCTAGGGAAGAATATGGTGAAGCAGAGGAATGGGTTGGTAAGTTTTAAGCATGATTGAGTCTAGGTCATTTAGGCATGGTTGGGTTGGGGTCATGTAGGTATGGTTGAGGTTAAGTCATTTAGGCATGAGTGATTTTAGGTTGATTTTAATGAAAGAGGAATCCCCAAAATGTAGGTGTCGATGGTCTAGTCTTTTATAGAAAAATCAACAAGTGATGAAGAAGGTGAATGGTAAGAGGTGTATAGGAAAATCTGTTGCATTTCATCCTTGTATGTTTCCGTCTAATTTATGAGAACCATAACAAGTCTACCATACCAAAGATGGGCTTATGAACGTAAGACCCTAAAGGTGTTGTGTGATTGACTATTCTAAGGGGGAAGAAAGTCACATGATCATGGGATGTCACATTTGTGGCATGTACCTTGAGAAGGTAGGAAATTAGTGTGAAAAGGCAATGAGGTGAAAATGGTTGGTTTTAGCATAACCTGGTTTTAGCATATTCATGAAATATTGTGAATCTCTGGTGCAAGTAAGCATAAACATGATGAGGGTTGGAAATAATGTTAATATTCCTCCATCATTTAGCACCGCGAGGGTCAGCAGGGGCAACACCAAACATAACACTAAGCAGATCAGGCCCTTAGTGTAAATTGCACTTAGAGTAAAGAGCAATATAAGGGGCCTATTTTTCAATCATGTTAAAACCTATCTTATAATTTTTAACTAGAAAGAATGTGTACCTCAAAGAGTGTTTCAAAACATAATTTTTGGGAGGGTATCGTTGGGAGTTTCATGAAGTCATTGGAAAAGAGCCTTTATAGTTGCAGAGATGATATGTTCAATATCCTATTTCATGAAAAAAAATGTTGTAACTTGGCTCTAGTGGTATTACACCGTTAATCCTATGTTTTATATTGGGACATGTATAACTGACATGTGGCTAATATTATTTCCTAACATGTCATATCATAGTTATTTATGCTTCTATATGCTTAGTAGGTTTTCCTTGGTGCTTTACATAGTATGATAGGGTATATATAGGAGTTAGTAAGTGGTAGATGAGCATTATATTGAGCACTTGAGTCTTATTATAGGGTTTGGAGGTTGTCCCCTTGAAGTGATTAAGTCATTATACTTGCTTAGTGTGATCATTTCTATATATTTTGGTTTTATTTACGTGTTATATTGTTGCTGAAATTCATATCTATCTAAGTAATTTAATTACAAGTGGTATCAGAGCTTCGACCTGGCCAAAATTGGGTCAAACCCCTAATTTTGAAGATTCATCTATATCTCCAAAACAATGGAGAAAATTTCTACAAATTTTTTAATTAAAGTGGCAAAATCAGTTAAGTGAGGTTCTCTCCAAATTTCCTGATCTTTTAATATATTTTGCACAAGTTATAGTCATTTTAATGTTTTTAATAAATTCACTCCATAGGATTCTATTTTTGGATTTTTTGTAAGTTTCTTATATTTTTTGAAATCTTGTATAAAATTAGCCAGGGCTTGTTCTCTGTCTTTTTATTTATTCATCCAATATCTATACAAAACCCCAAACCCTAAATTCCAACCCTAATCCTTTTACTCAAGACTTAAAGCCTACATCATGACAAGAGATCAACTAGAGGCAAAGGGAAGTGTCAAGCCACTCCAAGAATGACTCCAAATAATAAGGATAAGGATTTTGAGTATTCATCTTTTGAGGTATTTGATATGGTTAACCAACTTGAGGACAAGGTGAATAACATGGTGACTATGGGTGACCTCAACAATATGTAGGTCAAGTTTGGTAATCAATTGAACTTAATAAAGGATGAAACGAGGACAAAATTGGACAATGGATTGAACACCGTGAAGGGTGAAATAAAGATGGAATTTGAATCATTAAGGAAAGAGTTTATGTATATTAACCCAAACACAAAGTCTGGTAATAATCTCCATTCAAGTCACATGGATTCCTGTAGACACAAAATTTATGCACTTGGGTACATTTTTATGTCCTAAAACATACTATTGTATACATGATTCATAAGCAAGAAAACTAGTGGTTGACAACTCCTTTTGGCATTTTGGTTTCTTTATCTCTTTCACTTTACTACTTCTGAGCATCCTTTTGGATTTACACATCTTACAACTATGCCAACACTTAACTAATTTTCCTTTTGATGGCCTCAGACACTGGTGCCCATCTAGGACAGAACACCCAAGCGCTTCTGTCCCTTCTGGGCGCTCATTTCCCTCTTTTCCTTCTTCTTACTCTTTAGGCCCTTTTCACCTCTTGGGAATCTTTTAACACTTTAGGTTGGCCTTCCAGTTGTCAATTACAAAATTCAAACAAGGGAATCATATATATAATTAGTTACTACTCTCAAATAAAGGGCCAAACACTATAAGCATTATCTATCATCACCTAAGCTTACAGAAAGGCACATGAGCACTACAAGGATACATCTAACACACTCATATAAGGGACAAGGGTTGCATTGATCTACGTACACAACATAGGAGGGGAGTTCATTCTATTCCATCACACATATTCTGCATACTTGGAACAATCTAGATCTAACCCACTATCTCGACGTCATTGGCGTGAGGGAAAACCTAGGAAAAGGACATCATTTCACACACAAGCACAAAGAACTACATGGATTCGAAGATGTAGTGCAACACTCGGTCGTAAGTTCACTCTTTGGGTGACCGTTGGGGTCAGTCTAAATCCACATTCTGCATCATTTTTATTGGATTTGACGGGGTTTGTGGACAGTGTAGGTAGATATTAGTTTTACAAGTTACATGTATGATCGTCGATCTAAGAGAAAAACATAAGTGGTCTTCATCTTCAAGTGGTAACAACAACAATACATAAGTGGTCTTCATCTTCAACTGGTTAAGTTGGTGCTTGATCACCTTAGCATGTTGTAGCCTCCTTGTAGGATTGGTGCCTTGTTAAATAGGATTTGGTGCTCTTTGTGGGGTTGGTGCCTCACTAAAAAAACTTGTGTGATGTGTCATATTCATGCAAGTATTTTTGTTTGAGTAATATAATCAAAAGTTTCATTGGGATTTCTTCCTCTCGAGGGTTTCCCACTTTACATCTTGTGTTCTTGTGTGCTCTCTCATTCACGTGTATGGTTGATCATGTTTAATGTGTTACCAATGGTTAATGAATGTTGATTTGATGCCCTAAATGGTGTATGCAACAAAAATTAAAGGTTTTAAGTAAGGATTTTAAGTAATGGTGTTCCAATAATTGGTATCAGAGAAGGTCCTTTTGAATAATCTTAATCTCTTGAAGGAGATCCTTTGAAGCACTAAAATGGCAAGCCAACAAAGTGGCACTTCTACAAGCAAAACTCCCTTCATTTGATGGATCAAACTACACATTTTGGAGCATCAGGATGAGGACTCACATCATGTCCCTAGGTTTTAACACTTGGAAATTTGGGATAGATGGGTATACATTTCCTCAAACTCCTCCAAACACTATTGCAGATAAGAAGGAAAATAATGACAACTCCAAGGCAATGAATGAAATCATGTGTGGACGAGTAGAATCAAAACTTGTAAAGGTCATGCATTTTACATCAACTAAAGTTATGTGGGAGAAACTTTAGGTTATCTATGAAGGATGTTTCAAGGTAAGGATAACAAAAGTCCAAAATTTTAGAAATCAGTTTAAAGGCCTAAAGATGAGAGAAGAGGAATCTATTGCATATTTACTCTAGAGTTGATAAAGTTGTCAATACCATGAGAGGGTTAGGTGAAGAAGTGAAATAACTAGTGGTACAAAAAGTGTTGATATCCCTCACTCCTAAGTTTGACCCTAAAGTTTTTGCTATTGAGGAAGCCAAGGATTTTAAGGTCATGTTGACTATGGATGAGCTACATGGCATCCTATGCATATGAGATGAGGATTTTTGATTCAAAACTTATCAAGAAGGAGATTGCTTTCAAGGATGAGAAGAACTCAAAAGATAAGAAGACTAATGATGATGATGATGCTTCTGAGATTGATGATGATGAACTAATTACAATGTTTTCTAGAAGACTGAAACCAGGGTCTGGTAAGTATGAAGGTAAGTTGCCTTTTAAATGTTTTAATTGTGGAGAAGTTGGTCATTTTTCTATTAAGTTCCCTCATAAGATCAAGGATGAAGATGATGAAGATCATAACAAGAAGAATCACAAGTATGATAAAGGCAAGAAGAATTTCAAGAAGTTTGATAACAAGAAGAAATCTAAGAAGATTTTTTTACACAAAAAGAATGTTGTTCATCTGATAAACATATTTGTGATGAAATGTTTAACTCTGAATCAATATCTGAAGATGAAAAGATAGGTGATGAAGTCTTGTTTATGGCCAAGAATGCAATGAGGTTTATGAGTGAAAATTCCATTTTTTTGGTTAATCCATGCACTTTGAGGAGGAGGAAGAAGGAGATGACATAGAGGCTGAGCTAATGTGTGTATGTCGAGAAGCTAAAGCATACTAAGAATAATGTTAAGAAGCTAAGAGAACAAGTCAAGGAATATGAAGGGAAGATTTATGAACTTGAGGAGAAACATTGGTCTGAAACCAGTAAGCTTGATGAGACAATCAAAAGGTTAGAGATGCAGATGAGTTCCATGACTTTAAGCCTTCAATCTAAGGAAGAATAATGCGTTAAGGAATAAGAAGACAAGATAATTATAATGGGAGAGTTGTTTGAGGTAGTTAATAGAGCTAAGACATTTCAAAAGTTTGAAAAGAGATCCAAAGATCTTGATGATCTTTAAGTAGTTAGAGATCTGCTAGAGACAGGACTCATTTGGGGTTCAAGGATGACTTCAAAGGAAAACGAGTGATGCAAGATGATAATGTTCCTAGCAAGGAGATTAAAGGTGCAAGCACCAAAGAGGAATAGAAGGAGAGGAAATTCAAAGACAATGTGAAGACAAATTCTGTGAGGCAGACCAATGCATCAAGGTATGAAAGATTCTTTAATGGCTATTGTTATACTTGTAATGGCTTTGGACATAGAGAAAAGAGTGTAAGGGGTTTATCAAATATTATCATCCATGGAGGGATAGTAGAGATGAAAAATCAAGGAAAGAACTTATTTCTATAACTATCATGAGAAGGGTCACACTACCAAATATTGCCTATATGAGTCATCTAGTCAATTTTGGAGAGAAGAAGGCTCAAGAGGTATGAATAGGATGGTATGTTTTAATTGTAATGAGGTTGGACATATAACTAGAGATTGTTGTTATGGTCCTTCAAGGCAAACTAGAAGGTTTCAAACTCCTAGAATGTATAGGATAAGAGACAAGGCATGTTGTGGGAGCCAAGAGAAAACAATGTTTTTCCTCCTAAAGGAGATATTGAAGCAAATCAATAAGGTTCTCAGGTTGCAGATCATAAGAAAGAAGGAAAAGTGAGTCACTGGTGTCTAAGATGGCATGAGACCTCTTTATTATGTTTTTCTAGAATCCTTATGTGAAGGATGTCTCTACTAGGATTCTTAGAGACATTCACCATTTGTATGAAGCATGGTGTAAAGAGGGAGCATGAATGGTTGTAGCATGGAATTGTAGAAGTGTTGTCATGGTGTCAAGATGTGTTCATGGTGTTCTTGAAGGTCTCCAATCTATTTTGGAGTTAGTTTAGGTGTTGTCATGTTGTAAGGATATTGGATTCATGAAGAAGGAAGTCATTCATTCTATATGATGACTTGATCATACCATCAAATGCAAGGTGAAATAGTGCATTTCAGGTATGCTTGTGAGTTAAATGGGTCTATATGTTGTGTCTCAATTCTTGACTCATGTTTTGTGATGCCTCAAGAGTTTCCATACATCATGGAGGTAGTATGAAGAGTATAAAGAAAGGACATGTCAGTGAAAGTGAAAAAGATGAGTCCCTTAGATGATAAACATTATTGCTTCAACATTGTATGTGAGTGCTTGGAGTCTATAGTGGTATCCAAAAAAGAGTATAGAGTATCAAGAGTTTTTGCATGGTTATACAAGCCTAGTGTGAATATTTCATCTTGATGAAGGTCTACAAAGATTGTGCAAAGACATCATAAACTATGGTATGTTCTTTGAGTTTATCTTTGAAGTAGTTACAATGTTGTAAGGGCATGAATGTATTGCTACAACCTATACATGAAGTTTCATGGTGTTTTAAATGGATGCATGAGTTGAGGGGGAGCTTAAGTGATCATAAATCCTTGAAATAAGAAACTAGGAGTGTTTCAGGGCTTGCATAACTGATCATTTGCATCATGACAAGGTACAATAGGGTGTTAAGCACTGTAATGGTGAGTTACAACTGGTTGAAGCTTCCATGAAATAGAGAGAGTTGATATTGACCTTCAAGCAGGTATCTTAGGTGTCAAGAAGGGACAACTTAGCAGAGCCGATGGTTTTTTGTAAGTATAGTTGTAGGGGGAGATTTTCATAAGCTCAAACAGGTGTGATAGCATGAAAAGAGGTAAATAACACTAAAAAGTTGTTTCAAGTCTGTGTTGTTAGCTTTGACCCATCTCCATGGCTTTTGGTTGAGGTATGTTCTTGTATTTTTGCATAAACAATTAAAGGATGAGGATATCTTACTAGGGGGAGAATCTAGATGATGATTTATGTGATAAGTGTGCTCCTATAGAAGGGAGAAGTTTGACATTTTTGGTCTAAAGGGAAGCTTCGGGGCTCTAGGTCCTAAAAGTTGATTACAATATGCTAATGTAAAATCCAAGTCAGATTGTGGGTGTTTTCAACTGAGACAAGTTTGGTGAAGTGTTAAGCATTTTGTTTTTGCTCAATATCAATATTGTTGGCATGTGTGTGTGCTATGATATGCTTCTGCCCAGGGGGAGTTATAATACTCTTATGATGCAAAAACAAAATTAGAGAAGAAGAATAACAAGACTGTGAGATGGTTTGATGTCTTTGGTTGATGTTTCCAACCAAGAGGCAATATCAGTATGTTGAAGAAGATGAAGCACTATGTGCTACAATTATGTAATTTGTCATTAATGTAAAAAGGGGGAGAAGTACTAGGTTGTTTTCCATCAATAACAAAGGGGGATATTGTTGGCATGTGAGAGCTAGTGTTGTCATTAATGTAAAAGGTGCAAGTACATTAATGAAAAAGGAGGATGATGTAAGAAGTGCAAGAGGAAGTTTTGTAACAATGATGTCATGAGTAGAGAAGGATTGGATTGATTGCAAGAGTGAAGAATGGTGAGATCTGCTTAGCCAAGTAAGCATAAGAACGAAGTCTAGTCAACATAGGTGATGGCGTATGGAGGTTTGAGATGTATAGATGCTTGAGAAGCATGGTAGAGGTATGGAGAGCATGTTGGTGATGTATTGAGACACTCATATAGGTCTCAGGAGGTGAGTGCAAGGTGAGAATAGGGTTTGTAGGTCTTCATATAGACTTAGTCTAGGTACTTGGTGGCCTAATGGAGTATGATCATCAGGTGCAGATGGTTGTGGGCCCATGAGGGCATGAAGAGGTGTGATACATGTTTTCTCAAAGGTGTTAGGCCCTTTCAAAGAGTTTTGTAGCCAAGGTATGATGTCTATCTACTATGTTTGGGTTTAAACTAGACCTATTCCTAGGACCTAGCTATGGAAGTCATGGTGGTTGAGAATATGTAGGGCTAAGTATGAGTAGGTGAGAATTGGAGAAGTTAAGAGAGGTTTTCCTATCAATGTGGGCAAAATTTCAGGGTAGTATGTTGAGATTTTCTCAAGATATAAGGTTTTTGGTCTTATCGAGCTCTAGCTTATGGATAGGATGTATTTGACATGTGTGGAGACTTTAGAGGTATGACGAAGCTTCCTTGTGTTCTTGGATTCCATGGAGTGCTCGGTGGAGATGGAACTAGCCTTTTAGGCCTAATTGTGCATTTTGAGTGTCTTGGTGCATTACCGACCCATATGGGTCTTTCATATGATTTTATATGAGTGTGTAGGAGTTTTTTGATGTTGATATGACTGAACTTAATTGCCATGACTGACCTAATAGTGTTTACAAGATGAATCATGTATTTAAGTGAGTGTATTTGTTCATTATGAACTAGTTGTTGTGTGAGAGAGGAAATTTTGACCCTAGAGAGAGATTAAAAGAGGTATGAGGGCATCGGGACAAAGATGAGAAGAGGTGTGAAGTGTTTAGAAATATTGAGGATCAAGTTTTCATGGTCATTAGACCTAATCAACCCATGAAGAAGCAAGATTGAGCGAAGTAGGAGAGAGTGTGTTTGAAGAGGGTTTTGAAGTGTGCGAGCTGAAATTGTGATTACTACCAGTTGTAGCAACAAGAATACATTAGTGGTATTCATCTTAAGGTGGTTGAGTTTGTGCTTGATCACCTTAGGGGGTTGTAGCCTCCTTCCAGGGTTGGTGCCTTGCTAAATATGGGTTGGTGCTCCTTGTGGGATTGGTGCCTCACTAAACAAATCTTGTGTGATGTGTCATATTCATGCAAGTATTTTGGTTTGAGTAATATAAACAAAAGTTTCAATGGGTTTTCTTCCCCTCGAGGGTTTCCCACTTTACATCTCATGTTTTTGTGTGCTCTCTCATTCATGTGTATGGTTAATCATGCTCAATGTGTTCTTAATGGTTAATGAATGTTGACTTAATACTCTAAATGGTGTATGCAACTAAAAGGAATTAAGTGAGGGTTTTAAAGGACCGATTCAACCCCTATTAGTCCATTGTGCTTTCAACACCTTCGGGTGCCGGGTGTATTATTCGAAATGAAAAAATTGAAATTGTGATTGTGGGTTCATTTAAAATCCAAAATGGATCCTATAATTTGGCGGAAATTCAAGCCTTGGAAAAAGGCTTGTTTTTGGCTAAAAATATAAATATTAATAAGTTGTAGATCAAAGGAGACTCCCATATTATAGTTAATGCAGTAATTAAGAAGTAGTTTCTATCTTGGAAAATCAATTTAATGTTGCGTAAGGTTCTCCATTGCCTATCTATTATCTTGGAATGGTCCATATTGCATAACTTTTGGGAGACTAATAAGGAAGCTAATTTTCTCACTAACTACGGTATAAATCAAGCAGAGGAGGAAAAGGCTGGTAATAATTACAATGAATGGCCTAATTTTGGAACCCTTTTTAATGATGGCTAATCGGTATCGTTAAAGTATGGGATTTATTTTCCAAAACATGTGAGCGCTAGGTAGTTCCCTATTTTAGTGTTGCCATCATCTTTTTCTTTATTCCTATTCTGGTTTGGGTTCTCTATTTGGTAAAAATGGACTACTTGATGTATCCTTTTCTTAAATTTTCTAGGGTGGAGTGTGAGATGGATTTCTACTCAAAAATAACTTGGATGCGTTTGAAATCCATTTTCAAGGTTGGTTCACTGCAAGACTTGGAGGCCATCGAATGCATCATTGGGGAGGAATATCTCAAACAGGAGGTTCATCTAAGGGTTAATGCATAGGTTACTACTTCTTTTGTGGTCACCTGTTGATTATCCATCTTATTAAAGAATGGGCACTAGAGCTGGGACATAATTGGATTTGGCCAACTCATCGAGTTGGCATGGAGGTGGCGATTGATAAAGCTTTGCTTGTTTTTTGGCCTCTACTGATGGAGGCTGGGTTTTCAAAGAAGGCCTGGTGGACATTGGTGTTTTTTTAGAGCTAGAGAATCGTTTCATTTTTCTTTTGGGATTTACTAAATCGGTTATCAAATTTAGTAAAAACAAGGATTTCGGGCTTGTTCTGATTAATTGTCCTAATTTTAAAGCTCTGACTGCCCCTTTGAAATCAGAATGAGAACATTAGGATTGGCTGGGGAGTTGGGGTTGTGAGGCTTTTGCTTAGCTGAAGGACCAAGATGAAGATGGGAAATTGAATCTCTTGCCGGCTCTTGTTCCCTCTTCGAGATGCTCTCTTATTGTTGTGGAAGTGATCAAGGTTTATTTTGACTTGAAAGATTAATGGATCCTCTTGCCTGGTCTAGTCTTTAATAATGATATGTATAGTGAAGTCTATGTTTTTGGTCTTTGGTCAATTTTTGGGTGCCTAGTAAGGTCGGGGGTTATGTGTTCAATACAGTTTTGTATCCTTAGTAGTTAAGTCCTAAAGTCAATCACAATTTGGTTTAGTAGTACCGGTGGCATGGTTTTTGGAAAGCTCTTCACGATGTATATTTCTATGTAAAGGGAAAGGGACCCTTCAACCCTCGTTTATCTATAAAAAAATACTCAAGAATAAAAAAAGGTATATTAAGAATAAATTTTAACACATATCTTGGGTGGTAGCAAATTTGATAAGTTCAAATAATATTAATAAAATAATATTAATATTAATAAAGTGTTAACTCTGAACACAACCAATGGATGTTGCATAAGTGAAAATGCTTTACAAAATCCAATCTTTAATGTTGTTCAAAGATTCAAAAGAAAAAAATACGTGTACACAAAATCACCTCCCCAAAAACCTGCATAAATATTAGTTTAGACAAGTAGTAAAGGTATATATATATATATATATATATATTCTTCCCTAACATTATCGAAAAATGTAAGATAGAGGATAACATGAAGCAAAGATGCCTTCTTACAAGAGAGCTTCAAGATCTCATAAAGATCCTCAAATAAGGGGGCAAACCTCGAGTTGTTACCCAAGAAGTCTACATTCTCCTCGTCCTTAGAGGCAAAAATAATTTCTTTACTCGAAAATGTTTAGATGAAGGCCAAATATGTCCGTCCATACTAATAGTAAGAAATACTCATAAATCGGTGGACCCCATTCCCTCCCCAATCACAAAATGCATACTAAAAAGTGCTAAATATACTAAACAATAGCACCCATGAGTTTGTGGACAAGAGATGAAGGTGGCCTTTCTACATCCATAAAAAAAGCAAAAAGAAAAAAAAAGAAAAAGAAAAAAATGATGTGTGAACAAAGTCCACGAAAAAGTTGGTTAAATACAAATATAGAAGTTGCACAAAATTGGTGCTAAGAGATCGGAGACCAACCAAATTCCAAGCTTGTAGAGAGTGCAAAACGATTAAATTATGAATATGATAGCAAAATCAGACTTGTATCAACGTAAAAAAGGATCAATAGATGTCATGAAACCATGAATCAATAGAGATACAGCTAAACCATTGATCTACTCGTCGCATCAGAGCTAGCCACTCTTCCTTTGATAATACGCACAATGGAAATATACAAGAGAGAGAGTATAGATCGTTGTTAATGGAAATATATGAGAAACTATATTGATATGGAATGTAGTAGTTGTTATATGAATTTCCATGTATTTTTATAAATCGTTGCCAAGAAAAGTAAATGAATATGTGAAAATATTTTATTCAATATTTAAATGTGTAAAATTTTGGAATTGTAATAAAAGTTAATTTATAGCATTAAATGTTACTAATGTCAATTGTTGTTTTTTTGTAAGATGAGGTGGTGTGATTTGTGTATTGTTATAGCTCATGCCATTTCTAAGAGTATTATCTTGGTGCAATGGGTGTACTCTTATAGTTTGGGTGGGGCATGAGCATCAAATGTTTGTTTTTTAACAACGGGAATTAAAATTTTAGCCAACCTTAAAGATATGATTATTTGTAATGTGGTTCATTTGTTTAGTAGTATTGTGTTTAATTTATGTTTAGTTTTTTTCAAGGTTTAAATTACTAGGTACACTCGAGGTGAAAATACGTCATGAGGAATGTGAAAAAATGATAAATGTAAAATATTTATTAATATTTTTTTTGTGGGAGACTTTTTTTGTTGTTTTCGCGGATGTTATCAAAACCTATATTTATCTTTGTATCCACCTTTCATACTAAGTCTAAAAATATATATTATTTAATTTTTTAATCAAAAAACTAAACAATCTTAAAATTAGACTTGTAAGTTGAAATACCAAAAAACCGATGAACCTAATAACTCCACTATCATCAAAATGTGACAACATGAAAGAAAACCTAAAACATTGCATTTAAATTTGGTAACATGATTGCAATTACACATCATGAATAAGAAGATGCTCTACGGACTAAAAGAAACACGGGGACCATCATCACTATCAGATGAGCTAGAAGATTCTTCTCATTCTGTAGAGTGTAGGTCCCTTGCATTGCGCTCATACAAAAGTCTTAAAACTATTGAGGTACCATCATTATTGAGTGTTGCACGCCTCCTTGAGGGAAATAGATACTGATATGGTATTCATAATAAATGTCTTGGTGCCTACACACCGCATACACACATTATTTTATCAAAACACATAGCCTAAGTCATTTCCTTCACCACATAAAATCAATTTCTACCCCTTCGTAAATCATATTTTACCCATCTAAATTACCTTAACCCCTTAAAAACCACCTAACCATCCCTAAACCATTTTACCCAACCCCCAAACCTCCCCAACTCACCAAAACCTCTTCCCAAACATTTTACCTCGTCCCCATACCCGAAAATCCCATTTAGGAAGTGGTTTCAGGGTAAGTGCACGAAGTTGAGGGGCCAAAAAGCGGAGAAGAATCCAAAAAAACCAAAATGCACTCGCATTTTAATTTGTTTGGCTCAGGTTTCACTGAACCTATAATGCGTACGCATTTCAAACAAGTCAAATGCGTACGCGTTATAATGCGTATGTGTTTTGTGTAGTATGGACCATGCATATGTGTTTTTGGTGGTTTATACTTACACAAATAAATGTTTAAGTATAATAAATAATAAAAGTATAAGAAATAATAAAAGAATAAGATTTCTTTTATTATTTCTTATACTTTAAATTTATTTTAGTAAATATAAGAAATTAGGGTCACTCTGCACCTTATGGAAGTGGTCTCGTAACTCCAACAATTATAATCTAGAAGATAGTTTTTCAAAATCTAATATGGTCATGACTTACTCATTTTTAGAATTTCAGCAAACGACCTAAAACTTTCAAGGCATATATATTGTAGTCGGTCTTTGTTTTGGGAAAGCATATAGTCATTTTGTAGGTTTTTTAACCTTCTGGATTGGATTTTGGCCCTACCACTACTTGAATTGGTACCAATTTTTAAATTTTGTCCATAATTCACTTTAGTGACCATGAATTAACTCTATGATGTTTGTCTACTTCTTACTAAAAAGAGATCCTCACTTTGTAGATAGAGGATTGTTCCCTGAATGGGATTCCTGTCCTATGGCCAAAATGAGGTGATTGTAATGTGCCTCCTCCTTAAGGTGTGATAACACTACTAGGTGTTGAATGAGTTGTTACGAATAGTACCAAGTGAATTGCATCAAGTGAACTCAGATGATTGCTCATTCTTAGAAACACGGTGCTTCATATAAAGATCATCCCCTCACCTTTCCTAGCTCTAAAAGCATCCTTTCATGGAATCAAATTCATGATTCTCATACATGCTTTTGCTCATATGTCTCTTATGGAGACAAACAATGCCTTAATACTTCACAAATAATGGTCCTTGATAACTCGATGACATGATTAGCTCATTTTAGCTTGTTCTGAAGGGTGTTCAATTAACTACAAAATGGCCAAAAATGCCATTTTAGGCCTTCAAAGGAAGTAGTCTCTCATAAAAACTAAATGAGTCAATCGATCACCTTAAACACTATTCCCTACACACTGAAACGCACTAAATGATCTTTTTAGGACTTTCCTTTGGGTGAGGGTTTATGATTTAGGGTTTAGGGTTTAGGGCTAAGGGTTTAGTACTCAAGGTTTAGAGTTTAGGGTTTAAGGTTTAGTGTTTAAGGCTCATAGTTTAGATTTTAGGGTTTAGGGTTTAGGGCTCAGGGCTTAGGGTTCATGGTTTAGGGTTTATGGTTTAGGGTTTAGAGTTTTTGGGTTTAGGGTTTAGGGTTAAGGGTTGAGGGTTTAGGGTTTAGGGCTCAAGGTTCAAGGTTTAGGGTTTAGGGGTCAAGGTTCAGGGTTTAGGGTTTATGGCTCAAGGTTCGGGGTTCAAGGTTTATGGATCAGGGTTGAGGGTTTAGGGTTTAGGGTTGAGAGTTGAGGGTTCAGGGTTTAGGGTTCAGGGTTTAGGGTTTAGGGTTGAGGATTTAGGGTTTACGGTTTAGGGTTTAGGAGTTAGGGTTTAAGGTTTAGGGTTGAGGATTTAGGGTTTATGGTTCAAGGTTTAGGAGTTAGGGTTTAAGGTTTAAAGGTTAGGGTTCAGGGTGTAGGGCAAAGGGTTCAGGGTTTAGGGTTTAGGGATCAGGGTTTAGGGTTTAGGGTTGAGAGTTGAGGGTTCAGGGTTTAGGGCTCAGGGTTTAGTTTTTAGGGTTTAGGGTTTATGTTTAAGGGTTCAAGGTTTAGGGTTTTGGCTTAGGGCTTATGGCTTAAGGCCTAGGGTTCAGGGCTTATGGTTTAGGGTTTAGGACTCAAGGTTTAGGGTTTAGGGGTTAGGGTTTAGGTTTTAGGGTTTAGGGTTTAGGGCTTAGAGTTTAGGGTTTAGGGCTTAGGGTTTATGGTATAGGGTTTAGGCTTTAGGGCTCAGGGTTTAAGGTTTAAGGTTGAGGATTTAGGGTTAGGGTTTAGGAGTTAGGGTTTAAGGTTTCAAGGTCAAGGTTAAGGGTTTAGGGTAGGGTTTCAAGGTTTAAGGTTAAGGGTTTAGGGTAAAGGGTTTATGTTTTAGGGTTTAAGGCTCGAGGTTTAGGGTTTAGGTTTTAGGGTTAAGGGTTTAGGTCACAAAGTTTAGGGTTTAGGGTTTAGGTTTAGGGTTTAGGGCTTAGGGTTTAGGTTTTAGGATTTAGTGTTTGGGGTTTAGAGTTTGGGGTCAGGGTTTAAGGTTTATGATTTAGTTTTTACGGTTTAGGGTTTAGGGTTTAGGGACCTTTAGGATTTAACATTTAGGCCTTAAGGTTTAGGGTTTATGGTTTAGGGCTCAGAGCTCAGGGTTTAGGGTTTAGGGCTTAGGGTGCATGGTTTAAGGTTTACGACTCAGGATTTGGGGTTCAGAGTTACAAGTTTAAGGTTTAGGGGTTAGTTACGGGTTTAAGGTTTAGAGGTTAGAGATCAGGGCTCTAGATTTAGGGTTTAGGGCTCAGGGTTTAAGGTTAAGGGTTTAGGGCTCAAGGATTAGGGTGTAGGGTTCAAGGCTTAAGGTTTAGGGTTTATGGTTTAGGGATTAGGGTTTAGGGTTCATGGTTCATGGTTTATGGCTTAAGGTTTGGGGTTCAGAGTTACTGGTTTAAGGTTTGGGGGTTAGAGCCCGGGGCTCTGGATTTAGTATTTAGGGTTTAGGGCTTAGGGCTCAGGGTTTAGGGTTTAGGCTCAAGGGTTTAGGGTTATGGGTTTAGGGTTTAGGTTTTAGTGTTTAGAGTTTAGGTTTTAGTGTTTAGGGTTTAGGTCTCATGGTTGAGGGTTAAGGGTTTAGGTCACAGAGTTTAGGGTTCATCGAATTTGTAGGCAGAACATTCAAAGAGAGTCATCAAAATTTGATGTTTTTCATCTGTTGATATTTTGAAGGAGGGAAATGTCATATTCCTGACTGTCCAATCCTTCTAAAGACCCCAGTAGTTCTCAATCCTTGGATGTACAGGGAGACACTGTTACTTGGCTTCCATTTATAATGATAGAGATATTTGTAAATTCGTGTTATGACCTCTAAATCTATATGAATTTCAAGTTGCTTGGAAATCACATCACACCCTTCACTAGGATTGATGACTACCCGTATCTTTTTGTTTAGGGGATTTTGAAAACATCCATGGGTTTATCATATAAGGAATTATCAATGAATGGAAGGTCACTAAGTCGTAGGCCAAGTAACTCCCATTTAGAACTAAACAAGAAAGATTTACTAGGCGATTGATAACCCCTTAGTGTTCTTAGCCATTCCCATGTTTCTATGCTTGTTTTGAACACTTTAGGAAGTTCTATAAAATTTACTATCCATTCCAGTAGAACACTTGAACTTTAACTTTCTACGGAGGAGAGGATACTACAGGAAATTCAATTATGATCCTACACCTCTGCATTGATATATTCTCTATGTTTCTTTTGTTTCCTTTAAGATTAGTTTTTTTGTTGTGATGGTTATTTTTTCCAGCTTCCAATGGGTCATCCTGGCTTGCATAATACCATACATGGAAATATGAGAAATGTGAAACTTGTTTCAGAGTGTGAATAAATTTACATTCAAGAGCGCAAGTATATGTGGGGAGAAACAAGTTTGGAAGATATGTGTAATATATGCATTACAAGGCACAAGGTAGATGTCATATCCATTTAGTTACTTGTCCCACCTATCATAAACAAGGTAGTTCTATAAGATAACTCAATGATGGTTCTAGGCATGAGACTAGGAAATATTGATGAAATATGGTTTGGGGTTTAGGGTTTAGGGTTTAGGGGGTTTAGGGCTCATGGTTCAGGGTTTAAGGTTTAGGGTTTAGGGTTTAGGGTTCAGGGTTTAGGGTTTAGGATTTAGGTTTTAGGTTTAGGGTTTAGGGTTAGTGTTTATGGTTAGGGTTTACGGATTGAGGTTAAGGATTTAGGGTTTAGGGTTTAGGGTTTAGGGTTTCGGGTTAAGGATTTAGTGTTTAGGGATAAGGGTTTATGGTTTACGGTTTAGGTTTTAGGGTTTATGGTTAATGGTTTAGGGTTTAGGGTTTAGGATTTAATGTTTAGGGATTAAGGTTTAGGGTTATGGTTTAGGATTTAACATTTAGGGATTAAGGTTTAGGGTTTATGGTTTAGGGCTCGGGATTTAGGGTTTAGGTTTTAGGGCTTAGGGCTTAGGGTATATGGTCTAGGGTTTAGGGTTTAGATTTTAGGGCTCAGGGATAAGGGTGTAGGGTTCAAGGCTTAGGGTTTAGGGTTTAGGATTAAGTGTTTAAGGTTTAGGGTTTAGGGGTCAGGGTTTCGAGTTTAGGATTTAGTTTTAACGGTTCAGGGTTTAGGGTTTAACATTTAGGGCTCGTGGTTCCTGGTTTAGGGTTTAGGGCTTATGGCTTAGGGTTTAGGGCTTAAGGCTCAGGGTTTAGGGCTCATGGGTAAGGGTTGATTGTTTAAGGTTTAGGGTTTAGGGTTTAGGTTTTAGGGTCTAGGGATCATGGTTAAAGGTTTAGGGTTTAAGGTTTAGGGCTCAAGGTTTACAGTTTAGTGTTTAGGTTTATGGCCTATGGTTTAGGGTTTTGATTGTAGAAGTTAAACGCTAAAAGATTTAGGTTGAATGCTGAAATCCTGAAAAATTACCTATGTACTGACTAGATTATACTTTAAAAAACTATCTCCTAAACCATGACTCATGGAGCTGTGAGACTAATTCCATAAGGTTCAGAGTGACCCTAATTTCTTATATTTACATAAATAAATTTAAAGTATAAGAAATAATAAAATATAAATAATAATAAATGAAAAACTTATACTTGAACACGTACACGTTTTACATTTTCTCTTTTCCCAAACCATGCCTTAAGGCTTGGGATCCAGTTTGGATCCCCAAGCCTGAGGCATGGACCTGCACAAACACAACAAACAACGTGTTTTTACAAGAAAATGTAAAAATGCCACTTCCTCTATGATAAATCAAAATAAAACAATCAATCCATTTAAAAAAATTATACCACGATGTAGAGCAGAGTCTCTTCTTTCTAAAAATATAATTTTTCAAATTTTCTGACTAATATAAGGTTTCCATATTATTTATTTTCTAGCTATGCCTTTTTATAGCTATTTTTTGAAGGGTAAATATGTCTATCTTTCATGGTGTATCTTTTTTTGGATATCAAAATTTTAAAAAAATTATACTAGCCCAAACTAGGCATAATTCTATACATATTCAAAAAAAATAATATAATTTTTCGATATTTTTTGAGGTAGTTAGGGGGGGGGGGCACGGTTGGAGCTCCGTTATTTTTCAAAACATAAAATTTATGTACTAGAAAAATCATAAATAAAAAAATATTCACTAAAAAAATCTAAAAAAAAATGGAACCCAAACTAGATTATCCTAGCTATCTTTCTACCAAAGGGTTTTCAAAAATACTAAATGGTGCTCAAAAAATGGTGGGGGCGCGAAAGTCACTCTATTATGTTTTTAAACAAAAACAAGAGCATCTGTTGGTATTTTAATTATTTGACCCACTTAAACTTATCTGTTTTCAATAAAATTTAGTATCTTAGAAACTAGACTCAAAATGCTACGATTCATGTTTCTACAACATCTTCCAATTTTGAGTGTAACTATTTCAAAAAACACGTACAAGTTGAAGTTTTTTTTTTTCAGAAAAATGCGTCCACTTAAGACCCCCTTTTGGCCCCCCAACTTGGTGCACTTACCCTTCAATCACTTCTAAACGTTTCCCTATAATTCTCGGATACCTGATGATCCTAAAAAATCGCCAGCAATTATAAATAAGATTTTCAACTCTTGTTTCAACGATCTTCAAAAATTTCTCAAACATTCTTGCATTCTTGTTTTCAATCAAGCAACGAAGCCTTGCCACTCTAAAGATCCTCAAGTCAAGTAACAATATCCACAACATCAAAAATCTCCCCAGGATCCTACACATAGTAATCTTTGTAGCTTAGTATTCAACAAACCTCCAAGAGATCAACAATCAACAATATCAACCTTCAATCTCCATTTAGAGGTGTTATGTGCCTTCCCAATACTCTAAGGTACCTCTGTTCACTTCATTAATGCTTTGTCATTGTTTTATAACATCAACTTTCATAAAATCAATCATCTACATCTTTGTTTAAATCAACTTATTGTTCTTATATAAAATAAAACATTTTACAACAATCGTTAGTGATTCCTTTGAATCGCCCGCGATTCCCTTGAATCACCCACGATCATCCTAAATTGCCAGTGACTCCTTTGAATCATCTGCAATTCTTATTTTTCAATATCTCTTTAATCAATTTGTCAAATTTTTATCAATTATTATCAATATAGTAAGTGTATTTGATTTGCATCATTCAATATATACTTAAATTAATAGGTTCTTTATATTTTGTTATTAGATCTTGTTCTTTCCTGCATTCCTCCATCCCACCTTTTACTAATCTACCCAACCTATCACACACAACCTTCTAGCTCCTCGTATTTGATCTTTAGGCATCCTTGAGTCTTCCTGATTTTATCATGAACCCAACCATCCTCTCTCCATTCTCTATGCAATCACAGAGAAGTCCAAAAACTAGGTTTATTTAATTACTACCATTTCGCCCCTACCGACGCTGGTTACCTTAATCGTTGTCAGTTTCTCCTCATCACCAACACCGGTCCCCCAATCGACATCGGTTATTGTGTCTCCAGTCAACTTTCACTAAACCTCCCCTAATAGCCCCCCAAAATCACAAAACCTCACCCAAACCTAATACCCCACCTATAACCTCACCACAGACATTCCCAACTCTTTGTGCAGACACAGAGAGATCCTAAACACCCAATTTTGACATTTTGCTATTATCCATAGTATCCAACATTGATTATCCTAAACCGTCATTGGTCACACCCTGACCGGTGTCGGTCTATGTGCCTAGTAAACTGCCTTAAACCAACAAGCTCCCTAATTATCCAAAATTAACCCAAACTACACTAGATTTTACCCAGACCCTGTCTATGACCCTTAGACCACCTACCTAACCTGCTACCTGACCCGGTACATTCACTAGTTTAATTAGTAAGGATTTAATTGTATTGACACTGATAGTAATCTCAGATACATAAATCAGAACACTAACATTATATTCTTTTATTTGCATGTTCAATTATTTTATATTGAGTTATATATCAGTGGATTGATAATCGTCGAGGAAGTATCACACTTCCTGGATCTAGCTCACGCTAGGCAATCCACTAACCTTTTCTATTACCTGTATCATGTGGTCTTGCTTTGCATTACAGGTAGTTCCTCCTAGCCAAAGGGAAGCTCACACAATCAATTTGGATCAGAAATCAGAAACACGTGCACTAAACCTTCAACCACGTGACAACATGTATTCCTCCTTGGCCTATTTACCTTTATCTGTTTCATTATCTGCAACAATTCGGTGAAACATTTTGACACGCTCGATGGGACCCATAAGGGGTTCTTTTGTATTTGTTCATTCCTAGGTAAAAGTTATGTGTTTATTTCCCTTTGAAAAGTATTCACATTAATTTTCTTCTATGGAATATTCTCCTTCTCTCTATTGTCTAAAAGAAATCGTGCTTTTGGTGCTTTAAAAAGAACACGTCTTTCTTTCTACTGCATTGCGTTAGTGAAAGAACATTCCTCTTCCTGTTCTCCATTTGCTATATCGAACGTAATTGTGGATTTGGGATTAAAACATTTGCATTTCAGTCTGGTTTGTTGCATTGTAGCTCACATTAATTGAGGGCAACCTATACACTGGAAGTCATGCCCATCTGATGGTTGACTAATTCAATCGTAGTTCACTTTGCACTCTCTCTATACCAAAACACTTACATAATTTACACATCTTCTTAAACATCATCCTACCTGGAAGAAGTTATCAACGATCACACGATCAAAGGATTGATAGTGGGCACCCAGCTGGTTTCTGTGTACAGTCATTATCTCAGAGAAAGGACCGCCCCCACCAAAACTTTACCTGAAACCATCCGTAGATATTGGCTTTTCATAGGGAACCTTATATCAAATCAAAAACTCTGTTCTAGTCACAAGTCAGTCCTAAAGAACATAAGCTGGAACATAAAATTCACCCATAGGATTTTGTGTTTGTTAAATTTTGTTTGATTTGTGTTTTGAGTTGTGAGGTCGCGTTCTCCATTTTTTCTTTCTTCCTTTCACACTCCCCAATTATAGTTGGTGTATTCCAAATTTTTCTGAGTGTGTTAGGTTCCATCAATACCATACTCAGGTTTATGGGTTGGTATTTTATCTGATCTAAGTCATTAAAGTCAACTTTCTCCATCTTTTCAAATTTAACACTGACCGGTCCAACGGTTGTCATCGGTTTACTCATCTGACCGTCATTGGTTTACCTGACCGTTGTCGGTAACCTATTTTTTTGGGTCATTTTACCAAAAACAACACTCATCACATTTCTATTCTTTCTGGGGTTTCTTAGATACACCATCATACCTCTGGACCTTTGAAACCACTGTAAAATCTAGATTTTGTCTCATTTTCATCAGTTATTACCACATTTATAAAACTTTTGATTATTCCACAGTAACTGGTATCGATCACCCTAACTGTCATCGGCCACCCTCTATCACCGTCATTGTTTAACACAACCGCCGTTGGTTCCTATGTTTTAATTTTTAATTAAAACAATGACCAATTTTACCTCCCGGAACATATTTTCTCCATTTCCTATGTGCCTCTGTGTCATTTATAGAGATCAAATTACCAGGTCTATGCTAACTCACATGGTTTTGACTCGTAGCCAAGTTAATGCCCTCGTGTTCTACGCTAGCCTTCAGCTGCTTCTGCCTAGACCATCGTAGCCTGCCATCCTATCACCTATGGATCCCAGTCAACCCATCATCATCAGTACTAGTGACGAGGAGTTCGCAAGACTCTTTGACAAAAATCCCGCTGCTTGTTAGCATATGGATTTGCATACATGAAAATGACATGCAACAACCCTCCTCAATGAAGGTGAGGCTACCTTTATTGAAAGCCAAAACTGTATTTACACCTGTACATTCAAAATCGTATATGGGGAGGGGTGTTTTGGAACATCAATGGAAAGAAAAGTGAATGAGGGAGATGGAATGAAATGAAGGAAAGGAATGGAGGAAAGGAATAGAAAGGAATGAATGAGTAAAAACAAAGCCTAATATTGTATGAATGAAGGAAAGGAACATGTAAGAGTTAGGTAAAAACAAAGCCTAATATTGCATGGAGAAGAAAAAACAATAACTAACATAAATAAAACAGAGTTTGCATTAACTAAACGAGAATGAGTAAAAGGGAACACACATGAGTAAGTAAATAACAGAGCTTGATCACTGTGAACAAGAACAACAACTTAATAACATTGACAATAAGATCAAAGACAATATTTACATGCAAGATTTAAACATCTAACATCTAATGAACATAAGAACATTAAATGTTACAAGAGACAATGAATGAGACACAAAGTTCGTATTTCATTAGCTGCAAAATGTTTTCAAAAAAGTACATAAAGTTTCTTCCTGAAACAAAGCTTGCACACAAAAGTATTTTCTTCTCCTCTCTCAAAGTCACCTTACAAATGAGCCCCTCACTTCCTTTTATAACCCAATAGTTGGTTACCAATTAGTTAGGGTTTTACATGAACATTAAATAGGGCACTTAAGTGACTTTTGAATTTTTTAACCAACTTTATTAAAAGTGACTAAAAATAGAAACCGCTTAAGTTATCCAAATTTTCCAAAAGTGAGTTCAATAAGAACATCACTTTATAACAAAAAGCAATGGGTACATGTGGACCCCACTTAAATGACTTGGACACACACATAGACATCCCAGTCAGCAATGTGCCACCTAGATCAAGACACATAGGATTAGTTCCTTATCCATTGAGACAAGAGTCCGCCTATCCCAGTTGTATGGAAATGAACTCATTGACCGGGCTCCGTAATCCTCCAGATGACAAGAGAGCCGAGCTTGAAACTTAAGCATTTCATCCACCCCTTCATTTGAGCAACATCCTGGTGTGAGCAAGTTTTTCCTTATTTGTATTCGCATTCACAATTCCACACAATGCTCCACTTGCTCTTAATAGTCTTCTATGGTGAATTATTCATTTGTCGCGAGAATGTAGTCGTTACGCCACCTTGGCTTTTCAAAATCCAACTCTTGATCTTTCGCCATTGAGAAGATCTTCCAAGAGCCAAAATTACAATTCACTTCCTAGAGTTATGTATTTTATCTTTGTCACCATCCCGAAGTGTTGCCATTTTGATCCGCTCACGATCGTCCAATTCAAGAACGCCCCAACCTTAAGACTGGCCAATGAAGTATTGCACCTATTGCTAACTGAGAGCTGACAGAGACACGCTTAAATGATGTAGCCTTGATTGATGATCTGCACAACTGCACTTGTCATTCATTTTGATTTGTCAATGAATATATCCTTAAAACGATTAAGTGAAGACAATTGATGTAGACAAATTTCTCCAATTATCGATCTCTGCCGATAACAATGATTTTTTACTTTGAAGAGACTTCTGCCAATAGCTGTGACCTATACAGAATAATGAGGAAGTAAGAGGTTGCTTCCACTTCGAAGCCATTGGATTTGAATCACCACACTGTGCAGGTGTCATGGTGCATCTATGCAAGTGATGACCAATTCAGAACAAGCGTCAGAAAAATTGTGACTCACCTTCGGTTGATATGCGATTGCAGAACCGACTTATGTTGACGTGTCCCAAGTTGGTATCGGTGATGTTCTCATAATCTGAATGGAGCGTCGAGGTGAGTAGAATGCCCTGGAACCACAAAATTTTTTTGTTTGAAGATGACATGATTGTGACAGAAGCGTGATTTCAGGCTATTACTTCCTTCTTACAAAACTGCACAAATCACCTGTGAAACTGACCTGGGAAAAATAGCAAATATTTTTTTGAGAAGCTCTCACTGGATGAGGGATTTAATTAAGGTACTAAAAGTTTTCCTATCAAAGGGTTTTTTCCCAATCAAATTCTTCAGTCAAATATTAAAGGTCAAAGTTGACTCTTCTGAAACTGCTAGGAAAATGCACGTGTAAAACTGTAAAAATCTCGTTTGGTTTTAGCCTGGGAAAAATACCAAATGTCACCCTGGGAATCTACAACTTGGCAAGGGAGCATATGAATGTGGGGAGAATTTAAAAAAATAATTATTTTCTCTTGATGATTATTTGAGATCAAAATATCAACTCTCAAAGTGAGTCACCTTGACAGGCCGAAAACTGCATGCGCGGCAAAATCAAACAAATTGCATTTTATTTGGATCCGTGAAAAATATCAAACGAGGTGTTGTGAATTTGAATTTTAGAAAATGAGTACATGAAGTTAAGAATAATTCAACGAACTAAACTGTTTCTCTTGATGATCATCTGGGCTCGAGATACGTATTCTCAAAGTAGGCCTTCCGCCAAGCTGAAATTATGCGTGCGGCAAAATCAAACAAACTGAGTTTTTTTTGGGTTCGTGAAAAATATCAAATGAGGTGTTGCGTATTTGAAATTTGGAAAAGGAGTACATGAAGTTGGGGAGAATTCAAAAAACAAAACCTTTCTTCCCGACGATCATTCGACTTCGAGATATTGAGCTCCAAAGTTGATTACTTCAACAAATACAACCCGCAACACGTTCTTTCTGCATCTATCGTTTTCTTTATTAAATTCATTTTTATTTGTGCCGATATACATCGGTAATGCATTCGAATGCGTGATATTTTTGTCTGAATACTTCTCACTAATGCGTGATGAAAATGATTTATATATATTTTTAAATTCTCCCGATTTTTAATGACTTCGCACATGTTCAATTTTAATCTTTTTAATTCACTGCTTCTCTGCGTTGCTTGATTTGAGATGCTTGATTTTAATAAATGCGTGAATTATAATATTTTACTCTCGACAATATGTGAAGTTTTCCTTTGCGTGAATCGTGACTTCTCTTTTGCATGGAAATTGCCTAATTTTAATGGATGCGTGGAGATTTGCTTTATCAATGCGTGAACCTGCTCTTCTAAGACAAATGCGTGGCCATTGCAATGCGTGGAGGAATGTTATAGACTGCTAGTTATTCCTTCTACCCATGTGGCCTGTTGGATTTTGTGCTAGAGATTGTTTTCTTCTTCTTAGCGTGATAGATCTCCTGCTCTTGAAAATGCACGGTATTCACTTCACGTGGGTGGACTGTTTTCTTGCTTTCCCCGCGTGACTTATTTTGATGTTTTTACCAATGCATTGAAATCTTTTATTTTTCCCAAACTTTACCAATGTGTGGATTGTTGTTTACTCCTTGTCTTTCCCACGTGGATTATTTCAACAAAACAAAACAATTTTTTTTGGAGAGTTCTTTCCTTGTTTTTTTTTTGTGGAAATTAATCTTCTTTTAATGAATGTGTGGACTGTTGGCCAGTGTGTAATTTGCTCCTGCTATTTATTTTTGACAGTTGGCTCTAATTTTCTTGGGCGTGGGCAATAGGTATTTCTTCCTCCTCCTTACATTAGGGTTTTCTTGGTTGTTTTACATTCTTATTTCCCTCTCCTTCCACGTGGCCTACCTGATTTTGGACTATTTTTTAGTTGTCTTGGATTGCGTGATGATCTCCCTCTCCCCCCATGGCTGCGTGGAAACTCTTCTTGGGCTTGCGTTAAAACTTTTTGTTTCTTCCTCTCCTTGCTGCGTTGAAACTGGATATTCTTTTGGACTGGTTTTGGACTATTTTCCCTCAGTGCGTGGAGATCTTCGTTTCTGCCTTCTTCCAACTGCGTGAATCTATCTCCCTTCCCACCTTGGTTTTCTTCTTTGTTTAAATGTGAAAATTCTTCTTTATCTTGGGTAGCGTGGTGATTTGTTGAGGTATGTGATAAAATATTACTCTGAGACATTCCTTCCAGAAGAAATAAGAAGAAATTAGAAAGCTTCGCACGACTTCTTCCAACGAGTTTGACGGAAGGATTTTATGAGGATTTAGGAAGCTTCCTCACAACTGTTTCTTATTCGTCCCGTTAAAACAACTTCCCTCTTTCCCAGGTAGTGGCATTAATTGCCAGGGGGAAGTGGGGAAATAAACAACCATTTGCTAGTGGAAATGGCAAGGCGGGCTGACAATCCCCACTTTATTTTCCCATGTGGGAAATCAGGAAATGTTTTGCTTGTTTGTCAATTCATTGATTTGGCAATCGGTGGAAGAAATCCCAAAAGCAGGGAAGTAAAATAAATTTACTAGGAAAGGGGAAATCCGGGTCCGGGAAGCCAATTTGGCATCCCCGGCAATGGGAAGCGAAAGCTTATTTTTCCCCCGACAATTAAAATAAATCTTGTCGAATGAATTTTAATTAATATTTATTTGATTAAAAACCCCAAAGTTCTTAAAAATTGATTTTATCAAACAAAGAGTAATTAATTAATTAATATTTAACGCAATTTAAGACCTTACGGGAGGAGTTCTCGCCCGAAATGGACGAAACAAAGACCGAAATGATCACAAAAACGAGATGATCGTGATGAGAGCGATAAATCACAATAAGTAACACTTTTGAAAAATTTCAAAATTTCCATGTTTATTAATTTTGTGAAGTCAAAATTAGCTGATAACAATGCCTTACAATACTGTTTAGCCCATTCATCTACTCGGGACTCATTCGGACAACTAGTATACAACATGCATGTGTCCATTCCCCCTACTTTTGCCCCCACTTCTGCATCAACTACTACTATCTTGGCCTTAACTTTTTCCACCTTACCACCTATGGTGTCACAACTTGATGCCACAACATCGATATCTGTTGCACCTACAACATCTATCGCACCATTGACGTCAGTTGCTCCCATAGTGTCAACCATTCCTTCATCAGCCACCTTGAGCATAGCCCCATCTGCAACCGCGACATCGTATATACCTATTGCATCGTAGCCACCCATGGTGTCGAAAACCCATACTCCATTCCAAAACATCATCCTCTCCATCCCGTAGTCTACTTACACATATCACCAAAAACCCCATATCTCCTCTCTCGCCTATGCGGGATATTTGTCGCCTGCATCTATTCCCCCCTCGCAAATCTCGTACTCGGCGCCACCATATACTTGGATGTCATCCTCATCATACATTGATCATCTACCCCCTTATACTATAGAGGGTGCCCAGTCATCACAATCTACCAATGACTAGGGTTCATTTTAAGAGACCTCTAGGAAATCAGAGGTGGAAAATACCTGGCGAATATCCCTTGAACCAATTTTAGTGAAAGGTGAATTTACCATTTTTTTCAAAACTAAATTTTCACCGTCCTTTTTTGAGCGAAAGAAACTGCAGAGTTGCAGACACTATCGCATAGTTGTCGTACGACAACAAGATCTGTTGTCGCACTACAGTAAGCCTTGTTGTAGCGTGACAACAAGACCTATTGTCGTATGACAACAAGACTTGCTGTCACGCGACAAGAGGTCTTGCTGTCGCGCGACAACAAGGCTTTCTGTTGCGCGAGAACAAGACTTGTTGTCGCGCAACAACATGTCTTGTTGTCATGCGATAACAGGGCTTGTTGTCACGCGACAACAGGTTTTGTTGTCGCGTGACAAGAAGACTTGCTATTATGCGACAAGAAGACTTATTGTCACGCGACAATAGGTCTTGTTGTCACACGACAACAGGTCTTGCTATCGTGTGACAAGAAGTCTCGTTGTCGTGTGTCTTAACCTTTGAAACCCTAGTTTTGCCTTATAAATACCCTCCCGCCGGTCATTTTCACGTTTACACTTTCCAGCTCTCAAATTTTCTTGTATACATGAGTCCAGGTCAGGTACAATCAAGCTCAAGGACAACTACAATGACGACTACAAGTGCATCGCAAGCTCAAGAAAAGATTCAAGTGGAAAATCCAGTCAACCTGAATGCCCAAACCACAGGCAAGATACTCTACAGGAACCCTTTGTGCCCTCACATCCAGACTGTTTTAAAAATGAATTCCGAATACATGGATTTTATCGATGCATGCGAGTTTGGTGGGCTCGTTAGGATGCCCCATTTCGAAACAGATACTGATATTTTGAACTAGCTTATCTCCTTCTACAATACAGAGGACGATTTGTTTTATGTTACTATGGACGACGGTCGAATGTTTCAATTCGGTATCGACCCAACTGATATTCATCGGTTTACAGGTCTCCCATTCAAAAATTTACCACTTGTTACATCGAAGGCAACACTCGTCGAGGACGATAAGAAATACCTTGAATCAAATTTTGGTTTCCATGTTGATTGTAAGTATAACTGTTTTCATTCATCATTTTGTATTCAGTTTCTGATTTAAATAAATTCAAATTTATATTAATTCTGAATGTTTGTTTGCATTTGCAGCTCGTGTCAATAAATCCAGACGTGGTGTGATTACGCAAGGAATTGGAGACCACTTTCTTGCTGCTATGATTTCCTTTTTCCAAGCCAGAATAGTTATGTAGGGTCGGCAAACAGATATACCAAACTGGGTCATTGCATACATTCTTGCACCTATTGGAAAGCAAAATTTTGATTAGTGCATGTTCTTATAAAAAAATAAGAACATACATTACAAATGCAAAGCTTTCGGAAAAAATAGTCATTCACACCACAAAATATCTCCTTGGCCTTTATTACAAGGCTCTTTTAAATTTAAAATACAAACACATTCCCACTTGCACGGACGAGGCGTTGACTAATTTGTCAATTTCATTTGAAGAACAACAGGTAAAAACTATAAAGTTTGTATTAACTATTAACTATTTACTGACAAGTGACAACAAATATTAACTATTTACTTTTTGCAAAGAAGATTTTTAGAGGCCCTTCCCCGAAAAAAGGTGACATTAAGAGGAAGAGGCCAACAACACGATGAGGCATCAGGAGATTCACAATCTGAAATGGAAGGTCATTCATCCCCAAACCGCCAACCGTATGAATTTGTGAAATGCCAGAGAAGTAATACGGATACCCTTACATGTATTATTTACAAATTCCAAATTTGTATTTTCATTTTTCCATTTGTAAATTTGTATTATTTATAGATTCCAAATTTTTATTAATTCGTTTGTTGATGACATTGCAGGGGCTTTGGACCATACATGTGCATCTAAAATTCAACCTTCTTCCCCAACCCATTCAATTCAGTCGCATGTAATTGTTTCTTCTCATCAACGACCTCAGCTATCCCAGCAATAGACAGCTTAGAAACCACCAATTACTACATTGACACTGCCACCTCAAGTACCGTGACAAGCTACCCCTCAACAACAAGGTACAAGTTTTGAATTTTACTTCGTTTAATTTCATAGTTATTGCATACTTTAACATTTTTTTATTTTCATAGGATTTTTCTTGAATTTTTCAGCACATTGCAGTCATTCACCTTCTGTACAAACAACGGCACCACCTGCTCAACCAATAATATTCAAAATGCCAACCCAAGGATCAGGAAAAAAGAACATTGGTAAACGCATGCCAATTCCTCTGGCCCCTAGTGGGACACTAAACATTGCCTCCTCGTTTCGAATTCTAATCCTCTCTCTCGGTGGCTTGCCCAGCGCAACGGGCATATCGGTTTTAAACAATATAAATTTAGATGAAGATTACTTGGGCATTGATAGCAATGACCCATCATGATTTTTCAATACACGTGAGATGATTCAAGGCCAGCAAGTATACTTCTATTTTAACATAATTTATTCAACTTTCAGTTTCGTTACATTTCACTTTAGATTTATTTGTTTGAATATTGATTTATTTTATCGATTTATTTTATCACAAAGAGGATCAGGCCACCCAAAATTAGAAACAAGTAGCAGTCGATGATCAACCCGAAAGTCCCCATACCTCTCCAGCGACATCTTCTTCTTCAGATACAGATGGTGAACAGTTGCAACCTTTTCCTTTAGATAAATTAATTGGTTATGATTGTCAATCCCATGTCGATGAGTTTATTCTACCTCATATCAGTCAGCTCATAGAATGGGAGAGAAGGGCTAAAGTACTAATCAATGAGATAATAAGTCATTTTGAAAATTACTAGCAAAGGGATAGTTTATACGCTGTAGTCCAGAATCACCCTGCGAAGATGGATTCCTTACTTACCCAAGTAAGAAGTGGGACTGTCACGTATAACAACAATTATAAAGATGATATTTTAGATAAAGCATTAAACAAATTGGAAAATATTAGTGTTGAAGCCCAGGCATATTTTAAAAAATGGTCAAAGGACAAGGATCTCATAGCAGTTGCAAATGCCGAGAGAGATAGAGCGGTCGTAAGTATTATCACTTTCAAACAATATTTTTTGTTAATTTGAAGTTTTCTTATTTTAGTTATATGTTTAAATGAAAATCACTTTTTTGTGCAGTTGAAATATGAAAATTTGAAGAGTCAAGCAAGGGTTTTCCAAGGTCACTTGGAAACTGCGAAGAACAGTTTATCCGCAGCGAAGAATTTGAAGGAAAATAGTGTTTTGGTTAACAAACAAAACAATACACTGAAGCGGATAATTAAAGAGCATGGCTTCGACCCTGAAATTTTATTCAAAACCAAGGCAGCTGCAGATCCAAGTTTGTTATCCCATGGAGATTCGACAAAGGAAGAAGAAAGAATTGTAAAGAATCTAGACAGTGTTGCGGAAGATCTGATTAGTTCTGGGATTATTCAAGCCATTGGGGACAGGGGTACAACATGGATAGCCATTAGGGAAAGGAGTATAAGAGTGGAAGCCATTGAGGAAAGGGTTAAAGAAAATTGAGGGTTGAAATTGAGGGTGAATTATGGAAACTTGAAAAATAGAATCTTTAAATTTGCAAGTTTGAAATACTTTATAATCTTTATTTTAAAATTTGAAACATTGAATATGATGGTCATGGCATTTGAAATTTATTTTTTGGATTTGAAATTTGAAACTTGAAACGTGATAGCTTTTGATGGTGTTTATGTTTCTTCTCTACTTTTAATTATGATTGCATTATATGTGGATTATGACATTAGAATAGAATCATAGTCTCATAGATATGGATTATCATGAATTGTATGTGGACGTAGATTTAGCTTCAAACACGATCATGGAATCTGGATGATGAATCATTGATGATAATGGATAATTGTTTTAAGAAAATTTGGAATGTAGCACGATAGAGACATTTAAACGTTCTCTAAATATTCTTCTCTATACTTGTAATGATATGATGACATTAGAATCGATATAGATGATGATGAATGATGATGATGGATAATTTTTTTAAAAAATGGAATGTGTTAGGATTAGAGTGTCAGGATTATGATAATGATATGATGACATTAGATGTGGATGATGACATTATATGGATGATGGTGAATTTATGTGGACGTAGATTTAGCTTTAAGCACGATCGTGGATGATGAATTGTATAATAGATCTTCGATGATGAATTGCATAATATCGAAAAATCCTCTTTGTAGAATTAGATTGTGAGATTGTAAAATCCTCTTTGCAAATATAAAAATAAATTATACATAATTGTAAAATATCAAGAAATGTCATATGATAGGGTTTAAGTTAGCAACTTACCTCTTGTGTTTTAGATGGCTGTGAAATCATCCTTCGTAGTGTGCTAGATCTTTGATTTAAGAAAACTCAACATGAGAAATGGATTAGTAGATATATTGGTGAGTTGCCTGACATTGTCAGTCCCGAGAAGTGTGAGCTTCCTTGGATGGATGTCAACCCACATTTTCAAAATAAAAGATAAAATAATTGTATATAAATAAGTGTAAATATATATACCTGTAACATCTTTAATGATAACAAACAATAAAAGTAAGGTCAAGGAGATACCTATTTAAAGTTGAAACAATCCATTATCAATAGCTTCTTCAAACTCGATGTTCTCTTCTGTAGATTTTGATGATACGCCAATTCCATTCTCATCGTTGGGAATAGTTGTATTTGTAGTTGTATTATTCACACCTCTTCTTTCGCAAAGGGAATTCCAATGTGCAATTTCTCTGTTGAAAGGAAAGGTTTCCATGGAGTAGCGAGAAATATAACACCTTATGCAACTTTCCATATTTTTATCCAACCTGTTTCTCAATTTTGATTTTATAAATGATAAAGCACTGAAAACCCTTTCGTCCTCCACAGACCCCAAAATCATTGTTTGGCATAACTCATATAATCTAAAATATTCACTGATGTCTTCTTGTAAGATAGAACTTTGATAGATTCCTCACCACGGCCTTGTAATAGCACCACTTTCAGAAGGTTCGTCTAAATTTTTATAGTGGTTCCTCATTGTTGTTGCAAAATTTGTTGATTGAAACTTTAATAAATCAACATTCAATATATCTTTGATTTCCATACCCTTGAACTTTGAAGTCTTTGTGAAATGTTCCATTATTGTACCCATGGATTTATGGAAATGATTTCTTACAAAGTCTGCACGACCACCTTAAGTATTCCAAAAATTAGGATTCATCACACCCATTTCTTCAAGAATTTTATCTTTAGAGAAATGTTCTCTAATTTCTGATGATAAGAATTCTGAAATTTTCTTAAGCTTTATTCTTGTTTCAACTATAACAGACTCAAAAATATTACGTGTCACGGGAACATCTTCCCATTCTGATCCTGTAATATCTTGACGTTTTTGCAAAATGTGCAGTGGTATGTCCCTCCCATTAACAGTGATGCAGAGGTGATCGTGGATATTAAATCTCAAATATTTACTGGGATTTTTAAGATCTAATAAAGCTTTCCAATTCTCGAAAACAGGTGTATCAAAACTATCTTGGGAATAGTACAAGATATCAAGACTTTGACATACCATTTTTCTCATCCGTATAAAATCCACAATATAGACTAATCTCCCTTGTGCATTGCTACGCCCTTAACCTATTGCTTGTATTAGGATATGAGTAGCCGACTTGTGGCTTACCATATCATTTTACTATATCATTTATACTTTCTCATGCTTAATGGGTCAGCCTGGGTGATGGCCATAACATATGAATAGTATATATAGGGGATTGTAGGTAGTATTTCATTATCATTTGAGCATTTGAGTCTTATTATATGGTTTGGAGGTTGCCCCCTCGAAGTGGTGAAGCTATTCTAACTGCATATTGAGATCATTATTCTGAAATATTGTGTTATTTAGTGTTCTATTGTTTCTTATAATCAGAATTATACAAGTAAGTTCATTACAAGTGGTATCAGAGCTGCGATCTGGGCCAAAATTTGTTTCCACCATATATTGCGAACCAGAGTGAATTGGTGGGAGATATTTTTACCAGAGTTGTGAAACATTTCAAGTAAGGTTCCTTGAAAATTTCAGACTTTTTTGATTTATTTTTCAAAAGTTATTACAAATTTAGGGTTTTTCATAAAATCACTCCCTAGGGTGCACATTGTGAAATTGTTTCAAGTTCTTTACATTTTCGGAAAGATCTCAATAAAATAGTATTAGTATCTTCTCTATGTTTTTTCCTGTTCAGCCAAGTTTGTATCAAAACCCTAAACCCTAAGGTTTGACATCATGGCGGGGCCTTCCACAAGAGCAAAAAAGAATCTGGCTACTCCAGGTAAAACCCCAAATAAAGATGGGGTAGCGATTGAAGAAATGGAGTCAGAAGGGGTAAATACAAATTCCTCAGCACTAAGGTTTACCTCAGTTAATCATAAGGTGAGCCAACTTGAGTATGAGTTGCGAAATGTATAATCTGAGATGGCCTCTAAAGGAGACATAGACCAAATCAATCATCGGTTGGATGATATCATGCAACATGTAAAGGGTAAAGAGTATGGCCCATAGCTGGCCCATATCAACCAAGGAGGATCTTCAGTTCAAAATCATGGACAAAATAACCATTTTGGATCACTTTTTCAGCCCAATCAGAATCCTACTTATTCACAACCACGGAATATGATGCCGAAAGTGAATATGCGCAAATTTGATGGTAAGGATCCCCTAAATTGGATAAATAAAATGGAGAACTTATTTGAGTTACATCAAACACCATCAGGACAAAAGGTAGCATTGGCATCCCTGTATCTTGAACCAGACCAATTTGTTTGGTATCGATGGTTATGTGTTCAGAGGCAGAAGAATGGTCTCGGTGTCACTTGGACAATTTTTACCGAGGAGTTGCAATTGCACTATAGTTACAGTATTTCAGAGAACTACTTTAGTCAATTAGCAAAGTTACGACAAACAAGATCATTCAAATATTATGTGCATCAATTCCATAACTTATCCTTAAGGGTGGAGAATAATCCAGAAGAGAATCTGAATGACCTGTTTCTTGGGGGTCTTAAGGACCACATCGAACATGAGGTACGCATGTTTAATCCACTCAAGCTTTCTGATTCTATTATCATGACACGTCGAGGAGAGGAAAAAGTTCTTTGTAGTAGGAGGCCGCCTTTCATTAACACTAGAGACCGTAGTATCTCTTCCCCTTCATTTGCTAGGCCAATTAGACCAACTCCTCAACAAATGGAAGAAAAGAGAGCAAAAGGATTATGTTTTAACTATGATAGCAAATATGGACTGAGACACAAATGTGCTGAGAAGAAGTTGTTCTATATTGACAGAGGTAATGAAGATGATGAGGAAGCTGAAAAGATAGGAGAGGCTGAGGAACCAGTAGAAGATGAAGTAGAGGATCACTAACCTACAATTTCTTGCCATGCATTGTTAGGTATTAGTACTCCTCGAGGTTATTGAATATCTCAAAAAATAGAAGGTGACGGTTTCGATTGACTCGGGGAGTACTCATAACTTCATAAATAGTAAGTTAACTGCCTGCCTCAATTGTTTTATTTACCCAGCTCCAGAAATGCAAGTTATGATTGCGGATGGTGGGACAGTCAAGTGCACAGGAAAGTGCCATAGTATCAAGCTTTCCATGGAAGACTACATGTTAGACTCACCTATGTTTGCTATTTATATGGGAGGGGCGGATATTGTTTTGGGTGTCCAATGGCTCATAACCTTAGGTACTATAAAGATGAATTTCCAAGAATTGTTCATGTGATTTCATTCAGATGAAGGGACAATACAATTGAATGGGATGGTAGCTAAGTCTCCACAGATTATTATCTCTCATCAAATACAGAAGGTTCTCAGAAAAAGAGTAGATGGATTTATAGCAAAGTTATTTTCCATAGAAGTACAAAATACAGAGTCTTCAATGCCACCCGATCTTCAGAAGATTGTTGATGCTCACTCATCTGTTTTTGATGCAATTCCAAAGGGACTACCACCAGTTAGGGATCATGATCATGCCATTCAGTTGATTCCAGGGAGCCAAACACCTAACATCATACCATATAGATACCCATATTCCCAGAAAAGTGAGATCGAGAAAATGGTTCAGGAAATGTTGAAGGCAAGTATCATCAGGCCTAGCCAGAGTGCATATTCGTCACCAGTGGTCATGGTACGTAAGAAGGATGAAACATGGAGGATGTGTCTAGATTACCGAGAACTCAACAAGTACACCATCAAAGATAAGTTTCCTATTCCAGTCATTGATGATTTACTTGATGAATTGCATGGTGCTGTTTATTTCACAAAATTAGATCTTCGTTCGGGGTACCATCAAATTAGAATAAAAGAGGAAGATGTTCATAAAACGGATTTCAGAACTCATGAGGGCCATTATGAGTTTTTGGTAATGCATTTTGGTCTTACAAATGTGCCTTCAACCTTTCAAAGCTTGATGAACACTATTTTTAGGCCATTTTAAAGGAAATTTGTATTAGTTTTCTTTGATGACATATTGATTTATCGTAAGACATGGGAAGAACACTTACAACATGTAAATAAAGTGTTGGAAGTTTTGGAGAAACATACTCTCTATGCAAAGCCATCCAAATTTTATTTTGGTGTACAAGAGGTAGAGTACTTGGGTCACATTGTATCCCATGAAGGCGTTAAAGTTGATCCTTAGAAGATAAAAGCTATGGTGGAATGGCCAAGGCCCAAAACTCTCAAAAATCTTCATGGGTTCCTCGGACTAACAGGGTACTACAGAAGATTTGTGTGGGGATATGGTAGAATAGCAACCCCACTCACTGCATTGCTAAAGAAGGATGCCTTCCATTGGACAGACGTAGCCACTAAATCCTTTGAGCAGCTGAAGGAAGCCTTGTGCAGCACCCCAGTCTTGGCTACTCCCAACTTCTAAAAAACCTTCATTGTTGAATGTGACGCTTCAAGATCATGATTGGGAGCAGTTCTAATGCAGGAAGGAAGACCAATTACATTTGAGATTCACCAATTCAAAGGAAAATATTTTCTCAAACCTATCTATGAGAAAGAAATGATGGCTATTCTTCATACGGGCAAGCAATGGAGGCCCTATCTCATGGGTAGACACTTCAAGGTAAAAACTGATCATGATAGTCTCAAATACTTTTTAGAGCAAAGGTTATCATCTGAGGAACAAAAAAAGTGGGTAAAAAAATGTTGGGTTATGATTTTGAAATCATAGACAAAAAGGGTAAAGAAAATGTAGTAGCTGATGCGTTTTCCATAAGGGATACATCCATAGATGCCTTACTATGTGGAATGTCCATGTTGACGGCCGATTGGGTGGATGAAGCAAGATTGGAATGGGATTAAGACAAGGATACACAATCGCTAATACAGAATATCAAGCAAGGATCTATGACATCTGACAAATTTGAGTGGAAAGGTAATGCCCTATGGTACAAGGACAGGTTATACTCGAGTAAAGATTCTAAGTTGAAGCATAAGATTCTTGACATGCCTCACTTGTTGGAGGACACTCTGGGTTTTTGAAGACATGTCATAGAATAAAAAGAGAATTCTTTTGGGAAGGACTCAACGGGGATGTACACAAGTTTGTATCAGAATGTTTAGTGTGCCAACTGAATAAAGGGGAAACAATTAAGACACCAGGTCTATTGCAACCCTTACCAATTCCTAGCCAAAGATGGGAGGAGGTCTCCATGGATTTTATCACCAGATTGCCTTGTTCAGAGGGTAAGAATGTTATTTTCGTGATTGTGGATAGGCTCACAAAATATGCCCATTTTTTTTCCCTATCACATCCATTTGCAGCCAATACAGTCGGAACTATTTTTTTTGAGACAGTTCAAAGGTTACATGGAACCCCGAAGATAATTGTAAGTGATCGTGATCCTATTTTCACAAGTAATTTTTAGATAGAATTATCTTCATGTTTGGGTACTCAGCTAGCTCACAGTTAATCTTATCATCCTCAAACTGATGGGCAAATGGAAGTGGTCAACAAATGCTTAGAGGGGTATCTATGTTGTTTTGTATAAGATAAGCAGGAAAGGTGGATTAAATGGCTACCACTTGCAGAATGGTGGTATAACACATCTTTTCACACCTCTTCTCAAATGACCCCATTTATAGCATTATATGGTTACCATCCACCTTCTATCACTTCCTTCTTGAGGGTGCAAACTAAGGTCCGAGATGTTGAGGAACACATTCAACATCAACAACAGGTTTTGGCTAGTTTGAAGGAGAATTTAGCATTACCACAAAACAGGATGAAACAACAAGCAGATCAACACCGTAGTGAAAGACATTTTAAAATTGGTGACTGGGTTTTTGTACGTCTCCAGCCTTACAAACAGATGTCCCTAAAGCAACAACAAAAGGACAACAAACTTGCTCCTAAATATTATGGCACTTATCAGGTTCTACAGAAAATTGGCAGTGTTGCTTATAAACTAGAGTTGCCTCCATCTTCACACATACACCCAGTATTCCATGTTTCATGCCTGAAGAAGGTTATTGGACAAAAATTTGAAGCCCAGACAGAGTTACCAGAACTTGACAAGGAAGGAAGAATCATTTTGGAGCCAGAGAAGATTTTGCAAACACGTACTAAGAGGCTGAGAACCAGAGACATTAAGGAACATCTGATCAAGTGGAATAATCTGAGCATAGAAGATGAAACCTGGGAGGATGAAGGTTTTCTGTAGCAACATCCATGATTATTGAACGTTTAGGACAACGTTGGTTTGAAGGGGAAGGGCATGCTACGCCCTTAACCTATTGCTTGTATTAGGATATGAGTAGCCGACTTGTGGCTTACCATATCATTTTATTATATCATTTATACTTTCTCATGCTTAATGGATTGGCCTGGGTGATGGCCATAACATATGAATATTATATATAGGGGATTGTAGGTAGTATTTCATTATCATTTGAGCATTTGAGTCTTATTATATGGTTTGGAGGTTGCCCCCTCGAAGTGGCGAAGCTATTCTAATTGCATATTGAGATCATTATTCTGAAATATTGTGTTATTTGGTGTTCTATTGTTGCTCATAATCTGAATTATACAAGTAAGTTCATTACATGCATGCTTCATCAGTGTATTGATCTCCTGCAACATTGGAAGAATACCAACCAATGTGAGCAATGTCTCCAAATCAGTTAAATGGAACAACAAGTCGCTCGCCCTATCAACCTCATGATGATATTTGTGCATGTAACCAACTATCGAAGGATACTCCTCACAAAATCTACACGCAGGTTCATACAAAGAGATCCATCTTGTCTCAACATATTTCAGAAGTTTTTTGCCATATGTAATTCCAATTGCAAATATCTGGAACTCAAGAAATATCTTTCGGCTACTTACAATATAGGCATGAAGTTCTCTTATAATGTCTTCTAATTTAGCAACATTTTCGTAGTTGCTTACCATTTTATACGCTAAATTCATTCTATGAGCCATACAGTGAATTGGTAGCATATATGGGGCCACTTTTGTTTGTAATCTAACACACAACCTTGTTCGGTGACCCTGCATGACAGATGCACCGTCTGCTCCGACGCATACCAACTTCGTAGCAATTTCATTATCAGTCATTCCAGCAATATCTTTCAAATGGGAAACAACTATTTTATGTAGGTTTTCGGCATTATAGTTTTCAACCATTTTCATAACACCCAACAGATGAGGTGTCCTTATATGATTTTCTAAAGTATAGACGTGGATACATACCCATGCAGTGTTGTCGACCGCTGCCACTTCATCAATTGAAATATATCATCGAAAGACATTTTTCCATTTCCCATCCACTACTTTAAGACCAATGAGACTGAGGTACATTCGGCATTCCATTATATTGATACAATACTTTGAAATCGAGGAAATCTGAAATTGGTCTTCCTTTCTTTAGTATGTGAAACAAAGTAGAGACCTGTATGAGTTTAGGATGTAGATTTGTCTGATTCGTCTTACCAATTTGCGATGTGATCGTTCCTCCCTTTTCCACGAGATGTTTACGTTTTTTTTGCTCCGCTTCATAATCCACTACGTATTTAACATGCATGCATTCTTTTTTAGTTTTCCACCTGTGTGTTTTGATTTTATGGCCATCCGCCCTCGTTACAATCAAATATTGTTTTCCACAATGTTTTTCTATAGTGCCCAGCTTCATTTGCATTTTTTACTGCTTTCCTAATTTCCACGTACATATTGTACATGTACATTCAGATGGGATCTCTTCTGAATTAGATGATTGTACAGGTTCGATAAACGGAAATTTGGTAGCCCAATCAAACTTATATGTCCTCCCAATGGTCCACATTTGCTTGTTCATTTTCAATCTTTTACTTTTTTGAGTAGAATTTTTAGCAATATCACAATCACCGACTTTCCTCTTTCGTGAACCAGAATTTGAATTTGATTTCTGTGTTCCATTTTGCTGAGTATTTATATGTGTGATATCATGATGCACTCCTGGTTGCACCCTAATAGGAATAATATCTTCAGGATCTGGCATCTCAACAGTTATATCTTCGAGATCTAGCATATTATCATAGGTATCGTTTGTTTGATACTGTGCAGAATGCATGTCCACCTCAATATTACCTTCCACACATTCAATATTCTGATTCTTTCTGGTGGCAACCATATGGTTGCTGGTAGTTGTAATATTTGTATCAGCAAAGTTTCCAAATAACTTGAACAGGGACTTTTGAGATTTCTTAGTTACTTTTTGGGTTTTCACATTCTGAGGACTAGCACCTTCCATCTTTCTGAATAGATTCCAGCATCATCAAAAGAAATAAGTTACGTGCTAGAGACAATATCCCTATCGCGCGTCTGCAATACCTCCTAGTCACGCATATGCAATACCTCCTTGTCACATGTCAACAATACCTCCTTGTCGCGCGTCAACAACTTACCTCTTGTTGCGCGTCTGTTGTAATGGATTGTTGGGTGTAAACTATGCGTCAATGTTGCGCGTCAATAACAAACACCCTTGTAGCACATTTGCAATACCCTCTTATCACGCATCAACAACTTATTCCCTTTTCATGTGTCTACAGTACCTCCTTGTCGTGCATCAACAATGTGTTAGTGTCAGGTGTCAACAACTAACCTCCTTGTCGTGCGTCAACTCTATCCCTGTCACGTGTCAATAGCTAACCCCTCTGTCATGCGTCAGTAATCTCTGGTCACTGGTGATTAGAGTATGTGAGTTCATAGTATTTGTAAGGTACTGGTGATAGTACTGTAGTATACTACTCGGCGAATCACCTAGGTTTTTATACGAGATGTTTTCAAATGTAGGCGAAGCTGACCCCAAAAAAAATATACTATAAATTTTAGGCGAATAGGACACTGACCCACTCCAAAAAAATTACCTTTTCAAATTTCCCGAAAATGAAATATTTGCCATATTACGAATATTCACCACTAAAATTATCCCTGCCAACAACCTTATTAAATGATGATGAAAAAGATGCATACATTGGAAGCATCAGTTTCTGGCTCTCGCAACTCTTTGACATACAACAACGAAATCTGGAATGAGCCCATTCATCCATCTCTTCCCATTCGTCCATACCCTATGCATTGGGAAAATCCCAAATTCAAACGGTTCAACGACAAAGAAGACCCGTAACAACATTTGTAGTCTTTCAAACATGGGTGTTATCTAATTGCTCATGACGATGCTCTACTCTTACGGAAATTCCCAGTGTCCTTGACAAGACCTGCATTAGACTGGTATAGTGGTTTACCTAGACATTCCATTTACTCATTCAACCAAGTGGCTCAAGCCTTCTTGGACCATTTTTCGATCAATATCATCAAGAAGGTCACAATGACCGACTTGTACTCAACATGACAATACAAAGATGAATTTATCACATATTTTGTCATTCGTTGGTGAAGCCTCATCAACCAGATCACATTCCAACTACCTCAAACCAAGATTATAGAGTTGTTTACCAGGGCTTATGCCAGACACATCTCACCAACTCTCCAAGTTCAAACCTTCCACACGTTCGATGAGGTAGTTCACCATGGTTAGAAAATTTGAAATTTGTACCATAGAAGAGAAGAAAATTCAATTGCGTAACAAAAATGTTGCATTCAAGTCAAACGATGCCTCTTCCTCTTCCAAACCCCTAAACAAATATTCCAATGCCAAAGGATCTGCCAACACGGTAGTTTTAAAAGCTGGCCCATCTCACCCATCCAATCAATCAAACCCTACTTCTAACCTTTATCCCATTCAAGATTTCTAGTTTAGGCGGGAGCAACGAAATTACACTCCCATAGGAGAGCCCTATTCTTCATTTTTAGAAAAACTTCTAAAAGCTGGAGCAGTTGCTTTTCCACCCATCAAACCACATACTAGTTTTGACCCCACTCGTCCTATGTCTGCATGGTAAAAGGAATATGATTACTACAACTATCATCGTGTTAAAGGTCAAAGTGATGGTAATTGTATAACCTTTAAAAACATCATCCAAGAAATGTTAAATAATGGATATCTCGTCTTGGAAAATTCGAACACACCAGCTAATCAAAACTTGCATATCTTCAAGAAGTCATTTCCTAATCACACCCCCTCATCTAACCAAACTGGCGAACCTTCGAATAATGGAAATAATGTTTGTGAGGTTCATGTTGTGTTTGACATCATACCGACCCTTCCTCAATTTCCTCCTTTTCCCTCTATTAAGGGGATTCTCGCACGAGCTCCTTCATCCACAACAAAACTTATTTCATCTCCTCCTTTACCCACAGAGGAATCCCCTTCATCTTCCCCTTTACCCACAGAGGATTCTACCATATTTTTCGATGTAGTTTCCCCTCATACCTCTCAACCTGATGAACAACCCACAGTATTAACTCTCCTACCCACGGGAAATTCATGCTCACCTTCCTCTTCATCAAAAGAGGAACCTACCTCATCCTACTCATCATATCCCCTACCCATAGGAGATCCATTAGAATTGCCTCTTCCTATTGGTGATAACTCTCCATCAGCCTTTAAATATCCTATTGATTTACTCTTGGCTCTTTTACCCATAGAGTCTAAAGCCAACCGTTTCCCTGTCTCATAGACATTCTTTACAGGGATTACTAACAAATCAACATCATCTCCTCCTATAACCGTACCATTTTCATGTCTGGCTGACTGCTTGGATTATGTTGATAATTCCATGCTTTGGGGATGCATTCGACTATCCTTTTCAACTTAGATGCAATTTTTTTTCTGATGATACCTCCACGATTTATCCAAAGATGTTTTAGACAACCAAACCAACCATGCCCATACTAGTCGTAATGACCTCTTCTTCATCACCTTCACCCACACCTAAACCCTTACCAACAATTGAACTTTCGCCAACACCTAAACCTTTTTCATCACCCATACCTTCCCCCGCGTCATGAACCATTACCACTTGGGTGTCATGCTAACATCAAGTCTAGTCCATCCTCCTGTCAAATTAGATTTAGCCACATCCTGACAAGCTCGCGCAAAAACCATTCCTCCACCTAAAAGAAAGACCCAATCTTTTAGGCCACATACATCGGTTTTGCCTGCTACCCTTCTTTCACCTTCAATGCTTCCATCTATTCTAGGACCTCACCCATCCACCTTGGCCAAACAACCTCCTACCTAAGGTAAACTAAAAAATACAACAACCAATCTCCTCATCACGAGCCTCTGTTACACCTAACTTACTGGTACAACGTACACCTTTTCCGTCACATACAACCTTTTTACCACCTATACCCACACCACTTCCAGTAGCCTCATCACTACCTATGGTATTCCCCACTCTTCAACCAATACCCTCAACCTCGCCTCTTCCAAAAACCTTCACCGCACCTCCATTATCACCTTGGCTAACCCATCCCCTTCCGCCACCTGCCTTCCCTTATACATCACGCACTCCTTCTTCACCTTTACCTTGGAAGGTGCAATCAAAATTGAGGAGCCCACTACTCTCAAAAGAGGTAGTCAAACCTACAACACCTTCAAGCACTAGCTCATCCGCTACACCTTTACCTAAAAAGGTACAACACAAACCCAAAATAGTACTACCTACCAAAATAGTGGTCAAACCTATTCCACTTCCGATTCCACCTCCTGTAGCACCTGTCCCACCAAAATCACCCACACTTCCATCTAGACCCACACTTACCTCCCATTGTGATCCATTGGCAGGGTCTTACGCCAACATCTTAGCAAACCTTTTAGATACTGTTGTCATCACATTGCCAACAATTAGACCTTATGACCCACTCAAACCCAAACCAGTAGGGTTTGACGATACCAAAATTTGCACCGACCATCGTGTGCCAGGGCATGATGTAGAAAATTGTAAGGCTCTTAAGACCGTTCTTCTCCAACTATGTCCTCTTGAAGAAAACTTTGACGACGATGATATTTTAGATGAGGACCTTGTTCCACCTTCACCTATCACCACACACCCTCATCCCTAACCTATCCAGAGACCTTCATCTCCACCTCCAAAACCTTTTTATCTGCCTCCAACATTTGAGATCAATATGCACCGCATGAGAGAGCTAGCCAAAACCCCACCAAAATATCAGTGCACCCAATTTCTTTCACAAAAACATTGTCCTTCATTATATTGCTCGTCCTGTCACTACACATATCATGACTTAGCTGATCCCTCACCCCATATTAATATGGTTAACATTGCCACTCGCACCTAGAAAGACAAAGGAAAGGTGAAAACAACCAACCCATCCACTAATCATATGCCCAATATACCATCTACACCCACACCAAGAATCACCATTCAGGGACCCACATACCCTATTTCTAATGGGGTCGCCCATCGTACAATGATTAAACAATTTCACCAATCTCATCTCAAAATTTCATTGTACGACCTTGTCCAAACCTCTGAGTCTCACCAACAGGCCCTAATGGATGTTCTACAATCTATTGAGGTTTTACCTAATGACCCAACTCCTGTGGCATCCATGATGACTCCTCACCATGTGGCTTCTCTCACCACTTCATCCCCTTCCTCTACACCTGCTACCACTCATCAAGTAGCCACTCTCAGTTTCTCTAACGATGAGATTGTACCTCTCCAATCAGATGATCTGGATCCCACCCTTTTCATTTCCATCTACATTGATAATATACACGTTCGATGCGTTATGATCGATGGCAGTGCTAGCATCAATATTGTCTCCTCCCATACATACAACCAAATGCACATCCCTACCAATTGCATGTATAATAATCAAGTTATGTTGGGTTAATTCAATGATGTCATAACTTCGACCCTTGGCACCATTATTCTCCACATTCGCGTGGGCCCTCATACCATTCTAGAATTGTTATATGTCTTAGAGGGGGAATTCCAGTATAACCTGTTTCTTAGCCAACCTTAGATCCGTATCATGGGTTGTGTTCCTTCAACCTTATATTGATGTGTAAAATTTGAACATGAAGGACATAACTATACCATTCTAGTTGACCCTTCACCATTCAAAACATGTAACATGTTGTATAGACCTAATGATGTTCTTATACCAGTTAAGGCATCCACCACCACTTGCACATCTCCTTCACCCATGGCCTCATCCACCAACATTTCCGTTACCTCTCCTACACCTAACCCCTCTATTCCCACTGCTACCACAGCCTCTGCAGCTAACCCATCCACTAACCAATCTACTTGTCAACCAACCAATGTCTATTCTTCCAGTGATTCATCCATTCCCGCTACCCATATACCAACTACCGATCCCTTATAAGGTGTTTTTTAGCGTTTCACTCTGGGGGAGTACTGCCTATACAACATCGACACATTCCTTACTCCTCAAGAGTATGGTAACCTTTGCCAACATCCCCGCTATGATCACTGCATAGGCGAGGTTTTCCCTTATGGTCCTCCTCACCTTTGCACTAACTTATTGTATGGGGGACTTGATACTTCTACTTAATTGCCCGAGCCACCTTCCCAAACGTGACCATTTTCATCTGACCTTCAATCTCTCACCAATCGCCGTTGTGCCCACACCTTCCTCCATCGTTGTTCATAGAAGGGCTTTGGATTTTTTTCTATGAACAAGGTCGTCATACTATCATCCCGTGCACCACTCATAAACATAAAGACCACAAGGGTATTGGATTTACTGAACCATCTCCCAAGAAGGCCCGAGTCAAACTCGTTGAGGATGATAAACCTTCTTCACCCCGTTCACCAACTTCACCACCTTCACCTACGGAGTCTATAGATCCAGAATCCATTCCTCCTAACTTTTTTTTTGTGAACACCATTTCTCTAGGACCTCTAACTTATCAACGAGATGGTGAGGCTCCCTATTCTCTTCCCTTCCTGTATCCTGACATGATCGATGACGATACACCTTCTATTAATGTCGTTTAATGCTAGGATGATGAGTCTATTCTCACCTACCTTGGTGTAGAAGATTCTTATTTTCACTGGTCATTACCTTCTGAGACACAAACCATGTTAAATGAATTGACCATCAAAATCAATATTAACACTCAAGACGATCCGTATATTCTAAAGATAGGCCAATCTTTAGATGCTGCTGAATAGGAAGCTTTTAATTCTTTCCTCCAGGATCATAGCAACGCTTTTGCTTGGTCCTATGCTGATATGCCCGGTATTGACCCGAACATTGTCCACAATATTGTCATTATTTCTGAAACCAAACCTGTGAAACAAAAGCTGCAGAAAATGCATCCTCGCATTGCCCTTCTTGTTAAAGAAGAACTCCAATGCCTTCTTTCAGTTTCCTTCATCTTACCCATTGATTACCCTCAATGGATCTTGAACATTGTCCCTGTCACAAAAATAACAGGGGGACTCCACATTTACATGGATTTCCACAACCTTACTTGGCTTGCCCCTAAGATGACTTTCCTCTACCTAGTATTGACCAACTAGTTGATCTCACCGTCGGCCATGAGATGTTATCACTCATGGATGGTTTCTTGGGTTATAACCAAATATTACTTGCCCCAGAAGATCAACACAAAACCACCTTCATCACTCCTTTGGGGACCTTTTGCTATTGTGTCAACATGTAACAAAAGAGGAGAAAAGTAAACGGGGAAATTTTTTCTCCTAATTGTATTGGACCCTATATCGTTACGCATAGCAATGGATCATGTGCTTATCATTTGTCTTCACTCAAAGGTAAACTTGAACCTGAGCCCCTCAATGACTTACATCTTCTACCATTATATTGTTGAATCAAGTCCTATATCACATTCTGTCTAGTTAAAACACTCGTCCCTTGAGCACCATTCACCTTCCATTCAACTAAAATAAATAGTAGAGCATAATATTGAAAAGCTTGTAACTTTTGATCGGTAACTCGGTTTTGAGTGCCTTTTTTACAAAAGTGCTTGTTTTTCCGTGCTCTTTCCATTAAAAATATTTATTTTGAGAATTGTACTATAATTATAAAGTGCCATATTATAACACGCACTCATTATAAAGTGCCATATTATAACACGCACTCATTATAAAGTGCAAAAATATGGGGGGGCTCTTGTTGCATTGCTTGGGGGTCTTGTTGCATTGCTTGGTTCTTCCATTTCTTTTGGTGATTTTTTTTTAGGATGGCATCTACTTCTACATTAGATCAAGTTGAGCCATTAACAACACATAATTACCACACATGGAAACAATAATTAAGTAGAAAGGATTATGGGCTTTAACTTCTAAAGAACAACCAATGTTCACTAGAGAATATGACAAATTTCAGTACCAGTGCAAATTTGATGAGTGTATGGGTTTGATAGGAACTTATGTAAGTGGAAGTCTTTTATTTCATTTGGAAAAGTGTGACTCTCCTTTCAAAATATGGGAGAAATTGGAGGATTTATTTGGTAAGGTGGATCATATGTGAGCCATGCAACTTGAAATTGAGATCACCTCTCTTAATCCTGAAGATTTTCCAACAATTATAGACTATCTTACCAAGTTCAAGTATTTGTTGACACAGTTGAAGGGGAGTGGAAGAGATAAGAAAGATGAAGAGTGTGTTTACTTGATTCTATCCAAATTGAGAGGACCATTCCAAATTTTTGCTTCTACCTTTTTTTCTAGCATGGATGCCTTAGGTGACACCTTCAAAATGCCTAACTTAGAAACATTTTGTGAAATATTTACTAGGGAAGAATCCAAATTATCTCACCTTGAGTTTTCCACCTCTCAAAAGGAATTAGTTGCATCTAATCCTAAGGGCAAGGGAAAACCAAACAGTAAAACTAAATCTACACCTTCTCCATCTCAAAATGCTCCTAAACCCAAAGAAAATAACTCAAAACCCAAGGAGTCTTCTAAATCCAAGAATAAGTCTAGCCGTTCATGCTCTTTTTGTGGGGGTAGTAATCATGAAGCAAATAGGTGTTATAAGCGAATGAAAGCCTTAGAGGATGCAGTCAAGAAACATAAAATTTCTATCTCCACTCCACCTCCTTCTAATCAGCATGGAAAATCACTTAATGTTGTTGGAAGATCTCAGTCACCACTTGCAGACAATTGGGTTATAGATTCTGGTGCTTCTCATCACATGACTTCTTCCAAGGAGTCTTTTGTTTCTCTAGGTTTGAGTTTGACTTTCAAAATTGAGGTTGGAGATTCTTCCTTTCTTTCTATTGAGGGAAAATGTGATATACAACTTGATGGTGGCAATATCCAAGATGCACTATATGTTCCTAACATCACTACAAATTTGCTTTCTGCATATCAAATTTGTCATTCTGGTCAAGGGAAAATAGTGACTTTTACACCACATGGGGTAGAAGTAAGAACTTTGTTGGAGCCTTATTCACTTGTTGCTTAGGGTATTGTTGATCATGGTTCAAGACTATATCACTTTGAGGGTTTTGATGACACTTCTTCTATAGGGATAAGATTGGTTTCTCATTCAGATTCAGAGAGTAAGCTTTGGCATGAAAGATTTGGACATCTCAATTACAGATATTTGAAGGAGTTAAGCACTCATGGTATGGTAGATAGTCTTCCTAGAGTTTCTTGTCTTGAAGGAGTTTGTCATGGTTGTGCATTAGGGAAACAACACCAAGATCCTTTTCCTAAGAATTTGTCTAAGAGAGCTTCTTCACCACTTGAGCTTTTGCATAGTGACTTGATGGTTTTTCCTACCCCATCTTTCAATGGAGATAAGTATGCACTTACATTTATTGATAATTTCTCGAGGTGTACTTGGGTTTATTTTCTCAAGTACAAAAGTGATGTTTTTTCACACTTCAAAGTATTCAAGGCTTTGGTCGAGAAACAATCTTCTAGTTACATAAAGAACCTTTGCACTGGTAATGGCGGGGAGTACTTCAACAACAAGTTTTCTAAATTTTTGGCAACTCAAGGGATTATTCACCAGCATTTTGCTCCTCATACTCCACAACAGAATGGATTAGCAGAAAGGAAGAATAGAAATTTGAAGGAAATGGCTAACTGTATGATGCATTCTAGAGATATACCTCCTTTCTATTGGGCAGAAGCAGTTAATTGTGCAAACTATATTCAGAATCACACACCACACAGAGCACTTGAGCATTTGACCCCAGAGGAAGCTTGGTCCAACACTAAGCCAGATGTCTCATTTTTTCGAGTCTTTGGGAGCCATGTTTGGGCCTTTGTGCCAAAGAAGAAAAGGAAAGCTTTGGATAAGAAGAGTAAACCCTTGATCTTTGTAGGGTATTGTGAGGACATGAGAGCTTATCGTCTTTTAGATCCTGATACACATGATGTTTTTTTTCAAACACATGATCAGTTTGATGAGTGTTTCACTCCTCATGATTCTCCATCTTCTTCCATTCCTTCTTCTTCTTCATCTCATCTTGAGGATCCTTTCTTTGAGGAGATTGATGAGGAGGTTACAGATGCCATTGAGGATCCTATTCCCACTGATGTTGTCACTATGCCTAAGTGGGCTCGTACTACAGTTTCTGAGGCAACACCTTTCATAGAGGATATTCCACCCACTAGGCATCATCACGTACATTCTACAGGTTTTGGAATTTTGTGTCAGGCAGTTTCTGAGGATCCACAATCTTTTTCAAAGGCTCATGGGATACCAGAGTGGGATGATCCGATGACAGCTGAGTATTCTTCTTTGATGAAGAATCATACTTGGGATTTGGTATCTCTTCCTAAAGGAAGAAAGATGGTTAGGTGTAAGTGGGTATACCAAACCAAATACACAACTGATGGGTCCATTGACAAGTATAAGGCTTGTCTTGTTGCAAAGGGTTTTGTAGACACCCAATTTGTGTCTTACGACCCCCTGTGCCCCGCATCTCATTTCGTAACCTAACCTCATCACCTAAACCTTACACAATTATTTATTAATTACCTTATAATGAATAAAATTCCACATCTCATGACGATGCTCTACTCTTAGAAATTCCTCCCAGTGGTCCTTGACCAGACCTGCATTGACTGGTAATCGTGGTTTATCTAGACATTCCATTGACCCTCATTAACTAATGGCTCAAGCCTTCTTGGACCAGTTTTCGATCAATATCCTCAAAGTCACATGACCGACTTGTACTCAACTTGACATACGAAAGATAATGTATCACAATATTTGTCTTCGTTGGTGAGCCTCATCAACCAGATCACATGCCAAACTAACCTCAAACCAGATTATAGAGTTGCTTACCAGGCTTATGCCCAGACACATCTCACTAACTCTCCAAGTTCAATTCAAACGTGCCTCGCCCTGCCACGCCGAACAAATATTCCAAGCCAAAGGAACTGCCAACACGGTAGTTGAAAAGTTGGCCCAACTCACCCATCCATCAATCAAACCCTACTTCAACCTTTATCCCAATGCCAAGATGGCGAGTTTAGGGCGGAGCAACGAATTACACTCCCGAGGAGAGCCCTATTCTTCACTTTTTAGAAAAACTTCTAAAAGCTGGAGCAGTTGCTTTTCCCCCTCAAACACATACTATTTTTGACCCCACTCGTCCTATGTCTGGGCAGGGGAAAGGAAGAGGAGGTATTACAACTAGCACGTGATAACGGTCAAAAGTGATGGTAGTTGTTACCCTTAAAAACATCTTCCAAGAAATGCTACTAATGGAAGATGCTTCGTCTTGCCAATTCGAACACACCCGGGCCTATCAAAACTTGCAGATCTTCAATAAGTCATTTCCCTAATCCAACCCCCCTCATCGACCAAACTGGCGAACCTTCAATAGGGAAAATAAAGTGTGTGAGGTTCAGGTTGTGTTTGACATCATACCGACCCTTCCTCCTCAATTTCCTCCTTTCCCTCGAGTAAGTGGATTCTCGCATCAAGCTCCTTCTCCCACAACAAAAACCTGTGCACTCCTCCTTTAACCCACCGAGGAATCCCCTTCACTTCCCCTTTATAACCCACAGGGGATCTACCCATATTTTTCATGGTTTTCCCCTCATAACCTCGCAACCTGATGAACAACCCACATATTAACTCGCCTCCCCACCCCGGAAATTCATGCTCACCTTCCTCGTCATCAAAAGAGTAACCTACCCATCCTACTCATCATATCCCACCCCTAGGAAGATCATTAAATTGGCCTCTCCTATTGGGGATAACCTCCAGCACCGTGAAAAATATCCTATTGTTTACTCTTGGCTCGTACCCATAAGTCTAAAGCCCACCGTTTGCCTGTCCGTAGACATTCTTTTACATGGATTACTAACAATCAACATCATCGCCCCGGTAAACCGTACCATTTTCATGTCTGCTGACTGCTTGGATTATCTTGATAATTCCGTCTTGGGGGATGCATTCGATATCCTTTTCAACTTAGATGCAATTTTTTTTCGAAATGATACCTCCACAATTTATCCAAACGTTTTAGTACAACCAAACAACCATGGCCCATTCTAGTCATAATGACCTCTTCTTCTCACTTCACCCCACCTCACCTACCAACAATTGATACTTCGCCAACAATCTAAAACCGTTGGCAGCACCCCTAACCGTCCCCCACGTCATGTAACATTACCCTTGGTGTCATCTAACGTCACTAGTCCCATCCTCCTTTCAAAATTCGGATGTAGCCCCATCCTACGAGCCGCGCAAAAACCATTCCTCCACCGAAAAAGAAAACCCAATCTTTAGGGCAAGACAGCAGTTGCACCTACGACCCGTCTGCCCTGCGAGCTTCCATCTATCTAGGACCGTCCCCCATCCCACCTTGGCCCAACAAACTCCTACTAAGGTAAACTAAAAAATACTACAAAACCGATCTCCTCATCACGAGACCTCTGGGAAAACCTAACTTACTGGACAACGTACGACCTTGGCCGGCACACAACAACCTTTTTACCACCTATACCCACACCACTTCCAGTAGCCTCAGCACTCCCTATGGGTATTCCCCACTCTTCAACAATACCACCCTCAACCGCGCCTCTTCCATACCTTCAACCCCCGCGCACCTTCATTTCCCTGGCTAACCATCCCTTCCGCACCCCCCCAGGCTGCCTTCCCTTATACCTCACCACTCCGTCTTCACCGTAACCTTGGGAAGTGCATTCAAATTGGGACCCACCACTCTCAAAAGAGGTAGTCAAACCTCCAAAACACCTTCAGCACGAGCTCTCCGCTACAACAACCTTTACCTAAAAAGGTACACCACAAACCCAAAATAGTACGAACCTACTAAAAAAGTGGTCAAACCTATTCCCTCACTTCCGATTTCCCCTCCTGTAGCACCTGTCCCCCAAAATCAACCCACACTGCCATCTAGACCCCACACTTACCTCCATGGGTGAGCCATGGCAGGGGCTAAGCCAACAGCCTAGCAAACCTTTTAGATACTGTTGTCATCACTTGCCAACATTAACCTTTGACCCACTCAAACCCAACCAGTAGGTTTGACGATACCAAAATTTGCACCGACCAGCTGGTCCAAGGGCATATTATAAAATTGTAAGGCTCTTCCGAACCGTTCTCCTCGAACTATGTCCTCTTGAAGAAACTTTGACGACATTATATTTAATGAGGACCTTGTTCCACTTCCCTATCACCACCATGCCTCATCCCTAACATATCCAGAGCCTTCATCTCCACCTCCACAACTTTTTTATCTGCCTCCAACATTTGAGATCAAATGCAACCGCATGATAGAGCTAGCCAAAACCCCACCAAATATCAGTGCAAGCCCAAATTCTTCACAACAACATTGTCCTTTCAATTATATTGGACTCCGTCCTTCACTACACATAATCATGACTTAGCTGATCCCTCACTCATATTATATGGTTAACATTGCCACTTCGCCCTCTAGAAAGACAAAGGAGGTACACCACCAGACCCATCCACTAAGCATATGCCAATAAACCATCTACAACCCACACCAAGAATCCACATCAGGGACCCACATTACCCTATTTCTAATGGGTCGCCATCGTACATGATTAAAACATTTCAGTTCACCATCTCTCTCAAATTTTCATTGTACGACCTTGTCCAAACATCTGAGTCCTCACCAACAGGCCCCTAATGGGTTACAATCTAGTGAGGTTTTACCTATGACCACACCGCCTGTGGCATCCATGATGACTCCTCACCATGGGCTTCGGCTCACCACTCTCATCCCCTCCTCTACAACCTGCTACCCACTCATCAAGAGCCATCTCATTTTCTCTACCGATTTAGATTGTACCTCTCCAATCAGATTGATCTGGATCCCACCCTTTTCTTTCCATCTACCTTGAAAATATACACGTTCGATGCGTGTATGATCGAATGGCAAGTGCTAACATCAATATTGCTCCTCCCATACATCACCAAATTGCACATCCTGCCATTTGCATGTATAAGTCAAGTTATGTGGGGTTAATATCAATTGATGTCATAATCGAACCCTTTGGGCACCATTATTCTCCACATTCTGTGGGGCCCCATCCATTCTAGAATGTTATATCGTATAGAGGGGAAAAAATTTCCAGTATAACCTGTTTCTTCTTAGCCAACCTTAGATCCGTTCATGGGTTGTGTTCCTTTCAACTATATTGCTATTTGTCAAATTTACATGAAGGACATAACTATACCCTTCTAGTGACCTTCACCATTCAAAACATGAACAGGTTGTAGAGAGACCAATGATGTTCTTATACTAGTTAAGGCATCACCACCACTTGCACATCTCCTTCACTCCATAGGTGGCCTCTCCACCAACGTTTCCGTTACACTCTCCTATCACCTAACACCTCTATTCTCCCCACTGCTACCAAAAACCCTGTCAGTCCCCCATCCACTACCAAGCTACTGTCACCACCAATGTCTTTCTAGTCTTTCCAGTGAATTCCTTCCCATTTCCCGCTACCCATAATACCAACTACTACCGATCCGCTAATAAGGGTTTTTATTTTAGCGTTTCACTCTGTGGGAGTATTGCTATACACATCGACACATGTTCTTACTCCTCCTCAAGATATGGTAACCTTTCCAACTCCCCCCTAAGACCTGCTAGGCGAGGTTTTCCTTATGGTCGCTCGTCCTCACCTTGTACTAACTTATTGTATGGGGACTTGTCTCGAACTTAATTCCCGATCCACTTCCCAAAACGTGACCATTTTCATCTAGACCTTCAATCTCTCACCATCGCCGTTGCCCACACCGTCCTCTCGTTTGTCATGGAGAAGGCTTTGGTTTTTTTCTATGACAAGGTCGTCATCCTATTCATCCCGTGCACCCTCATAACATAAAGACCACAAGGTATGGTACCTGAACCATCCCCTAGAAGGAGGCCCGGTCAACACTCGTTAGGTGATAAACCTTCTTCCGACCTCGTTAAACCACTTCACCACTTCACTAGGCGTCTATAGATCCAAATCCATTCCCTAACTTTTTTTTTTTGTGAACACTTTCCTCTAGGACCTCAACTTAATCAACGAGATGGTGTAGGCTCCCTATTTCTCTTCCTGTCCTGTATCCTGACACTGATCGATGACGATACACCTCTATTAATTCTTTAAACATGTTAAGGACGATGATTACTATTCCACCTAACTACCTTGGTGTATTAGATCTTCTTTCTTTCACTGTCGTACCCCTCTCTGATACACAACCCTTAATGAATTGCCACAAAATCAATATTACCTCAAGCTTGATTCCGTATATTCTAAAGTAGGCCAAATCTTTGATGCTGATGATTGGAAGCTTTAATTCTTTCCTCCAGGATCATAGCAACGCTTGTTGTTGGTCCTATGCTATATGCCCGTATGACACCGACATTGTCCACAATTTTCATTATTTCTGAACCAAACTGTGAAACCCAAGCTGCAGACATAGCATCCCCACTCGATTGCCCTTCTTGTTAAAGAAGATCAATGCTTCTTTTAAGTTTCCTTCACTTAACACTTGATACTACTCAATGGATCTTGACATTTTCCCTGTCACAAAAATAACAGGTGACTCCACATTTACATGATATTTTCCAACCTTACTTGGCGTGCCCCTACGATGACTTTCCTTCCTCTACCTAGTATTTGACGCAACTAGTGATCTCAACGCGTTGGCCATGAGAATGTTATCACTCATTGATGGTTTCTTGGGTTATAACCAATCATTACTTGTCCCCAGAAGATCAACAACAAAACCCTTCATCACTCCTTTGGGTGACCTTTTGCTATGTTCAACATGTAGCGAAAGAGAAAAAGTAACGGTAATTTTTTTTCTCCTAAGTTGTATTGGACCATAAATCAATACGCATAGCAATGGATCATGTGCTTATCATTTTGGTCTTCACTCAATGTAAACTTGAACCTGACCCCTCAATGACTACATCTTCTACCATTATTTGTTGAATCAATCCTATATCACCTTGTGTCTAGTTAAAACACTGTCCCTTGAGCACCATTCCCTTCCATTCAACTACATAATTTAGTAGAGCATATCGTTGAAAAGCTTGTAACTTTGATCGTACCTCGTTTTTGGTGGCCTTTTAAAAAAGTGCTTGTTTTCCGTGCTCCTTTGTTGCTTAAAATATTTTTTTTAGAATGGACTATAGATTATAAGTGCCATATGATAACCGCACATCGTTTACAAAGTGCCATATTTATACACTCACTACTTTATAAAATGCCATAATTATTACCACGCACTGCTTGGGGGTCTGTTGCATTGCTTGGTTCTTCCATTTCTTTTGGTGATTTTTTTTTTAGGATGGCAAGTCTACTTCTTCTACCATTAGATCCAGTTGATCCATTACACACATATTACACCTGGGAAACAATATTATAAGAAAGGATTTATGGGCTTTAACTTCTAGAACAACCATGTTCCTAATAATGACAAATTTCAGTACCATGCAAATTTGATGAGTGTATGGGTTTGAATGGAACGTATGTAAGTGGAATTGCTTTTATTCATTGGAAAAGTGTGACTCTTCCTTTTCAAATTATGGGAGAAATTGGAGGCATTTAATTTGGTAAGGTGGATCATTGTGAGCCATGCACTTGAAATTGAGAACACCTCTCTTTATCCGAAGATTTCCCAACCTCATAACTCTTACCACTCAATATTTGTTGACACATTGAAGGGTGTGGAAGAGATAAGAAGATGAATAGTAAATGGGTACTTGATTCTAATCCAAATTGAGACAACCAGTTCAAAATTTTTGCTTCTACCTTTTTTTTCTAGGCAGGGATTCCTTAGTTGACACCTTCCAAGGCCTAACTTCGTAAACATTTGTGAATTTTACTAGGGAATATCCAATTATCTCACCTTGAGTTTTCCTTCCCCCGCCTCAAAAGGTTAGTTGGCATCTATCCTAAGGGCAAGGAAAGCCAACAGTAAAACTAAATCACACCTTCTTCTCCATCTCAAATGGCTCCTAAACCCTAACCCAAGAAAATACTGAAAACCCAGGATCTTCTAAATTCAAGAATAGTCTACCCGTTCATGCTCTTTTTGTGGGGTAGTATTCATAGCAAATAAGGGTTTAAGCGATGAACCTTAGAGGATCAGTCAAGAAACATAAAATTTCTATCTCCACTCCACCTTCCTTCTAATCAGCAAGGAAAATCAACTTATTTTTGTTCCAAGATCTCAGTCACCACTTGCAAACATTGGGTTATAGATTCTGGGCTTCTCATCACCTGACTTCCTTCCATGAGTCTTTGTTTCTTCTAGGTGTTTGATTTTGACTTTTCACATTGAGGTTTAGATTCTTCCTTTCTTCTTTTGAGGGAATGTGATATACAGAAGATCGAAAAGACGGTAGCAAACGAAGTCGGAGGCGGAAGGGCTCAGCAAAAAGAACGAGAAGGGGATGGGGGGGTTAGATGGAGGGGACAGATGAAGGACAAGCCAAGGAATACTACACGAAAAGGGACTTGATGGTGGGCAATATCAAGATGACTTATATTTTCCTAACATCCTCACAATTTGCTTTCTGCTATCAATTTGTCCATTCTGTCAGGGAAATCAGTGACTTTTACCACCACAATGGGTAGAAGTAAGAACTTTGTTGGAGCCTTATTCACTTTGTTGCTTAGGGTGTTGTTGATAAACAAAAACGGGTTCAAGACTATATCACTTTGAGGGTTGTGATTACACTGCTTCTTCTAATAGGGATAAGATTGTTCCTCATTTCAGATTCATGAGTAGCTTTGCATGCACATTTGGACAATCTCATTACAGATTTTGAAGAGTTAAGCCCTCATGGTAATAGGTAGATAGTCTTCCTAGATTTCTTGTCTTGAGAGTTTGTCATGGGTTGTAGCATTAGGGAACAACACCAAATCCTTTTCCACTCCTCAGAATTTGTCTAAGATAGCTTCTTCACCACTTTGGCTTTGATAGTGCTTGATGTTTTTTCCTAACCCCATCTTTCATGGAATAGTATGCACTTACATTTATTGATATTTCTCGAGGTGTCTGGTTTATTTCCAAGTACAATTGATGTTTTTCACACTTTCAAAGTATTCAAGGCTTGGTCCCGAGAACATCTTCTAGTAGCATAAAGAACCTTCGCCTGATATGTGGGGGAGTACTCAACAATATTTTTCTGAATTTTTGGCACCTCAAGGCATTATTCCTCACCCATCATTTTGTTTTCCTTCATCACTCCTCACAGAATGGCTTGCAGAAAGTAGAATAGAACTTTGAAGGAAATGGCTAACGGTCTGATGCACAATCTCCCCTAGATATACCTCCTTCATGGGCATAAGTGTTCAATTGTGGCAAACCCTTATTCAATCACACACCACACAGAGCACTTTAGAGCGTTGACACCAGAGAATCTTGGTCAACACTAACCAGATGTCTCATTTTTTCATTCTGTGTGAGGGCCATGTTTGGGCCTTTGTGGCCAAAGAGATGAGGAAAGCTTTGGATAAGAAGGTAACCCTTGGATCTTTGTAGGGTATTGTGAGGACATGAGCGGCTTATCTCTTTTAGATCGCTATGCGACATTGATGTTTCTTGTTTCGGGGGAACACTGATCATTTGATGAGTGTTTTCACTCCTCATGTTTCTCCATCTTCTTCCATTCCTCTTCTCTTCATCTGCATCTGTAGATCCTTTCTTTGAGGATAGTAATGAGGAGGGTACAGATGCCATTTGAGTATCCTATTCCCACTGGATTTGTCACTTATGCCTAATGGGCTGTTTTACAGTTCCTAACAAGACCAACAACCTACAATTTCAAAACATTCTTGTTGCCCTGTTTCTGTTCCTTAGATAGATTGAAACACCTACTGTTGTACTCCTGATTCCTATGGTTGTTATATTGAAAGCAAGCCGCCAGCCGAATGGTTTCACATTGCTTTGCTCTTAGCCTTTACCTGAATCCACCCCCTTCACAATTTCTGTGGGGAATCCTACGGATAACCAGTGAGGTTCCTAAAAATTTCCTGCAGGACGATAAAAGAATTTGCCAAAATTTCTGGATGCTAATCCTAGCGCTTGATACAATACGATTGTTCTCATGCCCTGACGTACACCCGACGGTCACTCGCTTGTTGGCAATGCTATCAATAATAGCTGGCTTCATTTAGCTCCTTTCTCCACCTGATAACTCTTGCTTTCGCCTTCCGCATCCTTAGTCCGTTCTCTCCGTACCTCAGCAGCTATCAGGGGGTTCATTACGCACACAGATTGGCTTTCCATTGGTTAATGTTGGGCCCAACATGTCATATTCCGCCGATGCTCCTACCTTGTCTCTCTTGACGACTGTGTCCATCTCATGACTTCGCTTCTCTTGCCACACCTATCCACATTGAGCTTTGTCCTTCTCAAGCTCCGCCCCACCTTTTCATTTCCACACAATATCCAGTAACCTCAACAGGCTTATATAGGACATCCCTATTCGGTTGCCCTCAACACATTCGATCCTCCATACCTTATCAACATTTACCACCAACCATTGCATCTTAAGCCAGGTGGCCCTTGGCCCAAATTTGCCTCCGTGATACCACAAACCACACCATTCACATCTCAATCCAACTACTGATTTATTAAACAAATGATGGCAAAATGCAAAATTCTAGAGGCTTCCTGTTTCAGGAAGTCGTAGCGCCATTGAATGATGAGCAAGTTTGTTCAGGAGCCTATCCACCCTTCAGTCCCCCTTCTTTCATGTCCTCCTCAATGGAATTACCAAAATTTACCCATTTAATAGTACAGGAGGCACCCTCAACCAACACTGCGATCATTAGGACCATGCCGCTATCTGATTGCTCACGACGATTTGCTTTATTTTACTGCCGCACCTTTCCCTGCTCCTTAACAGGACCGCCTTGGGAGGTGGTTACCAAGTGCTATAAACCCAGCACCAATCTTCTCTTTTAACCAGCTTAGCCCAATCTTTCTTGGATCATTTCTCCATTACACAGTTGCCAAGAAAGATCTCATCACCGACCTCTATGCCATCGAAATATTTGAAGACGAATTTATCGCAGATTTCGTTGGACGGATGGCGAGGCGCTTATCACCAGACTTTACATTATTAGCACTTGCCTCAGAACCAAACTTATCGAACACTGTTTACATTGGCCTGCAGCTAAGAACATCTCCCTACCCCCGAAATTCAAACTTTTCGTACATTTGACGAGGCCTTATACTATGGCTCAAAAACTAGATGATTCGAGCCCTTAGGGAAGAGAATTGCGGTTGCGCACAAAAAACCCACTTTCGGAACCAAAATCCACCAACAAAAACATAAACCCACCAATCCTCACCCATCGGACTGCTTCGAAATCACAAAGGGGCCGTGATGCGGTGATGGTCAAAATTCCCAACCACCGTCTAATACCCCGCCAAAAACCACCTATAAGTATAAAGCAGAGCCCTAGTGAAAGTCATCTCTTTTGCTTCATCGAATATCATTTTCGATTTGGGTTTAAAACACGTGCATCACATTCTTGCTTGGTGTTTTCAATTCTAGTGAACATAGATTAAGTAACAGGTCGTACACGTGGGGGTGATATCCACGGTATTGACAAGAAATTAATCTTACTTTCACTGCACAACACATACCAAATCACTTCACAATTAACACAACAGCTCAAACATCCCCCCTTTTTTTCTGCGGTATTCCTCCGCCCGATTGAGGTAACCTTATAAGCCAAAACAAACTTGACACTTCCTCTAAGTCTTCTTTTAGGATTCTTACATCATTTTACGTCTAAAGGCATAAGCCCACGATAATTTAAATTAACCCTAGGGTTAGTCTCTGGATTTGCGTGTGCATCTTGCTTGTTTTCAGTTCTGTTTTCTCTGTTATACACTGTCTTCTGTCATCACCTCAGAACAATTGATAAATGTACTAAGCATTGAACAAGATTTTGAATCAACAGCCTTCTTATATTTTCTCAGGAACCAGTCTTATTACACCGACATCGGTTAACTCGACCGACGTCAAGCTACAAGTCTAACCGACATCGGTTATCAGACTGATATCGGTTACTGTCTTTTACAGGAATCCTAACAAACCAGCAGTTCCTACTAATTTCAAAACATCTTGTTGCCTGTTTCTGTTCCTGATAGATTGAAACCCTACTGTGTACTCCTGTCCATGGTTGTTATCACTCGAAAGCAAGCCGCCGCCATGGTTATCTACATGCTTGCTCTGTGCCTTTGCCTGAATCACCCCCTTCTACCATTCTATGGTAGAATCCTAGAAGATAGGCTCAGCGAGGTTCCTAAAATCATCCTGTAGGACGATAAAGACCTCTTCCAAATTTCTGGATGCATAATCCTAGCATTCTGTACAATACTATTTGTCTCATGCCCCTGACCGTACACGCCGACGGTCAACTACCTATTAGTTCTTCATCGCCTAAATCAGTATCAGCTGACTCGGTTTAGCTCCTTCTAACGCCTGATTAACTACCGCTTTGCCTTCCGCATCCTTAGTCCCTGTCTCACTACCTCAGCAGCTTCAGGGTTGGAATCACGACACAGATTGGCTTTCCATACAAAGATTCCATCTTGGGCACCTGAACACTGTCATTTCCGCTAGAACTGCTCCTACCTCGTCTCTCTTGCAGAACTGTTCCATTCATGACTTGCTCTCTGCTCACCTATCCACATGAGCTTTCCTTCTCAAGCTCCGCCCACCTTTTCATTTCCACACACATATCCGGTAACCTCGAACAGCTTATACAGAAGCTTAAAATGCATATGTCGGTCATGCTTCACCCCCATTCATCTCTACCAAATACCTCATCCACTTCTATTAACCTAACCATTGTCTTCCCCTGGCGCTTGGGCCCAATTTGCCACCGTTTACCACAATCTAACACACCATCACCTAATCCAGCTACTGATTTTATCTAAACAAATGATGGCCGTCCATGCAAAATCTAGGAGACAGACTTCAATATCCTCAGGAAGTCGTATGTCGCCTATCACAACTAAAACCCTCAAGTTCGTCACATCTATCCTATCCACCCTTCAGGACCCCATCCCTCATATCCTTGCATCAATGGGAATCATACCAAAATTTACCTGCGTTTTAATAGTAAAGAGGACCCTCAACAACACTTCTGCGACCATTACAGAAATGCCAAGGGTATAGCAACTGATTTCTCACGACCATGCTTATCCTACTCCGCACCTATCCCATGTCCTTAAACAGGAATTCGCCTTGGAGTGGTAAAGATTTGCTTTATGTCTACTCACTCAATCTTCTCCGTGGTTGTTTTCTGATAGCCACAATCATATCTTGGCCTCATTTCATCCATTACCATTGCTAAGACATAGCTTTTGCTATCAACCGACCTCTATGCCATCCGACAATTTAGTTAAAGACCCATTTATCACAAACTCCTTGGCTTGGACCATGGCCAGGCCATATCAACCAGCTTAGCATATGCCTTGCGTCATCACCAGAACTTATCGAACTGTTTACGTGGGCCTGCGCTAAGCACATCTCTCTCCACCCTCCAAATTCTGACTTTTCGTACCCATTTGACAAAGGGTCTTTACTATGGCTCGAAATCTAGAGATGCTATGCCTTAGAGGTAGAGAAATTGCGGTTGCGCATTTACAAAAACCCCACACTTCCGAACCTTAAGATTCCACCTAAACCTTGACCTATAGGTTACGATGAGTCCTAAAATCATGCGACTTACCTTCGCAAACCAGGACATGATGTAGAGGCCGATGTACAGCGGTGAATGCTCATACTTCGTCTAGTCACCTCTCTCAGATACCCCGCCACCAGTTAAGAACCACCTATAACTATATGAAGAGAGAGACCTTTAGCTTCAACTTCCCTCCCCTGGGAGATACCACCTGGTGTCCCCACCTGGACCAAAATCTATCATTATTAGCAGGAGCCCATTACCTTACCTCATGTTAAGACCATGACTCCGGGTTTGATCCCTACTCATCTTCCATACCTCTCGTATGGTCACAAAGATCAATATGACTTCTGTAACTTTCACCACGTGAAAGGACATAGTCATGAAAACAATGGCAAGAAGTTGAAAGAAAACACACCTGCAGGAAATGGTTGATGCGGGGGATATAGCCCTCTGATCCATCCTATCGCCGATGGCTACCACCACCTAAATTTGAAAATATTCAACGGACCATTCCGCCTATCCCGTCTTCTAACAGGAATTGCTAAACCGAACCATGATCAAACAGCTTCAGCCGAGGAGCGCCTGTAAAAATGACACTGTATGATCTCATTCAGACTTCTGAATCTCTAGCCGACAAGCTCTATCGTTGAAATCCTTCAAGGGATCAAGAGGTCTTACCTAATGCAGGAACCTTGAACCATGTTAACTCGCCATTCTAGACAAGCTGAAATCCATGCCATTGCTTCACTCACCAAACAATCTATCTCCCCAACCACTTTTGTCTTCTGTACAGCATGAGCCGTTGCTTGTACCACATTTCTGCAAGAACTGTGAGCGAATGTTATCTAATTTGGTGCCGAAGATCCTGACCCTACTCCTTCTTCATCTCATTCTTGCTGTACAAGAGGACAGGCTGGGTACGTCGTTTGTCATGATTAGACGGGGGTGCTAGCCTAAACATGACATCTCTTCAAAATCCTTCCAACAAATGACGGATCCCTTCTCAGTTGCATGTGTGCCAACCCCATACATGTTGCAGTCATTCAATGATGTTATTACTTCTACCTTAGGCGACCAGTTGATCTCTTAACATTCTATTGATACAGTGGCTCATCTGCCCACTTTACCCGACACCTCTTCTATGTCCTTGACCGGAGAGTTCCACATACAATATGTTGTTAGGCTGCCCTTGGATCCGGGCTATGGGATGCATTCCAATTCACACCTTACATAGAATGTCATAAAATCTCTGAGTACGAGGGGACGAGTCCTACACCGTAACGTTTTAGTCCTCCCCCCTTCAAAACTCTGTAATATGTTGTATCGCCCTAATCCATGATGCTTCTTACCAGTCATACCCGACACCCATTACATCCAACTCAAAATGCTTATGTCCTCATCTTCAACCGCACCTACACCTTCAACCAAATGAAACTCATCCACGTCTATTAAACTAACCACTTCCTTTCCGCAGATACGCATCCCAACCTCCGACCCCTTACCTAGATTTTTTTCACACCCACTTACGCTGGCTTGATTTACTGCCTATATAACGTAAAGCTCTTTCCATACCCCGTAGGAGTACAGACCCAATCTCATCAATCTATGCTGCTATCACTACTCAACGACCGTCGCGTGGGGGACACCTACCTCTCCTTATTGGAGCACCCCATTGCCGCACCAACCTAACGTATGGGGGTGTTGATGCATACCTCATGCGTTTACCCCTGAAGCGACCTATTGGTGTGGTTCCCTTCCAATCCAATTTTCAGATACTCTGAAAAATCGTCGTATATCAACACTATCACCCTTCTGTTATCCCCGTCCACCCAGTTCACACTCAAAACGGTCAGAAACCCCTATCATCAAATTTTCGAAGTTGATTTTACGTTACTGGCCTCTTTTTGTCGAAAATCGGGTTTTCGGGTTTTACCAACAGTTATCTGGAGCCATGAGTCATTTAACCATGCTTTAACGTCAACTGTCTTCACGAAACCCGAAATCCGCATTCATAGTTGTGAAAACCAGGTTTCCGGACCCCTCGGCTAAACCACCACCGGAACGATCCATAATCCATAAACAATGTTTTATGCCCCATGTTTTCCGATTCCCAACCAGTCCGCTTAATCCATCTGTATTCCGTTTTTCGGGGCTACTCCAAGCATCTTAAGCACCTCATGCTTTATGCATCATGTTGATCCGAGAACCCGAAACCCGAGTTGCACTAAGTCCCCTCGTGTCGACCTTTTCGGACCCGTCCCAAACATGCTGACCTATAGGCATTCGTGCCGAGTCTAAAATCGGCGAGTTGGCACGTGCACGAGCAGGACAGTGATGTTAGAGGGATGCAATTTTCTTTATAAATACGCGTCCTTCGTCACGTTCACCTCTCTCAAATAGAAAAGTTACCATTCGTACAATTTACGATTCGTGAGATTTTTCGCTTCAATGCTCTCTCCGATTTCGAAACCCGACAACTCGCCTTACCAAGATCTGAATCACCTGTATTTCGATTTTCCATTTCTCCGAATTGACCAGGTACCTATCTTTCTCCCTTCTTTGTTCTCTGGTTTTTATCGAGATCGATATGCGCGTAGTGTTGCTATTCGAGGGCAGAATTTCAATGTCGGAAAGTTGAAGGTTTTCTTTCGTGCGGCATCTTTTTCTGCGTCCACCATTTGGGAAGGGTTTTACCACCACCTAAAGTGTTTATCTCTTTTGACCTGACTATCCCGTCTGGTAATTGAATTATTCCACCGTTCTATTATCATGCAGCTGGAACAATCAACTAATAAAAAAGACACTGGATGATCTACATTCAGACTTTTGGAATCTCAACGAAAAACATTGTTTTTCTTCTTGGGTTTTGAAGATTGTTTTGCAAGAGATCAAAGGTCCGAAGTATATTGGAACATTGAAGTGTTACGGGGTATCCTCAACAGTTCCGATATCAAAAGTTGAGTGTCAGGTCATCTCCGAGTTTCCATCATCCAAAAGCAAGTTTCGGGCTCTGTGCCACAAGCCGTTGCCGACAGTATCAAACTTGTGAAGACGAAATTCTCAGGGTTTGGTGTTGAACATCCTGACTCAGCATGCTCGGAGTTTCATCTCAGCTTACGTTCCAGCATATTCAGGTACTTTGGGGGATGATTGACAGGAGGAAGCTAGCCTAAAGGATGATCTCTTCATACTAAGCCTTCCTACATGTGAACATGTCATTTCAATCTTGCATGTGCGACATGTCTTTTTCATTTCATGTTTCGGTCATATTTTTAATCATGTTATTGACTTGATCTACCTGCGTGAGAGTCATGCAAAACGTGAACTCCAGTTAAAATGCTACTTTTTAGGATCACGTCACTGTTACCTGAACTCTTCTAGTGTCCTTGAGGGAGAGTTTCAATACAATATATTGTTAGGATGCCCTGTGCATTCAAAAGGGTCGAGATTTTTTGGATGCATTAAGGGGCTCCACCTTGGACATAGGATGCATAAAACTTTGTGTTTTCGAGGGGAAGTCATTTTGACCGTAATAGGAATTGATCCTCCGTTTTACAACACTTTACAATATGTGGAATATATCTTACTTAATGACAGTGTTCTTATGTACCATGATCTTAAGACACCCATTCTTTGCAACCCAGCCATCCACTTCCAGTGTTTCTGATTACCTTCAGACATTATATTTGTGATCTAAAACGCCATATGACAAATTTCGTGCTCTGCGTTTACTCGAAAGATAACATACGTTTCTCCCATTTCCTTTCTACTGATGCTTCTTTCATTGTAACAGTTTCTAATCCAGTTCATTTAAGAAAGAAATACCACTTGAATCTGTGAATGTGGATTTCGAGATTTCATTCCATACCCCGCAATGAGTTACGGATTAGTGTGACATGCACATCCCACCTACGATTGTTTACGCGTGTTTTAGGTTAGCTCTTACAGACCACCCCATTGCCTCACCTATCTAACGTATGGAGGGATGTTGACGCATCCTCCGTTACCCTTGAACCTACTCTTGGTGTTGTTCCCTTCCAATCCAATTTTCAATACTTGACAAAATCGTCATTTCAACCAACACCTTCTTGACTCGCTGTGCTTAGAAAGGCTTTGGTTTTTGGTCTTTATGAACAAGGTCGAACATACACTCATTCCTGTGACTACACGCAAACACAATGATCGTAGTGGTCTCGGTTTTCCTGAAACACTTACACTGGAGAAACCTCATGTCAATTGTATCTTAGAAGATGACGACGTCACCCCTACCAAACCATCATCACCCATTTTTCCATCATCACCCACAGAGTCGATAGACCCTGAATCTATCCCTCCTAACTTTTTTTTTTTTTTCATAAATGCTATCTTCCTAGGTCCTCTCACTTATCAATGCGATAATGAGGACCCATTTTCTCTTCCCCTTCTGTATCCAGACATGATCGAAGAGGATTCGCCTTCTATTAATGTTGTTCGAGTGCTAGGATGATGACTCCATCCTCACTTACCTTGGTGCGGACGACTCCTATATTCAACGCGCCTTACCGTCTGAAACTCAAACCATGTTGAATGAGTCGACTATAGAAATCAACATCCACATCGAGGAGGATCCTCACGTTGTGAAGATCAGACAATCCCTTAACACATCAGAACAAGCCGCCTTTACTACCTTTCTCCGTACCCGCAACCAAGCTTTCACTTGGTCCTACACTGACATGCCAGGAATTGATCCTGACATTGCTGTCCATAACATCACCCTAAACCCCAATTCCAAACTATTCAAACAAAAACTGAGAAAAATGCATCCACGCATTGCCCTCTTGGTAAAAGAAGAGCTTCAACAACTCCTTTTTGTTTCCTTCATCTTGCCTATTGACTATCCTCAATGGATTTCTAACATCGTACCTGTCACTAAAGCGACGGGGGGACTTCGGATATGCACGGATTTCTGAGACCTTAACCTCGCTTGCCCCGAGGATGACTTCCCCCTCCCAAGTATTAATCAACTTGTTGATCTCACTGCGGGCCATGAAATGCTTTCTCTCATGGATGGATTTTCGGGATACAATCAAATTTTGGTAGCCCCGGTTGATCAACATAAAACTACCTTCATAACTCCTTGGGGAACCTTCTGTTATTGTGTCATACCATTTGGCCTTAACAATGCTGGTGCGACCTATCAGCGGGCTATGAATTACATTTTTCATGACATTATGCACACTATCCTTGAGGATTATGTCGATGATCTTCTTGGCAAATCTAAACATCGCAGTGAACATCTCGATGTTTTAACCATTATTTTCGATCGCCTATTACAATATTCAATCCGGCTTCAACCAAAGAAATGTATCTTTGGTTTTCTTTCGGGAAAACTTCTTGGCTTTATCGTCTCTTTGCGTGGCATTGAGGTCAATCCATCTAAAGTAAAAGCTATCCTAGAAATGCCCCCACCCAAAAACCTCAAACAATTGCATAGTTTGCAGGGTAAACTTAAATCCATCCGGCGTTTCATCTCCCAACTCTTAGATCGATGTCAACCTTTCCATCACCTTCTTAAAAAGGACATTGCCTTTCAATGGAGTGAAGAATGTCACCAAGCCTTTGAAGCTCTAAAATCCTATCTCTTGCAGCCACCCATGCTTATTGCACCTCAGGATGATCGCCCTTTCTACCTTTACCTTTCCGCCACCAACCACGTTGTAGGGGCCATGCTTGCACATCGTGACTCCGAGCACATCGAGAACAAGTCGTTTATTATATAAGTCATGCTTTGGTGGACTATGAGAGTAGGTATACACATGTAGAAAAGTTGTGCCTAGCCTTATCATTTGTGGCCACCAAACTCCGACACTACCTTCTAAATCACAAAACTTTCATCATCACCAACACGGACCCCATCCATTATATGTATGTCAAACCTCATCTAAACCAACGCATCACCCGATGGCTTATGCTCCTTGCCGACCTCGACCTTGAATTTATACACCAAAAGTAAATCAAAGGACAAAACTATTGCCGATCAACTTGCGGAGGCCCCTTTACCTGGGGAACAATTTACCAATTTTAATTTCCCCGACGAACTCATCGCCACTCTTTCACTCAGGGAAGAGTCGTATCCAATGACCCTCTTCTTCAATGGATCCAAATGCCAGTGCGGCAGAGGGGCCGGCGTTGTTCTCATTCCTCTTGATGCTGAGCCTATGCCTCTTTCATTCCGGCTCGATTTCCCCTGCACTAATAATACAGCGGAATACGAGGCCCTTGTTTTGGGTCTCCAGGTTGCGTTACACTTAGGTGTCAAATCTATTAATATTTTCGGTGACTCTCAATTGGTAGTCAATCAAGTTATGGGAATCTACCAATGTAAGAATGAGGAACTTCAAAAGTACAAACATTACGTGGATTCACTTTTGACCTCATTTACTCGTTATTCTATCCAAACCATTCCCTGCTCCACTAACAAATTTGCGGATACTATGGCTTGCTTAGCCTCGCAAATTCCTAGCCTCACCAACTGAATCTGACATATTCGTCTTGGTCCAACAACTCTTTGCCCCATCTTACTCAGCACCGGTTGTTTGTATGATAAATAATGTGTCTGCTAATTCGCAGGATACCTGGTACCACCAATTTCACGACTACCTTACAACCTCCGTTCTCCCACCTGACCTTACTAGTACCAGAAAACGTGCTTTTCTTAAACATGTTTCTCATTATGTCATCATGGGGGGACTCCTTTATAAACGTGGCTTTGATGGAATCCTCCTTCGATGTCTAACCGGTGCGGAGGTCACCTATACCATCCAACAGGTCCATGACGGTATTTGTGGTGGACATTTTAGTGGCCTTGCCGTGGCCAAACGAATCCTTCGCCTAGGTTATTATTGGCCTACTCTCAATAACGACTGCTACGAATATGTTAAGCGTTGTGTTATGTGTCAACAACATGCCAACCTTCAACATACTCCTAGCCATCCGCTACAGGTCGCACGAGATCTTTGGCCTTTCTCACAATGGGGTTTAGACCTTATTGGTGAGATCCACCCACCCTCTTCGCAACGTCACCGTTGGATAATCACAGCAACCGAATATTACACAAAATGGGTGGAGGCCATTCCACTCATTTCAATCAAAAAAGAAAAAATTGTCGAATTCGTTAACCATCACATTATCTGTCGTTTTGGTATTCCTCATCGCCTAATAACAGATAATGGTAAATCTTTTAAAAATAAGTTGTTACAAGACCTTTGTGACAACTTTGGTATCAAACTTAGTTTCTCATCACCTTACTATCCACAGGCCAATGGTCAAGCTGAATCTTCTAATAAAACCCTAACCAAAATCCTCATGAAAGTTGTCAATGAGTCCGGAAGAAATTGGCATGATCACATTCCCTTTTCCCTTTGGGCTTATCGTACTAGCATTCGTACCTCCACTAATGCCACACCATTTTCTTTGGTATATGGTACCGAGGTGGTCTTGCCTCTCGAAATACAAATACCCTCCCTCAGAATATCTCTTCAGGATATTCTCACCAATGATGATTTCTGCCAAGAGCGGTTAGCCCAATTAGAGCTTCTTGACGAGCGTCGTCTTACGGCTCTTGATCACCTTCAAATCTACCAAAAATGCATCAAGCGTGCTTATGATAAATGACTTCATGAGCGTACCTTTAAGGTTGGTGATCTTGTCCTCAAAGAGAATCAACATGTAACCAAACTAGAAAAGAGCAAACGTGGAAAATTTGCTCCTAATTGGATTGGGCCTTACATTATCACTCACACTTATGGATCAGGCACTTATCGTTTAGCTTCGCTTAATGGTAAACCTGAGCCTGAGCCCCTTAATGCCTTGCATCTTCGACCATTCTACTGTTGAAATTAGTGTTATATCACTTCTCATCTACCTTACGCTCGTCCCTTGAGCTCATTTACCACCACATACACTTTGTTTCTTACATCACAAAATCAAATCAAGCTCACATGGTTTGATTATCACCTCCCCTTTTTAGTCTAGTCCATGACTTCAAAGTATCAAAATAACACATTCTTAATTAAAACACTTATGGGATTTTCTTGAGTCAAACTTCCTACAAAAAACTAGATGCTTTATGCCCAACGGACATCTAGACCTCTAAATTATACAATAGACTGCTCCCTTGAAGGACAGCTATATGCCAAACTATTGCTGCTATTATATATAGACTACTCCCCTGAAGGACAGCTATACATAAATACCGCATCTGCTACTATAAATAGACTGCTCCCTTGAAGGACAACTATACACAGTCAGCCTTTATTAGAAGCTTCTCACATTGATCAGCTTCGTGAAGACCTCAAGAACAACAAAATGCATATCCCATGTAGACTTCCCGCATCGATCAGTCTATATCCAGAAAAATAAAATAAAAATAAAAGCAGTGTTTCATAACACTTTTGAGTCATGGACTTGTCTATTTAGGTCTGGTTCTCTTTTGTCAGAATAATCATCTTATAATAAGTTCTCTGCATCCTCGCCCACATCAACCACCTCACCGCACCATTTGTCAAAGCAACAAAACTCAAGGGACGTGACGTATATCCGATATATTGTGATTATACCACTCTTTTCACCTATCGACTTCTCGTCTATGCAAGGTACCTAGGGGTTCAACTTCATTCTACGTTATTATGTGGTTTGTTTGGCTCTTCTCAACTACGGGACACTTTTGCCTCTTTTGCTCGACTCTAGGATTATGTGTTGACCTTAATCAGGATAGGGTTCCCTACCACTTGGGTAGGCTAACTTTCGCTTCACCTATACCTATTCCAACATCGCCAATTCCTTACCAACACCAACAACATTACCCTACCAATATCAATATTTTTACCAACCAACAAATTGCCTAACCATACCTAAATTTCCTGAATTCACCTCTCCCTGGTTCTAAGGGAGAACTACATCGGTCTGAGGCCCCTCCTTGCTTTGTGCAATGGGCTATGTAGGCAGCACTTCGGAGACATGGGGTCTCCCAAGGTTAGCTCGACCATTCCCTACCATACCCTATCATGTGTTGTAAATATAAATATTTTTTGTGTATTTCTATTTGCCAACATTCATCTTTATCCTTTTTTAAACAAAACAAAAACAACATTCAAAACACAACAATTCTTATTATTATCATCACTCAAAACCACATACATCTTTAGTTTTATTTTAGATGTTAAACAAATGCATCTTCTCTATCATCGACTCGCAGGTCGGCATCCTTATTTATTCTTATATTCCTAGGAAATTCACTTAGACCCTTGCACCTCCTCCCGAATCAGGTGGTGATCGTGATCGTCGATGCCCCTCAGTTGGCCTCTCCATCCTCAAAGATGCCACTGCCATTGGTTCCTCCCATTGATCCACCAACATCTCCTGTAACATACGAATACGTCCTCTCGTATGGAGAAATCTTGCCTCCAGTCTCTCCACTCGTAACTGTGAAACCTCTAACAATCCCCTTGTCTCATTCACCTGTGTTTGAAGCTGGTGAGCCAAATCCTGCAGACGATCTCTCTCCGCTGTAATCACAGCTATGTCCGGGCACTCACGTGCACCTCGCAGCTCCGCTACCCACCATACTCTATAGGCCTCTGTCGTTCCCGCATCCATTACCCTACGATCGGCTGCTATCTCTTCTGGCCCTTCTGGAGGTGTAGGCCGGGGAGGTGAGAATGTTGCCTCGGCGTCGATCCTCATGTATGGTCTATATGTCATCGGTATATCCTGAACGAACCCAAATTGTCGCCGCACGCGATCTAGAGGAATCCTCTCGTACTCACCCGGCCTGTGCCCTGCGATCCATCTCAATCACTCTACACCCCTCAACTCCTCAGCTATGTGCTCCATCACCATATAGTTCCCGTAAGGCCTCCAACAAATATCCGCAATCGTCACCATCTCCCATACCTGTCTATAATACTCGATGTCATCTATTACGGCCTGGGATCTCGCTTCTTGTTCTGTCTGGACCCATCGTCTGAATCCCAACCTTTGCACTCCTACCTCTCCCGACTCAATGGGTCGGCCTATTGGATGCACACAAACAATATGCTCATAGGCCCAACAATGTAATAAGTACGAACAATCTAGTGTCGTCCTGTGTTTTCACTTGCAGGCCCATAAACCCCTATATAACTCTGCCAGATATGCGGGTGCCCATGCGAAAGTCACGCTCATTTCTATCATTTCCCAAATAACACTCATCAATGCTTTGGGAAATCTTCCACCCTCCGCCCTCGGTAATGCATAATACCCCACCGCTATCATTAATAGCACGGCCAACCTTGTTTCCTCAGGGTGTGTTGCATACATTGTACCATACGTAAATGATAAACCTCGCTGTGTCAAATCTCATGCAGCTGACCCAAATACTGTTGTTATCGCTTCCCGCCCCGCGCTAGGCAACGCCTGATACACTGTTTTTCCTATCATTGGGAGTCTCAAAATACGGAACACATCTTCCAAAGTCACTGTCATCTCCCCTGTTGGCAGATAGAAGGTATTCTTTTCTGGATTCCATCTCTCAATCAACGCCTGCAACATAGCATGGTTACGCGTGATTCTTGAATAATAGCGGATTCCACTTAACCCCAAATGATTTATCAATGCCCATTCAGCTGGTGTTACATCCGCTCGGATTCGTGACAACAACGCTGGCACAGTATCATTCATCCTTAACCCTGCTTCTGCCTGCATACATCAAAAAAACACATAATTATTTGAAAGAACAAATCTCTACGGGTTTTTTCTCAAGTTCTGGAAACTCTTACAGTGACCGATATCGGTTATGAATAACCGATACCGGTATGCTAACCGATACTGGTTCCTTCTAAACGATACCGGTCACTGTCAAAAATATACCTACCCTGCATAAAAACATATACCTACGATAATTATTTTTGCCCGTTTACTCCTATTTTTACCTAAAAACATACGTGACCACCCTGTTTACCTACCCCAATAGCACTCACCCCATCCCCAACCCTTGCCTATCACCTTTTCTTTCTCATCTTTCCCCACTTACACTTCTTTCATCCTATTCACAAAACATGCAAGAATCGAATTACAACCAAACAGTTTACCTCTCGGGATGTAGCAGCTTGGGGCGGAACATATCTTCCCCCTCGTCCCTGCCTGCTGGATGCTTCTCCTCGTTCAGCGATGTTCACCACCCTCTTCCAATATAATTTGCCTTTCTAACTTCTTAATCTCAGCCCACACTCACTTCACCTGTCTCTTTTCTCCTTATCACTCAATTCTTCCATGCAATTACCTGTAGCAGTCGTCAAACAGCGTCGCATTCACATATTTAACTTGTTACATGACTCTAAAAATAAGAATGCTAAAAATAAGAACTTAAGTTGCCAACCTAGCAGTTCTATTTTTAGGGAAATAATTCTTCCATAACCGATATCGTTTACGTAACCGATATCAGTCATATAGATACCGACATCGGTTACACAACCGATGTCGGTCATGTACCCTTTGTTGCTTAAACCTAAGCTGTTTCTTTGTTTTTGTAAATTTTTGCTGCGCCCGTCCCTTTTTCTTGCATAAAAAACACCATTATCTATAATTTTTCATCAAATCCATATCTCATCACAATTTCATCAACATCATCTATCCATATTACAAAAATAAACAAGCCATCAACAAATGATATCCAAAACCATCAATCTATACACCATTTGGATCCAACTCAACAAGCTACATACATTCAATTTCACAAACCAGCGACAAAACATACAACATTTCATAACACAACATGTCAATTAAACTCATCATCTATATATATACATACATCCCATCAACAAAAGACATCAACACCATCAATATATAAACCATGTGGATCAAACTCATCATACATTCTATATCACAAACCATCGACAAAACACTTAAAAACATTTTAAACACAGCATGTGGGTCAAATCATCATATCTATATATCCAAAGTTTCAAATGTACAATGTGTCCTGCATAGGGGCCTCTGTGATCTCATAATACAACAAAGCCGGCACGCAGGCCGCAATAACTGTCATAATCTCAACTCGGCTCGTAGGCCGGTCTCTCATATCAAAAAAATACTCGGCTCGCAGGCCGGTATCAACTGTACAACCTGTACTCGGCTCGTAGGCCGGTATATACAATAAATGAATCAATAAATGAATGAATAAATCATATGTGGGCACGCAGGCCTCTATAAACATAACCGGTTCGCAGACCGGTGCCCATATCCAATGTACAAACACAAAAATATGCAGGGATCCCTCAGCTCTCCCCACCACCCTTAGCACCTCTCCCTGCTGGTCCCTGTGCCGCCTCTCGCCTCCTGCCTGTAACAGACCCACCGGCTGTGGCTGTACCTCCCTGAGATCTCTGACTCCGAGAGGTCTCTGCTCTATGTGCCGCATATGGCTGATAGTCAGCCCCGGTACCATCAAGAACATCCTGATAGTACCGGGCCTCCGCTCTCGCCTCCATATAGCGGGCCCGTGCCACCATCGCTGCTGGGGCTGGTCCCCCGACTCCTAATAATAGTGCCCCCTGTGCTGGTGGTGCCTGTGGCTGCGTTGGTGGTGGTGCTGGTACCTGTGCCTGTGCTGTGCCGCTGGTGGTGCCTGTGCTGGTACCTGTACCGCTGGTGGTACCTGTGCTGCTACCTGTACCTGTGCCTGGGCTAACTGCCCCTGTAAGACACCTATCTGTGCCTGTGCGGCAGCAAGCTGCCCCTGTAACAACTGTACCTGCCCTCTGAGCTGGTCCCTCTCTGCTCTAACAGCCGCTAAGTCTGGCTGTGCGGGCTGTGCCCTCCTCGCGGCTCTCTCCCCTGCCCACCATACCAAAAATGCTCCCGTACAACCGGCGTCATCCACGGTATCATCTACAGGCCTCTCGGCTACCCAATCTGGGTCCATAGGCTGTGGTGCAGGCAGTGGAGCCTCTACATCATCCCTACGGTACTGAGGGAAGGGAGGTGGCTCATCCTGTCATAGCCCCAGCTGTCGTCGTACCCTCTCCAGGGGTATCCGCTCGTACTCTCCCGGCCTCCGTCCCGCTATCCAGAATGTATACTGGATCCACTGCAACTATGCTCGGGCTCCTCCGCGGGGGTGATGACCTCTATAAGGTCTCCATACAATGTCTAACGCTGTCAAGCCCTCTAATACATGCCGGTAATATGCCACATCTCGTCCGGCAAGAACTGCTCGTGGCTGGCCCACGACCCCCAACCACCTCTGGAAGCCATATCTGTAGATCACCTGTGGCCCTGGCTGCTGGGGCAGCCCTACTGGTCTAATGCATATGATATGCTCATATGCCCAACAGTGTAGCAAAAACGTAGAGCAAATCCCGAATCGCCTCATCCGGCGATAGCCCCACAGCTCTCGGTATAACTGCACCAGGTATACTGGTGCCCAAGCATAACACGTATGCTCCTCGACCATCTCATGTAAAACCCCCATCAGCACCCGTGGAAAGCGGCCTCCCTCTGAGTCCGGGAGGGCGAAGCAGGTGATCCTGATCATCATCAACACGGCAAGTCGTGTCTCATGTCGGTGGGCCCGGTACATATCCCCATACGCGATGCTCACGCTGTGATACGTCAGTAGCGCGGCTGCATCCCCGAATACGTGTAGGATGTTGTCCATGGCTGTCTCTGCATCCACCTGAAAGACTACCTCTCCATCAATCGGTAATCAAAGGATGCGATACACATCCTCCAATGTAATGGTCATCTCTCCAGTCGGGAGATGGAACACATTGGTCACCGGATCCCATCTCTCGATGAGGGCGACCATCAAACTGTGATCCCTGTCGATCACTCTGTACCACTGGACTCCGCCGAGTCCCACCTCGCACATGATACCCCACTGCGCTGCGGACATGTGTGGCCACATCCGTCTCAACAGCGGGGGCATCCTGTCCCGCATCGTCAGCTGCTGACGTGCCTGCAAAATCAACTCACTACATTAGCCCTACTCTTTATCACAACATCTACTTATACCCTCTATACCCTTTTTTTTTATCCCCACGACCACACCCCAACTCTCTAACAAACCCCTCTACCCACCTATCTTCTACAATATCCCCCAACATCTTCACACCCAACACACAAAACCCAATCATAAACAACACCACACAACCCAACACGCCATCCCCAACAAGAACTTAACACCCAAAACCACCACAAAACGACGCAACAAAATCAAAAATCCTGCCTAGGGACAAGTACCGGTCACCCTTAACCGACCCCGGTCCCCTTTCCACCGACGCCGGTCAACTCCCGACCGACACCGGTCACCCACAAACCCAACCTACCCAAGAATTTCGCGACCGATGCCGGTCGCTTAGTGACCGGCATCGGTCACTGGAAAATACCCGAGCCGAACCCGACGCGGCTACCCCATTCCTTTTTTTTTCCTATTTGTCCCTCTATACCCACCCAAACACCCTAAAAACCTACCCACCCAGCCGCCTTGGCCTATTTAACCTATCTACCCTCTCCTTTTTTCAAATAACTTCCATTTATTAATTATTTTATCAAAATCTAGCATTCCTACCCAAAACCCAAATACAGCATAATACACTCAAATCCACACAATGAAGGGTTTCGAACCTACCGGTACGATGACACGTCGTCGTGGTGGGATGGGTGGTGGTGGTCCAGCTGGTCTAGCACCTCCTGCTCCTCCTGGCTGTGCCATAGCTCCACCTCTCCTCTGCTGGGTCCTCCACCAATCAACTGCTGCCTCCTACTCACTCGGGCCCACTAACCACTCACTTCTCCACTCAAATAGTGCCACCTCAACCAACAAATGCTCCAATCTCAACACTCCACCTCAGACAACTCAAATTGGTTTTCAAATTGACAATGTGACAATGACAGGCCGTATTTTTCTTTTTATAGGTTTTTGACCTATAACCGATATCGGTTTTATTGTGCCCTAAGGAACCGGTATCGGTCAGGTAACCGATATCGGTCATGGACAATCGATATCGGTTTTATCCCACCTCTTCCCCAATTTCTACCCTTCTTCACTAATCGCCCTTTCTCACAACCTCGCTTATATCCACCTTGGCTGAAAACCCTTTGTTACCTACCATTTGCCCGACCCAAGGCCATAAACCATTTGGCCCGACCCAGGCCGTAACCAACCATTTGGCCCTTGACCCAAGGCCGTAACCAACCATTTGGCCCGACCCAAGGCCGTACCAACCATTTGGCCCGACCCAAGGCCGTAACCAACCATTTGGCCTGACCCAAGGCCGTAACCAACCATTTGGCCCGACCCAAGGCCAAATAACCTACCATTTTGGCCCGACCCAAGGCCGACCCAACCCAACCATTTGGCCCGACCCAAGGCCGTAACCAGCCATTTGGCCCGACCAAGGCCGTACCAACCATTTGGCTCGCCCGTAACCCCACTCAAGGCCGTCATTTCGGCCCGACCTAAGGCCGCACCAATTAAATACCTCACCCAAAATCAACACAATACACTTTTATCCACCCATCATGTCACTTTTGGTTCAATCGAGCTCACCTGTTCGTGTTTTAGCATGATTAGGGTCCTTGACTTGATCAGTCGACCAACTTTGCCTAGACCAAGACCGTGACGTTTATCTCAACCAAACCAACCATTTGGTACTGCCGAACATGCCTAAACGTTCCTGTACCTTACCCGTTATATCCCCTGGAGCTACTTCCTATGCCTTGGATACCAGGATTATATCACCCTTGTTTGGATAAACTATCGACCTTTGCCTATGAATTGCTTGTTTGCTCTTCAAATCATGTACCCTGGTCGCACTACTGCATTTCAACGTGCGTCTGCTTCCTTGGACCTACCCCACCATCTTACCATCATATAAACACCATTTACCCTTTATCAACCCTATCCCTGATTTCACGCTGCCTCAATCTGTGATAGATTTGAGGGGGATTACCTATACCCTTAACAGGGGTAACCACTTCTTATTATTGTCCGTGCAGCTTTAACAAAGACAAGCTACATGACAACAAGGGGCTAATGTAGACACCAAATTTGTGTCTTACGACCCCCTGTGCCCCGCATCTCATTTCGCAACCTAACCTCATCACCTAAACCTTACACAATTATTTATTAATTACCTTATAATTAATAAATCCACATCGCCATACCTGCCACCTCATTTCGCCACCTCATCATGACCGAGTCTTAACCCTAAACTAACCTAATTAAGACCTATAACTTGGTCCACATCCACACCTATGATTAATTACTCCTCACCCGCACCCAAAACTGACCTCATAATGACTTGACCAAGCCCACAACTAATCCCTCGGGAGAAAAGGAGGGAAAGTTGGCTATTTTACTAAAAATAGCCCACTTTGACCTGACCGATACCGGTTCCTACTCGACCGCCGTCGGTTACGTAACCGCCATCGGTTCCCCATAAATGACCACTTCCAACCAAAAACAAAGGATTGGATTTTCATTTGATCAAAAAGAAGAGGAGAAATCATTGGAAGGATCTGGATTTGCTTGGCTGAGCAGAGACAAGTGAAGAAACAAGAAGAGTTTGCAGAGAAGGACATCAAGCCCAAGACTACAACTGAATAACCAGAGCCCAGTGACACTCATCCAAGCATCAGAAGAGGAGATAGCTCATCTTGGATTGTCAGATCATCCTACTTGAGCCCTGTCTTCGTCATCACAGTCCTGGAACCTACATCTTCATCAGGAACGAGTAAGTAGTGTCTTGTATGTTTTTAAGCACCATTTCTTGGCCTTTATGATTGATAGTAATTATAAGCTCATTCCTAGATCTACTACCCGATACCAGCACCCTGCACCTAACCTTCATTCCATACATCCTTGTATTGCCCAAGAAGAGCCATTTTATCACACTCTGAGTCTTCTCCATCACTCTCGTTATTCCCCTCAGCCATTCTACCAGCCTTATAAACACAACACATAACTACCTTACAGCCAACCTTCACCAAAAGCCCCTAAAACACTGTCCCTACCGATATCGGTTAGAGCCAACCGGTACCGGTTATAGTGACCGGCATCGGTCACCTTGATTCTAAACCAAGACCAGCCCTTTCTCTATTGTTCTAATAAGGTAAACAAATTGTAATTGGACAATAGCTTATTTGTTAGAATTTGTGTTAATTCATATTAGCAGGGGAGCTGACCACCTTCGAAAGGAAGTTTTATATTTCCTGGGCCCAAGGCAGTTCCCTCATTTATTGTCTAATCAAAATCTGGTGGTCTTGTATTCTTATTTGCAGGTAGTCCTTCCCAGACAAAAAGGAGTTCTTCGCAGTCGATCTGATCTTTCTCTACGGTACGCGCACACCCTCTCGACATTCAACAGGTATTCCTCCTAGCCCTAACCCTTATCTGTTTCTTAAAGGAATGAAAGGATAGAAGCAACTCTATTCCCAAAAGTCGAAACATTCCGTGCGAAACAGGCTTGTCTTGTTGCAAAGGGTTTTTCACAAGTCGAAGGTATTGATTACTCTGAGACTTTTGCACCCATTACCAAGATGGATTTTGTACGCCTTGTACTTGCTATTGCTGCATCACAGTGGTGGCCCGTATACTAGATGGATGTGAAGAGTGCCTTCTTACATGGAGATCCACAAGAGGAAATATATATGGAGCAGTGACTGAGGGGGGATTTTTTCAGGATTCTTCTCTTGTTTGTCGAGCTCCGAAGGTCTCTCTATGATCTCAAACAAGCCCCTCGGGCTTGGTATGAGAAGATGGATTCTTTTCTTATATCTACTGGTTTTGTTCGTTGCCACTCCAATCATACAGTGTATCTCTAACATGTCGGAGGATATTGTGATACTTGTCTTGTATGTTAATGATCTGTTACTTACTGGCAGCTCTTCTTCCCACATTCAGAGTATTCAGAGGGTACTCTTTCTACACAGTTTGACATGACAGATCTTGGACTATTGCATTATTTCCTTGGTTTGAAGATTTCTTAGATAGATTCAAGGATTCATTTGAGTCAGCAAAAGTACACCCATGATCTTCTTAGGCACTTTGATATGGCTGATTGCAAGCCAAGTCCATCTCCTTTTCAGTCTGGAGTTACTCTTACATCCACATGTACCACACCACTTTGTGATCCTACATTGTATTTGCAGTTGGTTGGGAGTCTCATGTACTTGACCCATACTCGTCCTGATATTTCATTTGCAGTAGGGCTTGTATCTCAGTTTGCACATTCTCCTCATAGTAGTCACTAGCAGGCTGCTAAAAGGATTTTGCATTATTTGCATGGCACTTCCCACTTTGGCCTACACTACACTAGGGGCTCTACTCGGTTGGGTATACAGATTCAGATTGGGTAGGTTCTATTAATGACAGACATTCCACTTCTAGCTATCTTTTCTGTCTTGGTTCTTCTCCAGTTGCTTGGGTGTGTAAAAAGCAATAGGTATATTGCACTTTCATCTTCAGAGGCAGAGTATAGGGCAGTAGTTATATGAGTCAGCAGATTCTTTGGCTTCGCCAGTTATTGACAGAGTTTAGATTCCCACAGGATTCATTGATTGTACTTTGGTGTGTCAAACAAAGTGCAATTCACATTTCTCGCAACCCAGTTGAGCACCAGCAGGACCAAGCATATTAAATACACATCCACTTCATTTGTTAGCACATTCAGGATGAAGTTCTTTGCTTGGAGTACATTCCAACTCAGCAACAAGTTGCAGACATCTTTACGAAGCCTTTTGCATCACCTCACTACCTTGAGTTGCATGGAATGCTTAGGGTTTTGGAAGTTGTACTTGGGGGGTGTTCGTGAGAACATCTTCCTTCTTCTTCTTCTTCTTTCTCTTTCCTTCTGGCAGGATTCTTTCCTTCTTTTGGTTCGAGATTTCTTCATGGATATATTGTACATGAGTACCTCATCAGGCCTAGTTGCTAGGACTCATACTGTGGATATGCCACTTCTATTTTGGCCCCTAGCTTCACTTGAGGGGGGGTGTTAGAGTAGGTATTTACCTTAGCTCATGTTCACCTAGGTACATTATTTACCTTTATTGTATTTGTCCTCACCCACTTACGTGTGTGGATATTTCTTTTTATTTATTTAGATATTAGGAGATATTATCTAGTTGTTAGGTATAGTTCTTTCATTGATCTATGGTATTGACTAGTTCTTTCCTAGATCTATGGTATTGACTAGATCCTTGATGTCTAGTTCTCTCATAAATCTATGGACTTGACTAGTTCTTTGATGACTAGTTCTTTCCATGATTTATGGCTTGATCTACGACCTTGACTGGTTCTTAGATTGTTATTCCTTGCCTATTTAAGTAAGGCCCATTCTCATCATATTTCATTGAGTTCCACAATAATATATGATATTGTTGCTCATTTATTTGCAAAGGTTTTATGTAAAGTTATTCTGGTGAATTGCTTTCATCTTATTGATCGTGGTGTTTGATTAGCATCTGTGTTCTTGGCTTGGTATGATCTGGTTATCATTCCTTTTATACTTTTCATCTTTTTCAAGATGGAATCCCATGGTCATTCATTCCTTAAACCCTCTCTTTCATAATTAACCTTTGTGTGCTATGATTTTATCTTCAACAAAAGAGCCTATCTTTCTCTATAGTCTTGTCCATGACCTAAAAGTCCAAAATAAAACATTTTCAAAAGTAAAATGGGATTCAACTCCTTGAGTCAAACTTCCAGCAAAAAGATGACTCCCTCAAAAAGGACATCTACTCTTTCTATCTCGCTGCTATAAATAGATTGCTCCCTCGAAGGACAACTATACAAAGCTAGCCATATTGTACATAGTCTATCATAAAAAGAAGACTATTCTTGCAAAAAATAAAATAAAATATTCAGAAGCTTCCCGCATTGATCAACTTCATGAAGACCTCAAGGAGATAATCTACTCATCCCATATAGACTTCCCACATGATCAATCTATAAAAACAAAAGCAAAAAGAAAAAGATAACTTTTTCATCATGGACTCGCCTATTTTGATCTTGGGTCTCTTCCAAATAGGCATGTTATCTCACACTAGGTTATGCTAAAACCAAATTGTTTTCACCTCATTGTCTTTTCACCCTAATTTCCTGCCCGCTCAAGGGACGTGCCGCAAATGTGACATTTCATGATCACGTGACTTTCTTCACCCTTAGAATGGTCAATCATGCAATGCCTTTATGGTATTACGTTTATAAGCCCATATTTGGTATAATAAGACTTGTTATGGTTGTTGTCAATTAAGAGGCATTTTTGTCACCTCTTACCAATCACCTTCTTCATTAATTTTTGATTATCCTATACAGGAACATGCCTTCAACACCTAAATTCAACCATACCTAAAAATGACCCCTAAACTCAACCATGCCTAAATGACCTAAACTCAACCATGCCTAACTAACCTATATTCAATCATGCCTACAACCTACCAACCCATCCCTCTAACTCATCACATTCTTCCCTATCTTACGGGAGAACTACATCGGCATGAGGCCCCTTTTCACTAGGGCTATGTAGGCAACACTCTGAGGGCATGGGGCCCTTGGAGGTTAGATCAGACACTCTTTACCCTAACAAATTTTCCACCTTTTCTATTCACATGCTACCTTAGTTTTCTATTTTACACAAAACTGGGAAATTAAACACACAACAAACATGCATACATACCATTTTATCACATCATCAAAACATCCAATCCATCATTTCACATTTCCATGACACTAAATATTTGGAAATTTACACCACATACATACATACATACTATCAATCACTTGGAAATCAAATCAAACCCAAAAACATGACCAAATCATGCCTAACTCACCTAGACTCCATCATGCCTATACCTGACTCAATCATGCATACATGACCTAAAACTTACCTAACTCACCTTGACTCCATCACTGTGCCTACATTACCTAAACTCAACCATGTCTAACTGACCTAAACTCCACCATGCCTAACTAACCTAAACTCAATCATGCATACATGACCTCGACTACAATCATGCCATAATTCACCTAGTTTCCATCAATACACAATAACAATGGAAATTAAAAACAAGTACATTTCCTTAACTATGTTTAGGGACTTGTTCTTTACATATACCTCGGCCTTACATGTGCCCTACTCAACATACCCAAATTTGAACCACCTTTTGGTGATGATTGACTTCATGTACTTGTTATACCTTGCGATGTTGTTATCCATGTTGTTTAGCCTAATTACCTTACCTTTCTATTATCATGATGTTTATCCCAACCAAACCTTTGGTGTACCAGATCATACCTAAACGTTCCTACACCTAACCTAAGTTGTGTTTCCGGACCATATCTTGTATCCTTGATACCTGAATCACTTCAACCTCATTGGATAACCTATCGACCTTGGATGATGTAGAGTTTGAAATCTCTTCCACCTGGTACCGTATCACAATCTATACATGTGTGCGTGTTTGATTGCCATTACCTATTACCCAATATGCCCATTACCCATTACCTAATACAACCCTTACCTATTACCCAATTGACCCTTACCCATTACCCATAGTGACCCTACCCTTACCTACAACCCACCTACCCTCACTTTCATCACTTACCCATTTATCAAACCACTCCAACTTCCATCTAACACCTCATCAACTCCTAGTTTGAGGGGGATCACCTCTACCCACACTTGGGGCAACCTCACCTTTATCCCTACTTGTGGAAACCCCACTCTCACATATATTTGGGGAAACCACTTCCTATTTTTTTCAACATCACTTACCAATACAAGCTACGCGACAAAAAGGGGCAAATGTAGACACCAAATTTGGGTCACACTCCCCTTGGTTCCCTTTTTATTAATTAACATAACGTATTCACCTAACCATGACCCCTTACCTCACATTCATATTAATTTAATTACTTATAATTGAATTAATGCTCATCCTCACACTATTAATTAATTTAATTACTTTAATTAAATTAATTTACACCTCACCTAGCCACATCACCTAGACACCTCATCATGGACTTATTCTTAGTCTATTAATTAACTAAGACTGAGTCTCCACTTATCTTAACCAAGTGGGACTTAGTATAACCCTAAAATTAAAGTCCTATTCCTTCTCCAACAATACTCATGCTTATCTAAGTGTTAACCGTCACTTGAGACCCGGACTGACAATCAGAGCACACCAAAAATAGCAAGATTTGCCTATTTTGGGTAAACCTAGGATTTCCCACCTTAACCGATGCCTGTTAACCCTCAACCAACGTCGTCACCCTAACCGTCATCAGTTACCTTATATACAATTTTGTAACCTTTTTTCCTTAGGTTGGTCATTCTAAGTTTGGAGAGATCTATTGCGTTTAAGCATGAACTAGAGCCTCCCGAACATCCAAACGATGGAATACACTCAATCACAGGCTCAAGAAAGCACCTGAGACTTGTCCAAAGGCATTAGCATTCATGGGAGCACTCCAGAGAACTACTGTCGCGGCACTAACCATAGAATTCTTCATGGATCAACCATTTTCATCCTTTACCAACCAGGCCTACAAATATAAGTAAGTGTATTTGATTTACATCATTCAATACTTAGTTAAATTAATAGGTTCTTTATCTTTTGTTATTAGATCTTGTTGTTTCTTGCATTCCTTCATCCCACCTTTTACCAATCTACCCAACATACCACCCACAACCTTCTAACTCTCGTATTTGATCTTTAGGCATTCCTTGAGTCTTCCTGACTTTATTACGAACCCAACCATCCTCCCTCCATTCTCTGTGTAATCACAGAGAAGTCCAAAAACTAGGTTTATTTAATTACTACCATTTCACCCCTACCGATGTCAGTTACCTTAACTGTCGTCAATTTCTCCTCTTCATCAGCATCTAGTCCCCCGAATGATGTCAGTTACTGTGTCTCCTATCAACTTTCACTAAACCTCCCCTAACAGCCCCCAAAACTCACAAAAACCTCACCCAAACCTGATACCCCACCTACAACCTCTGCATAAACATTCCCAACTCTTTGTGCAGACACAAAGAGAGCCTAGACACCCACTTTTGACATTCTGCTATTATCCACAGTAACCGATATCGGTTATCTTGAACTGTCATCGGTCACACCCTAACTGACGTTGGTCTCTGTGCTTGGTAAACTGCCTTAAACCAACAAACTTCCTAATCATCCAAAATCAACCCAAACTACACCATATGTTACCCAGACCCTGTCTGTGACCCTCAGACCACCAACATAACCTACTACCTAACCCGAGACCTTCACCAGTTTAATTACTAAGCATTTAATTAAATTGACACTGATAGTAATTTGAGATACCTAAATAAGAACACTAGCATTAGATTTTTTATTTGCATGTTCAGTTATTTTATATTGAGTTATATATCAGTGGATTGACAACCGTCGAGGAAGTATCACACTTCCTGGATCTAGCTCACGCTAAGCAATCCACTAAACTTTTCTATTAACTGTATCTTGTGGTCTTACTTTGCATCATAGGTAGTTCCTCCTAGCCAAAGGGAAGCTCACACAATCAGTTTCATTATCTGCAACAATTCAGTGAAACACTATGATTGGTAGGCTCCTCTAATCCCAGAATAATGGTGACCCTAGCAAGATCTACCAACAAGCCTTCTTTACATATGATGTGTCCCAGGAAAGTCCTAAAGGGTGTAACAAAGATGCACTTCTTAATGTTGAGAGAGATGTTTAACTTTCAACACCTCTAGAACATAAGTCTTAAATTTTCACAGTTGGTCCTTTACTAACCCATATACAGTCCAATCATCCAAGTAGACTTGTAAAAACTTATGAATGAATTCTTGAAATACTTGCACAATAATGTGCCAAAATACTGCAGGTGCATTCTTCAATCCGAAAGACATAACTGTGTACGTAAAGCTTCCCCATTCAGTGGTGAAAGTTATATTTTCCCGATCTTCTTTAGAAATCCGCACTTGATGATAACCAGAGAATCCATCAGTAAATGAGTATATTTCATGCCCTATAACACTGTCTAAGATCTCCTTTGTAAAAGGTATGAGAAAGGGTATATCAAACGAGCATCATTCAACTCCTTGTAATCCACACATATCCTTATCCTACCATCTTTTTAATGCTTATTACCATTGGGCTAACCCACTTTTACTCCTCAATGGGCTCAATGATTCAAAATTCTAGCATTTATCAATCTCTTCTTTTACTTTAACGACATATTCAGATTCATTCTGTAGAGCCTCTTGCTAACTAGGCATGTACCTTTCTTTAACTTGATAGCCTCCCTTTAACTCATGATAGCCTCTAAGAAATAAGTCTTAAAATTCATGTAGAAGTTCAATTATCTTTACAACCTCTTGTTCAAACCAATAATCTCCAATAATGGCCTCCTTGGGCTCTGCATCAATTTCAATTTTTGACCTTCTTTCTTTTCATGGGCTCATGATACGTGTGCACCTTCTCATATGCAATTTATAAGACCTCACGTGTACCATCAATGTGATCAACATCTAGATTCTCAACTTCCTCATCTTCAATCATGTAAACTAGCTTACCCTTCTCTTTCTCTAACCAGGCATGCCCAAGCTATTCTTCATCTATCTCTTCTTCATCAAAGCACACCTCTAAGTTTGGCTCACCTAAAAACTCTTAAATGAGCTCCTCAGCCTTTGCACTATATCCCGTAGTAAGGCAGTTCATAAACTGTAATGCTTCATTCACTGGAGGTTTAGTAGAAAAATAGTCAAAGGTCTAGATAATACCTGTAGTAATTTCATGCCAATTCCATGTTTCCCTATTCAATTTTGCATAGACATACCATGCGCACGTAGCCACGTAATGTGAAGCATAACTCATGTACCCACAGAGAGGGTGGTAGAGCCTCCTATCCCTCCATCTAGAGTCTCTCACTATCACTGAACGTGATGTGAGGCAGGGGACTTCCCATGAAATTCACATGTTTTAGTAGGCGCATTACTCTTTAGAAATATGGTAGAGAAAGTGATTCTAACTTCGCAACATTCTAAAATATTATCTTTGTGTATAATCCACTGGTGTGCTACTGTCCCACGCAAGGCATATACTAGAATATTTCATCTATCTCTTTCATTCTTCCACTGAGCTTCCATAGTGCACAGATTTATGTCGTGATTTCCTTCACCAATGTACCTCGGTACTTGGTTGTTACCCAAGCACATAACAGTGCACAACCTGATAACGTGAGTAACTATACTTTTCATCTCCCACCCGACAATTTCATACATTCCATGTGCCCAGTTGTCATAGGCTACGCTAGTTATATCACTCATATATTGAGCATCATCCCACTAAATAACACCTTCTTTAGATGGCTCAAGCACTTCAAGGTCTCTAAATGTGCACACATATATCCTATTCAGATATTCTTCACTCAAGGGATCTACATATGGTGCAACCTTTGCATCTATCAAGGGAATAATTACATGTTCTTCCTTATTCTTAAAACTAATGTATCCTTTGTTAAAGCGCAGATCAACATTATTTGCATAACACGAAGGGTGCCCAAGTAACATAAGGAAACTATCTGCCTCATTGAGATCCAATACTTAAAAACTCCCTAGCTAAATTTCCCCCTGAATTATAATAGTGGCATCCTTTAACACTCTAATAGGATTAGCTCTCGTTTTGTTCGCCATGTACAACACATTTGAGGAGGGATGCAATGGTGGTCTCCCCATCTGATTCCAAGCATCTAAGGTGAGTACATTAACTTTTTCACCTATATAAATCATCATATAACTTAAGATCCACCCATCAACAATTGCATTCAATGTAATTTCCTTATCATATTCATGACTATGAGGAGGTAAATTAACATGCAATATTTATCTCTCGTGCTTAGGTCTAGTGCATGGTACTTTCTCTCTCAACCATTCACCTAACAGTGGAATGGTATTCTCTTGACACAACATCTTACATACCTCCTTTAGGCCATCTACATCCATCTATGGAAGCTCAACCTTTTTTGCACGTTCCATCACACACGCTTGTTCCTTTAAGCCTTGAATTTCACCCTACAAATATCTAATGACATCCATTGTTTCTTGATAAATCTCCTTTTGATGGGAAAGATCTGGATACTTTGCATATATCACCTCCTGCTTTGTAATAATAGGCTTCCACTTCGAAACCTCGCGAGAGTGCGTAGCCTCAGCGCATGTAGTCACCAACACATGTATCATCTCTAGATCAAGTGTTAACTTTGGCATCCACTAATCTCCCATAGCGCATTGTACTTTAATCACTCTCGCACCCTTATCATTCTTCTTATAGTTCTTGCTCATGTGATCGTATACATCCATGCATTCCTCAAACTTATGTTGTTTTCCACACCATGAACAAACCGAGTTCTGAGGGAACTTACACCTGTAATGGTGAAATCACAGCACCCCCAAATGAGTTCTACAAATCTACTTTCCTAAGGCAAAGTCATTTGGTGTGTTTGCATAACAGTGAACTTTCCCCAAGGTGTCGGACCTTGCAAAAATGGAAAAGCTCTCCAGTTTCAAAGGTTGGCTCCTTATTCCTCTATTTAGGTGCATACATAAGGACTTGCAGAGGATCTATCTCTATACCTAATCTAAAACTTTACCCAAGGAGACAGGGATAAAAGGAGTATAAGAAATAAGAAAAACTAAACTACCAGGTGATGCACCAAAGGAATGATGAACACTTATTTTGCTAATAGACACAAACCAACAAAATGCATACAATAAACAAGCACAGATAGCCAAATATATAATGGGAGACCAGATGAAAGCAAAAGAGACAAGAAAGGATCTAAAATTGATCACAGATGTGTTTTATTGCTCTGTAGATTGATACAGTCCATTACAAAGTAGCCAAGAGGTAGAAACGTAATGCAATTTTTGATGGAAGGCCTGAACCCCACAAATCCCTTTGCTAAGAGGAGAAGGGAGCCTGCAAAACAAAGAATGTCCAACCCTTTACAATGAATCCTGCCCCCGTATTTATAGATTCAACCTGAAAGAAGAAGAGAGAGAGAAGCGGGAAAAGTAGGTTGAAGCTCAACCACTACTGTTAATGCCTCTGATGAAATCTCCCCCAAATCCATCTTTACTGCATCAATCCTTGGTTCGGTGCCTTGAAGGAAGAGGAAATGGTGAAACAGATCAAATCTGATCTGGTTGTTGAGGCAAGAAGATCCTGCATTGAAATCCTGAAGATGTTTCCTCCATTTTTCTTCACCTAACCTCCTCAAAATTAAAGTTTCAGACCTCCATGGCATGGGTGAGGCCGAGATCTTTCCAATGGCATCAGATTTGCAATATTTTGAGCCCTGAGTCGAAAGATATGCCCCTTTGAAGTTTGTATCGGGTCCGTACAGGAGGGTGGGAAAACAACTTGAAAAATGGGTCCCCTTTTGATATGGGACATGTGGCAGCCAGATTGGAACAAAAATTGGGCCTATGGGTCCACAATTTATCTTTTTCCCTTTCCTCTGATTCCCCGCTTGGCTTTGACTCGGGCCCAAATGCTGACTTTTTCCTTGGGCGGAGTTGCGGGCCATTTTGTAACTTTTACCCCTTTTGAGATAACAAGGGGCAAAGAACCAAATTTTTCCCCGATGGTCCACTTTCCCCTGGGACACGCGGCAGTCTGGCAGTCTGGCACTCATTTAGAAACCTTTTCTCTATTCACCCCTTAAATCAGCGCCATACTAACACTTGGCATTCTCCACTTACACCTTTATACTTAGCCAATTTTGAAGCCTTTTCTGTCAACCTTTTGACTCTGTTTCCTCTTATGCGGGATCGTGGTTGATCCAATATTTGGCACGGGGGTGAAATATGGATAACAATTTGGTGACTCACAGGGGTATCTTCCTGCTAGATGAAAAGACCAATTGCCTTGTCATATCCATTGGGCATGGAGTTGAGAAAGATAGTCTGATACTGATTCTACCTCTGATTCATGAGCCCGACTGCTTGCACTCTCAATTTTCATAAGAAATCTCGAAATGAAGGTTTCTGAGAGTAGAAAATTGTTTTGACCCAGGGCTTCATCTGTCTTTCTGAATGGACTGCATAAGAGCCACAAAACAACACCACACTATATACAAAATTTGAAATCATACATGCTCCAAATGGAACATGCAGAGCGTGCAAAGCACTTAGGAGAAAAGCAATCTACACTACAACAAGACAATGTGCATAAGCACTTAGAGGAAAGAGAAAACTAAACTAATATGTACAGGGTGAGAACTCCCCTTTTAGTAGCAGTGCTTAAGATAGATCCCATTTACTGGAATCTGCAACTCTTCACCCTCCAATGTAGACAATTGGAAAGCATTGCTACTTTTGCATCTTGTGATCATATAGGGGCCACTCCAGATGGCGTCAAATTTGGAATGCCTTCCTGGTTTTGCTCGATCTGCATCCCATTTCAAAACCAGGTCTCCTTCCTGGAAGGTCCTTGCTTTTGTCTTCTTGTCAAAGCATTTCTTGATTGAAGCCTGATTCTTCTCTATTACTTGGAGAGCATGCTCTCTGGTTTCTTCTAATTCTATCAGCTCCTCATACCTGGCCTCCATTGGTCCAAATTCAAACATCTCTAGTTGCTTCACGAGCTCCAATGCTGGAAACTCAAGTGATATAGGCAACACTGCCTCTTTCCCATAGACAAGCTTGAATGGAGAGATTGTAGATCTCTGTTATTCTATGCCCATAATCATTTTGAGCTTTGTGTGCCAGGTCCTCTGATTCTCATCAAGAGTTCTTCTGATGATCTTTAGCAGGTTTTTGTTTGTGGACTCAGCCTGGCCATTACCTTGATGGTAATAGTTTGATGAAGTACTCAAATAAGTCCCATTCTTAACAGCCCATCCTGTGATTTTGGAACCTATGAATGCTAATGCATTGTCTGATATGATGGTGGCTGGCACTCCAAATCTGGTCACTATCCCTTCATAGAAATCTAGGATACTAGACTCATTTGCTTCCTTGAGTGCCACTGCCTCGGTCCATTTGGTAAAATAATCTGTCACTGTCAGGATCCATTTGTGACCTTGGCTTGAGTTTGGATTGATGACTCCAATGAATTCCAATCCCCATTGCATGAAAGGTTGGTCGACTGAGATTGGGTGCAATGGAAGTGCTGCTAGCCTTTCCTTTCCTTTGAAGAATGCACAATTCTTGCACCTTTTGATCCATGTGTAGCAGTCACTAAACACTCTGGGCCAATAATATCCTGCTTTCATGATTTTGAGTGTTGTCACTCTTGGAGAAAAATGGCCTCCAGCTGCTTCAACATGGAATTCTTGTAGCACTCTCTCCACTTGATCTGTCTCAATGCATCTTAGTAGAATTCCATTGATGTCTCTCTTAAACAAGACACCATTAATAATAACATATGGGATGGCCTGTAACCTGAAATGCCTTCCTTTTTTCTTTACTCATCCCATGAGGACACATGCCTGTTTGAAGGAAGTGCACCATGTCTTGGGTCCAACAAGGAGCAGGTACATCATCTCTCCCTTCTTCTTGATCATCTTGTAGAACAAGGAAAACCTCCTTTTCACTGTCTGTTTCATCTTGTTGACATGAGGCTAGTTGTTCACACAACCCCTTCCCATGGACCAGCTTGGTGACCTTGATCTCAATGTCATATTCCATGACACGAGTGATCCATCCTGCACGTGCTTTTCATTCAGGTCCTTGCTGAGAAGGAATTCTTTAACTCCTGCATGGGAGACCAATAGTTGGATTTTGTTGTTTGAAACCAAATGCTTAAACTTCTTCAATCCTCTGATTACCACCAGGACCTGCTTCTCAATGAAGGAGTACCTCACCTCATAATCTTCCAGACTCTGGCTGAAGAAAGCAATTAGTTGTTCTGTACTTTCTTTGTTCTGCTGCACCAAGATTGCAGAAATTGTGTCGCTGCCACCAAAGGCATACAATATGAAGTCTTTGGAAAAATATGGGTTCACAAGAGTTGGGGCTTGTGATATGGCTTCTTTGATAGCCTCAAAACTTTCTTTTCCTTCAGCTGTCCACCTGAATGTTAAGCTCTTCTTCAGCATCAACGTTATTGGCTTAACAAGGGCAACAAAGTTTGGAACAAACCTGCGGACAAAATTGATTTTTCCCAAGAAGCTTTGAAGAGCCTTCTTGTGACTTGGCAATGGCAATGCTCTTATTGCTTGAACTCTTTCTGGGTCAATTGCCAATCCTTCCTTTGATACAATATGGCCTAGAAGCTTGCCTTCATGGGCCAAGAATATGCATTTTTTGGGGTTCAGTGACACCCCAAAACTCCTGCATCTTTGGAACACCTGCCTTAGATGGAAAGGTGGTCTACTGCATTCTTGGAAAACACTGTAATGTCATCTAGATAGATCAACACTATTTTGTTGATCAGCCCCTTGAATGCCATATCCATTGCCCTTTGAAAAGTGGCTCCAGCATTGGATAATCCAAATGGCATTTTCCTTGTAGGCATAGGTGCCCCATTTGGTGGTGAAAGTTGTTTTGAATTGATCATCTTCTTTCACCATGATTTGGTTATACCCTGAGTATCCATCTAGGAGGGAGAACCTTTCTGACCCAGACACTACTTGCAAGATCTGCTCCATTGAAGGGAGTGGATAGTGGTCTTTGAGGGAGGCTCTGTTCAAATCCCTGAAGTCAACACACAACCTGATTTCTCCATTTTTCTTCCTGACTGGGACCAGATTTGCAACCCAACTTGAGTGTTTGATTGGAAATATGATGCTTGCCTCTATCAGCTTGTTCAACTCCTTCTTCATCAGAGGCTCAATATGTGGGTTGACTGGTCTCTGCTTCTACCTGATGGGCTGAGCAGCTGGATCCAGTTCGATTGTGTGTTGTGCTAGCTTTGGATTGAACCATCTTAGGTCTTCATAACTCCAAGAAAACACATCAGGAAATTCTTGGCAAAGTTGTATGAATTCATACCTTTCTTGCTTGGTGGCCACTTTGCCAATTTGAAGTGTTTTGTCTTCTCCAACTGGGATTGACTCTGAATCTTCTCCTTTGATCTGCATGTTAGCCTTCTTCTTTCTGAACTGATCATTAGGATTGAAAATAGATTCCAGTGTCACTAAGCCTTTGGGAAGCTTGTTTGTATGCAATTGTACTATCTGATTCCGTACTGCTGCTCTAGTCTGCTCTGGTTTATAGCTGAGAATTCAGCTTCTTCTTGTAGAAAGTTAATGATCTGTTGATCATTCTCAAACACCTGCCAGCATGTATTATTATCTGGCACTGCTGGCCTCACAACCACATGGATATGTGGTTGTTCTCTGTCTCTTTTGATGTTGTCAACCACATCAAACGTTGCTCCAACTGCTGCAAGTCTATCAGCAGCTTCATTCTCCTTCCTGGGTATGGACACAATACTGAAGGCCTCAAAATCCTCCATGAGATCCCATACCCTACTCTTGTAGTTCTTGAGCAGGTCATTTTTGACAGCATTTAGTCCTCTGACTTGATTGGCAACCAGTTCACTGTCACCGAATACTTGCAAGTTCTTGATTCCCAGCTTCCTTGCCCAATGAAGACCTTGGACTAAAGCCTCATATTCAGCAGTGTTATTTGAGCAAGAAAACTAGAATCTGAAGGCTGAATAATATCTCATACCTCTGGGGGACACAATCATGGCTCCTCCTCCAGCTCCTTGTCTACTCCTTGAGCCATCAAAGAACAATTGCCATACCTCATTGTCATCCTTGTATTCTGGCTTGATTAGGTCAGGAAGAGGATGATTCTCTTCATGTAGGCAGTAGACACCTAGCTCAGATTCTTCCATCTCCTTGTAGGGGTCAAAAGCATGTCTTTTGTTGGCCCACTCATCTAGAGTCAAGTCTGGGATACATCCCACCTTGGTATTTTATTCAGAAGTGCTTAGGAGGTCCACTTGATCAAAAGCTGAGCAGTTGGCATTGATTGGGCTAGGCACATAGGATTCAATATGATAATCAACAATAGGTTCAGATCTGATTGTGGCCTTCACCCCATACCTTGTCCTAAAGAGCATATGTGACCAATCAGCAGATAGGTAGCCTCCAATTTTGGCAGTGAAGTCCCTGGACAGACACAAAGCAAAATGTGGTGGCAAATCTATGATTGACACGTTTTGCAAAATAGTCACATTAGGGCAAGCATGTAGAGTGAGACTTAGATCCTTGATGATTCCCACAGTAGTCACTGTTGTCCCATCTAATTGGACTACTCCTCTAGAGATGACCTCATATTAGAGACCCAACTGATCAGCTATTTGTTTGGGCATCACAGAACTACTAGCCCCAGAATCAATCATACAATTGTGCACCAATTTGTCTCCAATAATCAATGAGACATAGAAGGGAGGAGGTCTCAGGTTTTTACCTTGTTGTTCTCCATGGTTTCTCCCTGGTTGAACTGCATTGGCAAGCACTCTCTCTTGCTGGTTAGGGGGTGATTTGAACTTGACCAATTCTGCATGGCAGTCTGCAACAGATCCCTCTACCCTGGAATGGCCAGTGACTCCCATAGTGAAATGTTCACACTTGTCCTTTTCATCTGCTCAATAATATTGAATGAGCTATCTTTTTGCTGCCCCTTCCCAGACACATTTCTTTCTTGCACATGGGTTGTTACAACCGGTGCCTGACTGGGTTTGGAAGGTGGTTAGGATTGGTTCAGCATGTTGGGAGTTGTACTTGGAGCACCAGGACCTTGTGGAGTGATGGAAGGTTGAGGGTCACCTGAGTTCAGTGGTTGGCCCTCTCCAATATTTCTCTTTTTGGACCGTGTATTGGCAGCCACACTTTGAGAAGGGAACTGATTCATCCCACAGAAGTCTTCAGCCTGCCAATTGACAAGCATAGTCTCGTTTGGGGGCGTACCTTGTTGAGCTCCTTGTTGATGATATACCTCTTGGCTAGGTTCTTGTGGCACCATACTGGTTTGCACCATCAAGGCCTGATTTAGAGCACCATTAAAGCACGTCGATTGGTTATGTGGTTTTTTTCATGGAAAACACCAATCATATTCCTATGCCATATTATTCTGTGTTAGGACCAATGCTCTTGATGTTGAAGTTGTGTTAGGATCATATGGCCTGAAAGGTCTAGCAGCTTGGGGTTGTCCTTGGTTCTGGCTCTGATTTGTAGTCTGAGATGGTGGCCTATTCTACTGATACTGGGGTCTAGCTTGATATTGAGCCTGGGGCTGATATGGCCTGGAACTCTGAGCTTGTTGTCTTTTGATGGTCACTAGCTCATTTCCAAAGTTCTGAAGTTGCTTTCATCACTTCCTGAAAGCTCTTTAGAGGTATTAGATGATGAAGTGGAAGCTTCAGCTGAGCTTTGACTCCTGGGGGTGGGTATAGGAGCTAATGTAGGTGCTTGGCTAGTATCTGGGCTTCCTAACTCAGGGTACAGAGGCATGGATGGCCTAGGAGTGATTTTTCCAGCTTGAATCAAATGGTTCTCAGCCCCTATGGAGAGGCTATAGGCTGCAGGTAATGTAGTGCCCCCCATTGACTGAATCATCAGAGAAATATCAGAATTTAAAGCCCTAAGAAAGTATAAGAAGGCACCTTCATTAGTGGGCTTTACTGCTGTTGGAATCCTATCCCAGGTCCGCTGGAATCTGAGGTTGAAGTCTGTCAGCTGCTCATTCGGGGCTCTCTTGATTGTTGTTAGTTGCTCCAACAAAGACAATTTATCACCTTTTTCCCCAAACTGATTGTGAAGAGCTGTGCACAGCTGGTTCCAGTTCTGGATAGAGCCTGCTTCAAGACTCCTGAACCATTGTGAAGCTTTCCCTTTGAATGAAGAGGTGAGCAACTTGACTGCAATGTCCATCTCATGGATCTCGTGGATTGTACAGACATTTGCAATATCTTGGACATGGTCACCAGGAGAAGTTTGATTTTCCCTAGTGAAATATGGGATGCTCTTTAATGCTGCAATCGGAACTGGGTTTTGTGCATTCAAGGTGAGTGGACTACTGCCGGTGAAGTTGACATATGGATTTGGTTGTGCCATTCTGATTGGCCTAAGAATCCTTGCAGACTGAAAGAAAGGCCTTGCAGGTGGAGGTGTTGACAAGGTTCTGCTTGGTGGAGATGGAGACCTCTGAACTCTTCTTCCTCTCCTTTCTCTACCTGGGGATAGACGCAAGTATTCAAATATACCTTCTTTCCTTGCTCTAGACTGGGTTTTTCTCATGAATCTCCCAAGCTTGGGCTGCTGAAACCAGTAGATTTGTTTCTTTTGGAGTCACCAGATGTACAATTTTAAGGCTTCTTAAAAGCCAGAATCACAAGCAAGTGTACATCAATCCCTACTGTAATAAAATGGAGACTTCTTTGTCCCACCGGGCATGCCAAAACTATTAGTGTGAAATCACAGCACCCCCAAATGAGTTCTAAAAATTACTTTTCTAAGGCAGAGTCATTTGGTGTGATTGTATAACATTGAACTTTCCCCAAGGTGTGGGACCTTGCAAAATGGGAAAGCTCTCCAGATTGAAGGTTGGTTCCTTATTCCTCTATTTAGGTGCATACGTAGAAACTTGCAGAGGATCTATCTCTAATACCTAATCTAAAACTTTACCAAGGAGACAGGGATAAAAGGTATAAGAAATAAACAATGACTAAACTACGAGGTGATGCACCAAAGGAATGATGAACACTTATTTTGCTAATAGACACAAACCAACAAAATGCATACAATAAACAAGCACAGATAGCCAGATATATAATGGGAGACCAGATGAAAGCAAAAGAGACAAGAAAGGATCTAAAATCGATCACAGACGTGTTTTATTGCTCTGTAGATTGATACAGTCCATTACAAAGTAGCCAAGAGGCAGAAACGTAATGCAATTTTGATGGAAGGCCTGAACCCCACAAATCCCTTTGCTAAGAGGAGAAGGGAGCCTGCAAAACAAAGAATGTCCAACCCTTTACAATGAATCCTGCCCCCGTATTTATAGATTCAACCTGAAAAAAGAAAGAGAGAGAGAGAAGCGGGAAAAGCAGGTTGAAGCTAAACCACTGTTGTTAATGCCTATGATGAAATCTCTCCCCCAAATCCATCTTTACTGCATCGATCCATGGTTCGGCACCTTGAAGGAAGAGGAAATGGTGGAAACAGATCAAATCCGATCTGGTTGTTGAGGTAAGAAGATCCTGCATTGAAAGCCCTGAAGATGTTTCCTCCATTTTTCTTCACCTAACCTCCTCAAAATTAAAGTTTCAGACCTCCATGGCATGGGTGAGGCTGAGATCTTTCCAACGGCATCAGATTTGCAATATTTCGAGCCCTGAGTCAAAAGATATTACAGGAGGGCGGGAAAACAACTTGAAAAATGGGTCCCCTTTTGATATGGGATATTATGATTATTATTGTTAATCCATAACTCATTATAAGTCACTTATGATAATCACTGCTGAAAACCACAAACTTTGACACAAGCTAAGATACCCATGAGATGTGAAACTCTAATGTCAGAGAGAGTGAAAGACTTCCATTTTTCACTGAGGATACCGATGTAGCGGTTAGAATCTTGGCTTCATTATTCAATGGCCAAAAATCACAATTATCTCTGTAAAATTTATGTACTGCCAGATAATACCTAGACTGGGGCAAGGGTTCCATAGACCTTGATAGGTGCCTGTGACTGTGCAAGAGCTCAACCCTTTGTAACCATTTCTGGTGATAAGTTAACCATTTTCTTTGGTCAGATGTATGCTGACAGCTAGACATTGTAAAAGCACTCGTAATGACCTAAATGACTGATTTTAACATCTACAAAACCCTCAAACTTAATTTCTAATACCTACACCTCAATGGTTGGGAATTTGGGGACTACAAAATAGTGGTATGATTCAATAACAAACCCAATCATGCACATAGATCTAAACAATTCCCCAAAATCTACAACAATGGAAGTATAAACAAGAATAATCCAAATCAAAACAAGAGTACACACACATCAACACAACATGTACCATGGTTCACTCAATGTGGGCTATGTCCACCAAGAAACAAGTTCAATATATTATCCAAAGCTTTGACAAGATATACAATTGAAGATTTACAATCTTCCATGCCTCTTAGATGTACAATACTTTCTTTCTCTCAAGCTTTTGCTTCGGGTTCCAAGAATTCTCTAAATCTCTAGCAATACATTCTCACAATAATCAAGACTTTTTCTTGGTTCCTTTGATTAATTCTTACTTGTAAACCCTAGCTTTCATGCTTATATAGGCATTGTATACAAACTTATGGGGGCATTTAGCCATGCAATCACTAATCAATACCTATCTGCTTTAATGCTAAAAATAGATCTAATTCCGAGTTGATGGTTAATTAAAAACTACTCACAACACAAGTAACCGATGTCAGTTTTCCTTAACCTGATGTCCGGTTCCTCCTTGCCTGACCAATGCCAGTCCCTAGGGTGACATGGATGAACCAGTCCCTCCTAGCCCCCGGATGACCAATATTCAGCCCCTCCAACATCTCCCTCACACTGCATGCTACATAGCTGACACTTGGCATAATCTGAGCTGCAAAGCGCACTTCTCTGCCCCCATTTGGTCCCCTTGCATCTGTTACACCCTACTTTTTAGGGTAAAAACTCTACTTAAACCCACTCCCAACCCCGATTCTAGCTTCCATGAAATCACAAGATGACTTCAGAATTTTTCCTTTTGACTGTGAATGACTTAACTCCTCCACCTCACATACTGTGAACATAGTTCGTTGAACGGTCACGGTGCATGAGTTTTTCCCTCCAACACTGGATTGTTGGATAGTGAGAGCTGCTCCAATGAAGTCTAGATCCATCCAGCTTGGTGAAAGGGTATTATGCTCTTCTATCACAACATTTGTGCTTGCAACTCCTTCCAAAGACTGCTTGTCAAGTTTACTGTCATCCAACAAATGTCATTGAAAATGCATTGTACATTTTGAAACCCACTTAGCCTACATCTTTAAATAGGGTCAACCAATAATAACCTCCTCGAAGGATCTTATGAGCAGTCTACAGGGGAAGAGAAATTTCCTTTGCGAAGCTTGATCATGATAGGACCTCAACGAATAACTGAAGTGGAAGGTCTCCTGAGACAAAACCAAATTTGTTGAGACCACAACCATCAATCCATTCTGACATGAAGAGAGACCATAACTTGCACCTCAAAGTTTAATAGTAAGTCTTTGACAGGGATTTCATGTCTATGATGTGCAGGAAGTTCCCAAAACAGTGAGGAACTTTCAGCATCCGTGTTACTCCTTGCCTTGCAAGTCTATAAAAATCATCAGGAAAAGTGAATATTGTTGGTAACTTCCTAAAAATGGCCATCCTAGTCAGGACCTCATTAAAACTTGAAAGTCTTGCAATCGGGCTCAAATCACTTTTGCTATCAGCTCACATTCCCCCATATACTCATCGCTTCCTGCCGCAATTACAAGGCTTGGTAAGCTTAATATCAATGGTTTAAACTCCTAAAACTTTGCCATCCAGTTACTCTCAAAACATTAGTCTTAAGGTAAAATCTTGTATGCGTTAGCACAACTTAGATCCCAACGAAACTGGATGATTCGACTCATCTTAATTGTCATAGAATGGGAATTCATCATGGTCTAGAACCTAAATTGTTTTACAACCTTGACTACAATGAAGGCATGCTTTTTAATTTGAGAAGGGACTCTCAACTGATGGGACTTAAGAACATAGATCATAAAAGCAATTGTCTGCTTCAAATCCTTGTGTTCAGAATTTCTATTCCATTAGAATGAGGGAGATTGATATGATTCAAACTATGGCGAGGAACGGGTCAGAATAATGCTAGTATGTGTATCAAAGATGTCACTTAGGAACCGCAAAAACAATCGAGGTTTTTGCAATTGCTTCTTCATATTTGCAGGATCAAGAATTTCTTCACAGGTTCACTTCAGTGCACTCCAGTCTCACAGACAATATTTTTGAACACTTTATTCAATACTTTGGAGTGTGCTCGCATCTCACAGAAGAAGTAGATTGTAACCACAAATGTATCGGTCCATACAAGAGGTCTGAGGCAAATTGAATTTCATTCACCAAAGAATCCTTCTATTTGGAGGAGAAGACCTTTCTTCACTGAGTGGGAAGAGAAATCTTCTGAAATTATTTGCAGCTTGTCTTAGGATCAATATTGATTCCATTAAAAATGAGGTGACAATCTTTGGCCAAACGGAGGTGAATTTCCTTCTGTAAGCTTCAAAAATGGATTTCTTTGGAGTGAGAGATATGACGATGATCTCTACATGTTTTGACTAATGAGCTCAAGGTGTTGAAAAAGTGATCTTCATCGTCTCCTTGATCGGACAACCATCTCGATGAGATCATTTAGGTAGACAACAATACACTTAGTAGTGTTTTTGAACACTCATTTAATACCTTGGAAAGTGTAAATCCACATCTCACAGAAAGGGGGCAGTCTTGTAGTCTCAATGTTTCTAGATCGACAAGAGCATTATCTAATAGGTAAAGAATCTACCCCATAGAGTTATGAAGGCATTTTTTTCTCAAAGATCTTGGACATCAAATTCAATTTGATTGTCAACCAGAAAGTTTCCCCGTTTCAAGAATTGATCACTTCTCTTTCTGAACCAGTTCCTCTACCTGCAGAATTCTGATTTCTTCATCATGGGAATGTACTTTTTCACTCTTTCGTCTTTTTCACTTAAGAGGCTTGATTTAGATTGCATTGTAAATACACACAAATTCTTCAAAAATAAAAAAAGGACCTCCCTTTTTTTTCGTACCGGAACAATATGAAGAGTCACCAAAGTGGAATGGTGAGATAGGAAAAATTATCATGGGGGGAGCATTCAATAGACATTTTGTAATCTCTTGGTATATTATCCTCGCATGAATGGGGTTATATTGTCTTTGTTTTTTCATTCCAAGGCATTATGCAATACTAGTTGCTTTAGGGGAAGTATAATGTTGCATTTCTCTTGGCTACTTCAAGCAATTATTCAAGCTACATTCTTAAGATTCCCTGCAATCACTTTCCTATGTATTTTCTTAACATACTCTTTACCTTCCAACTTGGCTAGATTTTCTGCATAGCATGAAAACCTAGGTAGTCATGAGATAAATCTCCCTCATTTACCGGTGAGACTCCTGTGTCAGATTTGTCAATAAAATATGCTAGTATCTATATGGGGGTTTTACTTTAACTATTCAGCTCATGAACCATAGCTCTATAGTTCTGCAGCAAGTAAACAACTGCTTAAGAAAGGAAATATTTATAGAAGAAAGAAATAGTAAAACACAGGGAAGAAATGGGGAAGATGTGCAACCCAATCAATAGATAACAGAGTTAATTGCATGCACATAGAAGAAACCAATAGATATTAACACACAGAATTATAAGCAAAGGCAACTCTAGATCTCGATCTAAAATAACACAAAGTCTATTAGAAGATCTAAGATAAAAAGCTAGAAACAAAATGCACCGTGACACAAAGTTCTCCGGAAACCTACTCCTTTATATTCCTTTGCTTCAAGTGGCTATCAGGGGTTTCAGCACAAAGTCTAGAACACAAGAATGTTGCTTACAAATTCTGATCATTAACCCGAAGAATCTTCTTCTACTTATAGAATGTAGAAGGGAAAGTCCAAATGGGAAATTCAACTGAATTGAAACATAAACAAGAAGTAAAGATGACATTTGGCAATCATCCTCCTATAACTTCTCCTCAAGTGACATATCTATCACTTACCTAATAGAATCATTCCACATAACTTAAACCAATGGTTTCAAAACCAATAGCTTTAAAGTTTTACAATTTCATTCAGGAACGTGGAAAATAGAAGAAGAAAGTCCTGCCAGCTGTAACATTTATATCTTCTTTTTGTTCTGATACTAAATATAATTGTCGAACATCTAATTCAATAACTTCCCATCTGTCTTAGCCACAACTTCCTTTTCTATCCTGAACTGCAGCAAGCCTTCGTTCAATACCCTGATACATGCTTCCAAATCTTCCAAGCTTGGCCAGAACTTCGCAATATCCGACTACAGTGCCACCAGTCTGCCGATGGAATTCGTCGTGAAAGGCTTAGTAGCTCCATCAATTCTCCCCTGCACCATCAGAAGAGACCATTCCAAGGAATTATGCACTTTGCTAGGAATTATCCATGTGTATGAAGTAACATTTCCGACCACTTCCTCATGAGTGAAAGCAATGATATTGTCTGGCAAAGACAATGCCATACTCTCAAGTGCCTGCATCCTCTACAGCATAATTCTGCAGACCTCCAAACGGAAATATACTGCAAACTTCAGCTGCTTCCCCTTCTCAACTGATCCGTCAAGCACAATCTATTCTGCAACCAAAACTTCTCTCGACAGCTTATTGATTTCGGCCAAAGTATTCAGGTTACTCTCAGCAACTGTGTTCATATCTGCTATGTTTGTCACTAGTTGCTTCAACTGATCTGCTGCATCTTTCATAACCTACAAGCGGGCGAGCACCTCTCCGAGTTGTACAGAAGCTTGACGAATGATCAGACTTTTCCATTCGTCGATAGCTTTCACCTGGTTGCTTGCATCTTCCGTATCCTGCATCAGATGATCACTCACCTGCTTTTGAGCTGAAATGGGCTAAGTGGTAGATTTAGCAACCTTGGCAATGATCTCGCACAACTAAGATATGTGCTTCTGAAGTTCAAGTTTCTTCGCCTCTTCTTTGCCAATCCTAAGGAATAGAGCATCTATCAATGTATGTGTGTTTTTCTTCAATTCTTCTGTGGTGGCTTGACCAAGGAATAAGTACTCTGGTTACTGTTGTCTTCTGCCATGAGCTCATCCTCTTTCTTCTCTTCCGTCGGAACTGACATCTCAGCAAATTTCTGCCCTGACTCTTCGATGATCAACCTTGAAGTTACCTTAGCAACTTTAGGTTTTTTGTCTTTTCCGCCTAGACTTAAGAGTAGTTGCAAGTCGTGTCCCTCCAAGTTCATTTCCACTCTAGCTTTTGGAACCAACTACGAAGTCAACCATTCTGAGAAATTACTTCTCGGGGAGAATGAAAAGTTGCCGAGTGTACCACTATCTTCCACTCTGATTCCTCTCCATCAGAAACCGCTACAGTGTTGTGGCTGCCATCCTCTGAATCATCAAAAGACAAAGCTCTTTCAAACTCTGCCATTTGTAGCTTCAACGTTTCTTCAGGAACAGGTGCTGAATGAAGTGGCTGAGGAGAGAAGATGAATGTTGTCGGATTCAACTGAGGAATGGCAGTGTCCTGCTTAGGTGCAACAGTGGGTGAAGTATTGGATGCTGGAGAAGCCGGAACTAACGTCATAGCCGTGGAAGTGATCTTCTCCTTTGATTGAGACCTTTTGTGCACTTTCATCTTCTCGGGCCTTCTGTTGCTTTTTCCTCTGTGCTTCCTCTTGAGGGAATCTCCTGCACCAAAGTTGCATGTGACTTGCTTCATCAATGCTTCAAGGCAGTATCCCTTCATTAGCAACCAGTTTGAAGTATTCACCAGAATGGTGGCAGACCTTTTTTCAATTGTATGGCAGCCCCCTACGTTCTCCTGAAGTACAGCTCTATCTCCTCCCATTTGATGGTATGTGTCAAGTAACACAGTCCCATCATCTTTAAGATCCGCATGTATCCGTGCTAATCCAAAGTCGAACACTTGTCGTACTGATAGCCTGCTGCAATCTTTCTTTCTGACCTCGTACTCACTTTTGCACTTCATCCAGAAATATTCTAATCGAAGGTACATGTGCATACTCCTAGGAGATTGTCTTCTTGGCTACTCCAAATGGATCGAAGTTCAGTCGTGCTGAGAAGAACTCTTGCTCGTACTCAGGGAACATTTCCGCCTCCATTCCTTGAGCTCTATGAATGCTTTAGCAGCTATAATGACCCACAACTAGACTATCTGGAAACGCCTAAGGGCACCTCGTACCAGCCTGGAAACGTACTAGGTACTGGTACGGGGTATGGCATGTTGTGGGTACGCTTGGAAACGTACCCACAGGGGACAAGGTACGGTCTGGGTATGGACCCAGACCGTATCCTGTCCCCTACAGGTACGTTTCCAAGTGTACCCGTTTTTTTTTCACGCTTTTTTAAAAGCGATTTTCATAAAAACTCAAAAAAAAAGCATTTTTTTTTTTAATTTTAAGATTTTCTAAATCTAACCTAACCCTAATCAACCCCCCCAAACACTTATATAAACACCCAATCCCTCTACTTTTTTCTCACACTCAATATTTGATAGTTTGCTTGAGCTTGAAGGAGAAAGGAAGAGCTTGGAGGAGAGAAACAGAGCTTGGAGGAGAGAGTGATTGAGCTTGAAGGAGGAAGAGAGAAGGAGAAGCAAGTCTACAAACATCAAAGGATGTCTTTTCCAGGTATTTTACATGCATTCAGGCATTTTTTTTTTTAATCTTTTGAGCAATGTTTTGTATATGAATATGATCAATATCATGAATGATGTGTTTCAAACACATCATTCATGATTATTGATCATGATCTAAATTTATTTTTAATATTTAATAATTTATTTATTTTACGGTTATTAAAATATAATATATTATTAATTTTTCTGTATTTTAAGTTTAATAGTGAAGTTTTATTTAATTAAACGTCTTCCCTCTGTGTATGCTCTCACCTCGCACCATTTATGGCGACCTTGGTGATCAAAATCAAAGATTGACGTGTAGGACTAACTGTTTAATTTTTTTAGTTAGTTATGTGTTCGTTTTTTTTAATTTTAAAGTTTAAAATTGAATTTGTTAAAAATTTAAACGTCTACCCTCTGTGTATGCTCTCACCTCGCACCATTTGTGGCGAACTTGGTGATCATAATCAGAGAATGACGTGTATGTGTCAACAAATTATTTTAATATTTAGCAATGTTTTAAAAATATCTCTTATTGTAGGTTATTGAATTAATCCTACAATAGTGGCATCCAGTTCAGCTTCAGTGGGGCAAGAGGGAGAAAATGTTTTGGGTGGTATCGCAGTGAAAATGGATCCGAATTATCCTTTATGGAGACATGTGGAAGTGACAGAGTTTGTTGCCGGTGGTGTCCGTGTTAGGATGTGTCCCCATTGTGCCGCCTCATTTAAATCCTCATATACCCGTTTGAGAGCTCATTTGACTGGGGTATCAGGGACGGGTATTAGACCATGTAAGGTGGAAAAGAAAACCATAACCACGTACCTAAAAGAGCAAGAGAATGCAAACATTGAAGGAGCAAGAGCTCGCTCTAGAACTGTTTCTTTACAACAGAGGTCCATGGGAAAACCACCAACATCAACACCATCATTTCATCCTTTCATTGAGACTCGTGCTGAAACTATTCCAGTTGATGACCCTTTTGATGCAGATACCTCAGGGCCATCAAACAAGAGAACAAAAGGCCCATTAGAAAAAGCATTTAACATCGAGAAGAGGGATATTGCATATGAATTGATGTCTCGATGTATATTTGCATGTGGACTGCCATTCAATATCTTGAGATCACCTTATTGGCAGTAGATGGTGAGAGGCATTAATGAGGCACCACAGGGGTATATAAAGCCCTACCTATAATAAGGTTTGCACTTCTCTTTTGACAAAAGAAGTGCAACACATTCAAACATCTCTACAGCCAATTAGAGATTCTATTTGGACTGATTCAGGAGTCTCTATTATATCAGATGGATGGAAAGACGCCAGAAATAGACCTCTCATCAACATTATTGCAGTATGCCCCAAAGGGCCAATGTTTCTAAACGCTGTTGATTGTGAGGGGGAAGTAAAAGATACTCAATTCATTGCAAATATTCTCATTGACGCTATTGAGTCAGTGGGTCCGCAGATGGTTGTCCAAGTCATCACGGACAACGCCAAAAATTGCAAGGCAGCGAGATTGATAGTAGAGGGTAAGTATGAGCACATATTTTGGACACCATGTGCAATACACTCCCTGAATCTAATGATGCAAAAGATTGGGAAAATTGCATGGATTGAGCAAATATACACGGAGGCAAACGAGATTCAGATGTTTGTCACCAACCATCACATGTCTCAAGCCATATTCAAAAGATTTTCAAAGTTGGAGCTGTTGAAGGTAAATAAACAATTCATTTTAAATTTAATATTTGATTTTAAATTTTTAAATCAATTTCAAATTGTGTTGTTATTGAATTGTTTCCATTCTTTTTTGATAGGTTGCAGAGACTAGGTTTGCCTCTCACACACTCGTCTTGAGATGACTTGTGAAGGTGAGACGTGCTTTGGGCATAATGGTGATTGATAATGTTTGGACCGTCTGGAGGCAATCAAACACAAAAAGAGCTCAAAAAATAAAATCATGGATCCTTGATGAGCATTGGTGGGGAAGAGTTGAATATTTGTTGAGTTTCACAGAGCCTATTTTGAGTATGATACGATTTGTTGACAAAGATAATGCTTGCATTGGAGATATATATGATGGCATTGACTCCATGCTTGAAAAAATCCATGATGTCATACAGGCCAAAGAGCAGGACCCTGAGGAAATTTTTTATAATGAAGTTAAAAATGTGATCGTGAAAAGCTGGAACAAAATGACCACCCCATTGCATCTCCTTGCTTATGCTTTAAATCCCAAATATTACACCAGTGAAATAGTTGGGAGAGCTGGTAGACAACGACCATATGATGACCACGAGGTTGCAAATGGGATGAGGGCAGCATTCAGGAGGTTGTTTCCAGATCCAGCTACATCACTTGCAGTCCGTCAGGGGATGTCAATGTTTGTAAATGGACAAGGTAGCATGGGAGAGGTAGAGGCTATTTGTGACAAACCCACCACGGATCCAATCACGTGGTGGACTTGTCATGGCCATGATGCCAAGTTCTTACGACTAGTTGCGATCAAATTGCTCTCACAGGTATAAAGTTTGTAACTTGTTATTTGATATTTTAATTACCAATTACGAATTAAAATTCAAAATGATATCATTCTTTTTTTAATTGATAATTTATAATATTAATACTTTGTTTTTTTGTGACAGGTGGCTAGTAATTCTTTTGTAGAGCGCAACTGGAGTACTTATGGCTTCATCCACTCAGCCAAACGCAGCATGTTGGCCATCGAAAAAGGCTGTAGATCTAGTATACGTCCATTCCAACTTGCGCCTCTTAACCCACAAGACACGAGAGTATACTAGTGGTCCTAACAAGCTTTGGGACCTCCAACCTGAAAACACGGACTTTGAAGCTTCAGCTGCTTGTTTAGCCAATGTTTCACTTCTTGGCATTGATGAGGAACTTCCAGGGAGCCCTTCACAAGTGTTCGAAAGTGGAGCTAGTGGGAGTGGAGCTGCAAGTGGCATCCATGAAGATGATTTTGACGATCATCTAGATGATATGCTCTAGAAGTTGAGAACTTGAATGTACTATCATGTTTTGATTCTTTGAACATTATGTCATTCTGAATCAATTATCAATACAAACTCAAGTCTCAATTCTAAAAGTATTGGAAATTTCAATTTTGTTTTCATGTTCTATGAATGATTTTAAGTTGTATAACTCTATGAGTATTAAATTTCAATAAGTATGCAATGTATGAGAATTAAATTTCAGTAAGTATGAAATGCTTCTTTAAATTTATAATTTATATGCATATTTATATATTTATATACATTGTATATATAAGATATATATTATATAAATAAAACGTACCCAAAAGCATACCATACCCAAGATTTTTAAAAATTTCTCGTATCGGCGTACCCTACCCATATCCAGACTGTCTAGACCCACAGTGATCGGGAAGAAGCCCATACACTTGTGTCGTTTCGACTGAAGGTCGTGCATCTCCACAAGTTGTCTGTTCAACCATGGTGAATCAATCTATCATTCGGATATCTGGTCAACTTAACCAGTTCTCCAGAAAAGCTGGTGACCTTGAGGTATGTGAAATCCGCAAACTGAAAGAAGAGACTACCAATTATGGACAACTTACCACTGCTTTTAACTGCACGCATGAGAGATGTCTTCCCTGCTTTGGATCTGTCAATCAATTCAGAAAGAGGTTCCGGACCTAGATCTGTGTCTCCAATGTCTACAAATTTAGAAGTGATGCATGACTCCGTTGTACTCTTTTTCATCCCTCTTTGCCATGGCTGTCTATCTTTGTCTGAACAATTCTTTTTCTCCTTAGTTGACGGGAATTCTTCAAAACTAGTGCAGATTTGGATAATTCTTCAAATTCGAAGGATATGTTCAATGTATTGGACATTGATTTAATGTCTCCCTTTCTCTTATAAAAACACCTGTAATGAATTCCTCCAATTAATTCAAACAAAGATGGCAACCGGAACATGAACAGTGGATTTTAATCATAAAAATCTGCATAATTCAAGTCTGTTGCCCCAAAATTTGATGTTTTATTTGCATGCAAAGCAAGCATGAATTTTACCAACTTCACCTGAGCACCTGTATCACTTATGCAAACAATTATCCAGACACAAATCAACCTCCTTCAACCTATGCGCCAAAATTGGAAGCTTTCAGCATTAATTACACCTTCTGAGCAAAAATCCTCTCCAAATGGGGCACACTTTTTCTTTGGGCTGCACTTCTCTGCTTTTGAATTAATTAATTCATCTTTATGGCAGCCCCTGCTTATATAATCCTCATAATTCTATAATTAATTAATGTCTTTCCTATTCCTGGAAATTAATTAATTATTAAATAAGCTTTACTCTTCAAATGGGGCGCCTATTTTGTGCATGCTCATGGCTGCCATTAAATAAATTATATTTATTTAATTTTAGACTTCTGCTTCCAGTTAACTCAAGCCTCACAGTGTGCTTTGACCTTAGCCACTAAAAATAGGAATTAATTAAATCCTTTAATACTTTAAAAAGTATTATTTCTCTACCAAATGGGGCGCACTTTTTGACATGAAGGGGTTACATTAAATAAATAATATTTACTTTAAATTTTAGAACTATCTAATTCCATCTTCCTTTTGTCCACTTTCCTTTGTTGACTTTTCCACAAACCTGGGTGCCAAAATTGGAGAAGAAATTAATTTAATTAATTAATTTAAGGCTGCCTTTTTTTCCCTAAAGGGGTCACACTTTTTGGAATAAGGAATTTCTATTTTTAAAAGTCAATTGAATGAGATTATTTACCCTGCAAGGCAGCTCTGAAAATCCCATGATTCACTTAAGTTGTTTGACTTTCATAATGGGATTATTTACCCTGTCAGGCAGGCAATAAAATCTCATTAATGCCTTACGTGATTTTTTCTTTTATTCCACAATGGGAATTTTTATTCTGCAAGGCAGGTAAGAAATTTCCGCCTGCCTGTTGCCTCTAATTTTTCCATTGTGACTTAAGTGACGTTGCTTTCATGGGAAAAAGTACCCTGCTATGCAGGTACAAAATTCCCACCTGCCTGTTGCTTCCAAAAATTCCATGATCCACTTCAAACCCCCTTTTTCCAAAAATGCGGCCAGCCCAGAAGAAGCTTTTTGGTGCACGACTTCGTCTTTTCCAAGAGAACCAGACCTCCGATGGTGAATTCCTTCTGGCACAACGTGCATAGGTGATATCCAAATACTCCAGGCCAAGAATTAGGCCAAACCGGCGAAGCAATTGATCTAGAGAAATTTCACAAAAACGAAACAGGAAAACACAATAAACACAAAATGTTGCCAGAAGTCACAAATAAAGCTCAGGATTCATTCCTAGTTAAAACCCTACTGGTATATGGGAATAATGATATGTACGATCACAACAGAGTTAAACCGAAGCACAAATTACCTCAAACGGGGCTCAAAATAATTAAATACAAATTTCCCGCAGGCAAACCCCAGCGACAGAATAAAACAATTTTGGGCATCTGGGTATTTGTCGAAAATGGCTTATATGGCTTCTTTGGAATATCTTGACACATTACAAGAACTTTCTGGCAATAAAAACATAAAACGACCCATTATTTTAAAAGTACGAATTTTTTTGAATAGGGTAGTCTCATATTTCAAGCTGAAATCTGGAGACACCAAGTTCAAACCACCCCCCTAACCAGTAAGAGAGAGTGCTTGCCAATGCAGTTCAACTAGGGAGAAACCATGGAGAACAACAAGGTAAAAACATGAGACCTCCTCCAAACTATGTCTCAATTGATATTGGAGACAATCGGTGCACAATTGTATGATTGATTCTGGGGCTAGTAATTTGTGATGCCCAAACAAATAGTTGATCAATTGGGACTCCAATATGAACTCATCTCTAGAGGAGGGACAACAGTGACTACTGTGGGAATCATCAAAGATCTGAGTCTCACCCTAGACATTTGCCCTAATGTGATTGTTTTGCAAAACGCGTCAATTATAGATTTGTCACCACATTTTGCTTTGTGTCTATCTAGGGATTTCACTGCCAAAATTGGGGGCTACCTATATGCTGATTGGTCACATATGCTCTTTAGAAAAAGGTATGGAGCGAAGGCCACAATCAGATCTGAACCTATTGTTGATTATCATATTGAATCCTATGTGCCTAGCCCAATCAACGTCAACTGCTCAGCTTTTAATCAAGAGGACCTCCTAAGCACTTCTGAAGCAAATACCAAGGTGGGATGTATCCCAGACTTGACTCTTGATGATTGGACTAACAAAAGTCATGCTTTTGACCCCTATATGGAGATGGAAGAATCTGAGCTAGGTGTCTACTACCTACATGAAGAGAACCACCCTCTTCCTAACCTAATTAAGCCAAAATGCAAGGATGGCAATGAGGTATGACAATTGTTCTTTGATGGCTCAAGGAGTAGACAAGGAGCTGGAGAAGGAGCCATGATTGTGTCCCCCAGAGGTATGAGATATTATTTAGCCTTCAGATTCTAGTTTGTTTGCTCAAATAACACTGCTGAATACGAGGCTTTAGTCCAAGGTCTTCATTAGGCAAGGAAGCTGGGAATCAAGAACTTGCAAGTATTCGGTGACAGTGATCTGGGTGCCAATCAAGTCAAAGGACTAAATGTTGTCAAAAATGACCTTCTCAAGAACTACAAGAGTAGGGTATGGGATCTCATGGAGGATTTCGAGGCCTTCAGTATTGTGTCCATACCTAGGAAGGAGAATGAAGCTGCTGACAGACTTATAGCAGTCCGAGCAACGTTTGATGTGGTTGACAACATCAAAAGAGACAGAGAACAGCCACATATCCATGTGATTGTGAGGCCAGCAGTCCCAGATAATAACACAAGCTAGTAGGTATTTGAGAATGATCAACAGATCGTTAATTTTTTACAAGAAGAGGTTGAATTCTCAGCTAGAAATCAGGACAGACTAGAGCAGCAGTATGTGGATCAAGTAGTGCAGCTGTGGAAAAACAAGATTCCTAAGGGTTTAGTGACGTTGGAGTCTATCTTCAACCCTAACGACCAATTCCGTAAGGAAAAGGATAACATACAGGTCAAGAGAGAAGATTCAGGGCCAATTCTGGTTGGGGAAGGTAAAAATACTTCAAATCGGTAAAGTGGCCACTGAGCAGGAGAAATCAGATTTCATACAGCTTTGCCAAGAATTTCTAGATGTCTTCGCTTGGAGCTATGAAGACTTGAGAGGATTCAATCCGAAGTTGGCACAACATACCATAAAATTGGATCCAGATGCTAAGCCCATCAGGCAGAAGTAGAGACCTGTCAACCCTCACATTGAGCCTCTAATGAAGAAAGAGTTAAACAAGCTAATAGAGGCAAGCATTATATTCCTGATCAAGCACTCAAGATGGGTTGCAAACTTGGTACCGGTCAGGAAGAAGAATGGAGAGATCAGGTTGTGCGTGGAATTCCAAGACCTCAACAGAGCATCTCTCAAAGACCGTTACCCACTTCCTTCAATGGAACAAATATTGCAAGCAATATCTGGTTCAGAGAGATTCTCTCTCCTAGATGGCTACTCAGGGTATAATCATGTAATGGTGAAAGAAGATGACTAGTTCAAGACAACTTTCACCACCAAATGGGGCACCTATGCCTACAAGAAGATGCCATTTGGGCTATCAAATGTTGGAGCCACTTTCCAAAGGGCAATGGATATGGCATTTAAGGGGTTGATCAATAAAATAGTTTTGATATATCTTGACAACATCACTGTATTCTCAAAAAATGCAGCAGATCACCTTTGTCATTTGAGGCAAGTATTCCAGAGATGTAGAAGATTTGGGGTATCATTGAATCACAAAAAATGCATATTCTTGGCTCACGAGGGAAAAATTCTAGGCCATATTGTTTCAAAGGAAGGGTTGACAATTGACCTAGAAAGATTTGAAGCAATTAGAGCATTACCATTGCTAAGCCACAAGAAGGCTCTTCAAAGCTTCTTAGGAAGGATCAATTTTGTCCGTAGGTTTGTTTCAAACTTTGTAGCTCTCGTAAAGTCAATAACGCTGATGTTAAAGAAGAGCATGACATTTAAGTGGACATCTGAAGGCAAGGAAAGTTTTGAGGCAATAAAAGAGGATATATCTCAAGCTCCAACTCTCGTCAATCCAGACTTCTCCAAGGATTTCATGTTATATGCCTTCGGTGGTGGAGACACAATTTCTGCAATCCTATTACAACAAAACAAAGAAGGATTAGAACAACCAGTTGCTTTCTTCAGTCAAGGCTCGGAGGAATATGAAACTAGGTACTCTTTCATTGAAAAGCATGTCCTTGCAGTGATCAGGAGCTTAAAGAAATTCAAGCACCTAGTCTCAAAAAACAAGATCCAATTATTGGTCTCTCATGCGGGAGTCAAGGACTTCCTTCTAAACAAGGATATAAATGAGAAGCATACAGGATGGATCACTTGTGTCATGGAATATGACATCGAGATCAAGGTCACAAAACTAGTACATGGAAAGGGACTATGTGAACAACTAGCCTTGAGTCAACAAGTTGAAGTAGGTGATGAAAAAGAGACTGTCTTGGTATTACATGATGGTCAAGAACAGGAAAACGATGAAGTGCCTACTCCTTGTTGGACTCAGAGTATGATACACTTCCTACAGACAGGCCTATGCCATCTAGAAATGAGCAAAAACAAAGAGGAGATACTTTAGATTACAAGCTATTCCATATGTGCTTGTTGATGGTGTTTTGTTCAAGAAAGACATCAATGGAGTTTTATTGAGGTGCATTGGGAAAGATCAAATTGAGAGGGTGTTACGAGATTTTCACGATGGAGATTCTGGAGGACATTTTCCACCATGGGTAACAGCTCTCAAGATAATGAAGGCAGAGTATTATTGGCCCACAGTGTTCAATGACTACTATACATGGATAAAAAAGTGCAAAAAATGTGCACTCTTCACAGAAAAAGAAAGACTAGCAGCGCTTCCATTACACCCAATCTTGGTTGACCAACCATTTATGTAATGGGGATTGGATTTCATCGGGGTCATCAATCCAAACTCAAGCCAAGGCCACAAGTGGATTCTCACGGCAATGAACTATTTCACCAAGTGGACTGAAGTAGTAGTGCTCAAAGAGGCAAACGAGTCTAATATACTAGAATTTTATGAAGGAATAGTGACCAGGTTTGGCGTGCCAGCCACTATCATATCAGACAATGCATTGGCATTCGTAGGTTCCAAGATTACAGAATGGGCTGTCAAGAATGGAATCTACTTGAGCACCTCTTCCAATTATTACCCACAAGGTAATGGACAAGAAGAGTCCACGAACAAAAATTTGCTAAGAATCATCAGGAGGACTCTGGATGGAAATCAAAGAACATGGCATACCAAGCTAAAATCAGCGTTATGGGCTAACAGAATAACACCAAAAAGGTCTATAGGTAATTCCCCTTACAAGTTGGTCTATGGGAAAGAGGCAGTATTGCATATATCATTAGAATTGCTAGCATTGGAGCTCATGAAGTAGTTGGAGTTGTCTGAGTTTGAACCAATGGAGGCTAGGTATGTAGAGTTGATGGAATTGGAAGAAATTAGAGAACATGCAGTTCAAACAATTGAGAAGGATCAGGCCTTAGTAAAAAAATGGTTTGATAAGAAAGCAAGAGCAAGGACCTTCCAGGAAGGGGACCTAGTTTTGAAATGGGATGGAGATCGGGAAAAAACCAGGAAGGCATTCCAAGTTTGATGCATTTGGAGTGGCCCCTACATGGTCACAGGATGTAAGAATAGCAATGCCTTCCAATTGTCTACATTGGACGGAGAAGAACTCCCGATTCCAGTCAACGGAATCTATCTTAAACATTGATACTGAAAAGAAAAGGTTTACCCTTGTAAATATTAGCCTAGATTTCAATTCCTCTAAGTGCGTATGCACATTGTCTTGTTATAGTTAGGTTTCAGTTTCTCTAAGTTCTTTGGAACATGTTTTGTTGCTCCTAAGTTGGATTTCTACAGTTTAACGTGCTCTCAGAGAAGGTGTTGTGGTATCAGGCTCGGGATCAGACATCAGGTCAGTTTCAGGTTATTACTTATGACTCCATGCCCAATGGATTACTAAAAGGCCACTGATCTTCTACCTAGTAGGCAGGTAATCCCGTTGAGTAGCCAAATTGTTGTATATATTTACCCCCCTGGGTAAATATAGATAAACACAAAGGAAAATATGTCAGAGAAGTTCAAAAACCTGACATAAAGGAATTTTAGGTTTTGGGTTTTGAGAAACAGAGACATGAAGCATGCAGATTGCAAGGCATGTCCCGATGCTTGAGAGTTCCGCAAACCCGAAACACTACCTAGGAAAATCGGGTCTTGGAGTCAGAGAAACAAGTCAGGAAAGCATGGGGCGAACACATGTCAAGCCATCCTCCAAACCCGATGCACATGTAAGTCCATTTTTCGCCCCCCGAAACAAAGAAAATCTTGGAAATACTAGCGGAAGTGTGTTTTGGGAAAACATAAGCATCAAAACACATGTTGAGGCATCCTCCAAACCCGATGTAAATGCAAAGGAGAACCCTGAACCTGACAGGAAGAAGACCCTGACACGGGAAATATTCAGATCGCCATAACTTTTCACAGGGAGCTCAGATTCACGCAAGGTTGGACTTTTTGGAAAGCTTACAAGGTCCTCTACCCAAGTTCTTCAAAAATGAAAAATACAGTTCGCCACTTTTGGGTTTGTTAGGGTTCTTACCTACCACCATTATGAGATGCGTTAAGTGCAGTCTGGAGGTGGTTGGGGCAGATTTTGAATTCCTCTCTTCTCCCTCTCTTTTTCCTCCTATAAATTGTAAGGAGGGTCTTCTTTCTAAAGGTTGGACATTCTTGTTTTTCCCCTCCCTTCTTCTCTTTGGTAGGTAAATTTGTGGAGTTCAAACCTCCCATTTAAAACTATAGTGCAACTTTTCCTCTTGGCATTTTGTAGTGTATTGTATAAATCTTTGGAGAAAATAATGCATGTCTGTGGATGATTCTCAACCCTCTCTGTGTTCATTTGAATCCTCCTGATCTTTCACTGTGAATTTGGTTATTTGTGCATGATCTTGCATTGCATTTTAATGATTTGTGTTTATTGGAAAGACAAGTGTTCATCATTCCTCGGTGCATCACCTTTGTAGTTTAGGTTTTATTTTATGCATCTTCTTACCCTGTCTCCTTGGAAAGTTAGTTTAGGTTTTGAGTAAACCCTCTGCATTTTTACATGTGCATCTGAATAGAGGAATAGGAACCGGCCTTCATCCAGAGAGCTTTTCCGATTTCACAAGGTCCCACACTTGGGAAAAGCTCCATGTTATGTAATCACACTGAGAATCTCAACCCATTGAGTTGCAGACTTTCAGGGGTGTTGTGATTCGCCACCAACAAAGATTTTTAGGCTATTTGGAGGTGATTTAGGAGGAATTTGATATGATTTGAAGCATTTGAAAGAGGGATTTAGCCATTAAAAGGGTTTATTGATTAAATGCATTTTTTAAAAGGGTCAATGAACTAATAATATTTAATTAATTGATTCTAAGAGGATTATAACTAATGAAGTGTTGTTAATTGGCATCTGGAATGTTATAGGAGCTAGTTAATTAACAGAGTGTCGTTAATTGACTAAAATGGAGGGAAATGTTAGTTAATTAGCGAAAATCACTACTTATAATGGAAATGATAAGATAGAGGATAATGAGCACCAATTTAGCATTAAAACAGTGGACATGGATTTTAGGTGTCTACAACAACCATCTGTACATTTTGACCAAGATGTATGTTTTTGAACATGTGCATGATTCTTTGAATTTTTATGTTTGATGGTGTATTTTAGTACCTCTACCTTGTGTATACATATGTCTTAGCCCATAGTTTTGTTTGTGTCTGTTATAGGTGTAGAATATACCCATATGAATTCCCCCTCTTTTGAGGTGTGTGTGCTAAAACATTTGAGTATGTGACTAAAAAAAATGTGTAACCATTTCTGATGAGTTTGATAATATGTATAGAAACACATGGAAGGTTATAATGGTGGCCATCGATGGTGGGATCCCAAACTTGCAAAGGAGATGCACGTGATAGAAACCATGACACACAATAAGAGAAACAATAATGAGAATAGTAATAATGTATGTATAAGAGAACAAAAGTAGAGAGAAATAAACAATGAAGCTACAGTTAATAGTATGCAAACAATGTCACACAAAAGGCATATAGTCACAATCATGGGACACACATGGTGTCATAATAAAATCAAGCCCTTAGGCATACAAACATGAGAATAAATGTCCACAAGATAGGCATAAAACCACAAAAAAGGGACACCATGGTGTCATAAGACAAACAAGGTGATCAGGACACAATTAATGAAGTAAGAAAGTAATAACACACATCAATAGAAAAAATGTATAGAAACAAGAGTTCTAGAATATGATGAAATAATATTACAAATGATATCCCTTTAGCTCAAAATATAACATATACATAATATATGTAATCAAGTGTAATGAGTAAATAGAAAATATCTATAATGAAATAAAAGTACTTATGTATAATGTATAATAGATTCCCCCGATGTATAGGAGGTTTAGGTAAAGGGTAAACAAATACTTGTCATTGTGTACCACTTTGTGTATGTACTACATCAAGCTCAATATGTTGTGCAAACACATGTGTGTAAAGAGTAAATAAATATGTTATCTATCAAACCAAAGTGACAAACATCATGTATAATGTAAATTGCTAATAATGCAAGCTATGTGTACATGTCCTAGTTTTTATTTTTGCAAATATATGGATGTTTTTGTATTTTATAACTATGTCAATGTTTTTATATTTTTGAATGTTAAGATATGTACAAGGAGAGGGGTAGCACAAGAGCTATTGAGTGTCATAAGAAGTATGTATTATAGTGAGACCCATAGGTGAGGATCATAACACCATATCATGAAAAATAGGGGTTAGAGGTAAAGCATAGATCCATGAATATGTAGATTGCATTCTAATAGAGTATGTGTTCACAATGTGATAATTGGGGAAAGGGTCATGCCATGTATTGAGGGGAGATGAAACTATAGTACCAATAGTATCATGTGTGATGTGAGGAGATGTATCAGGACTATGTCGCAACAATATTATTTCTCTTGAAGAGTGTATATGTGTCATAAATTAATTGAATAAGAAATGATGTATGAGTAAAATGACTCAAATTATTGTAAATATAAGATATAGTTATGAAAATCCCTAATAAGGGTTTCAAATATATGTAAATCAACAAAGATAGGATCACCCATAGAAATAGTTTGCAACAATGTATATAATTTCATTAGATATACAGAAGGAGCCATAAGATGATGGGCATCAATAGGAGACATAACTATTACATTGGAACATAGAGGTTGAGTATCAAGTGTAGTGTCAATGTGGTTATGAAACTAGGGATCCATAAGATTGTTAGATGTGTATCTAAAAATTTTCCAAGCTGATTTGAAATCCATAGTCATGGTGAATTTTTGAAGTGGAATGTGAGATGCCCCAAAACTAAGGGTATAATAGATGTAGCCATGGGATCCAGAGTGTGAGAAACAAATGGAGGGACAATATTGATTGATTGATCTGAATGTCAAGTAATGTAATTTATGGCAAGAGTAGGTGTCATAGTGGACTCAGAAGGGATATCCCATTCAAAATCATGTACATCAAGAATATCTTTTATAATGTGATGATATTCATCACATCAATTAGACAGTGTCCAATGTATCTATGATAGTTAAAATAAACATTTGTATTGAATTTATTGATACGAGGATTTATCATATTAACCTTAGCAAAGGAAGGAGAGACACGATGTTGTACGTAAGTAAGTGTTTCAACATAGTACATGGATCACAAGGTGCAAGATTGTGCACTTTCAAAGCAAGGAGACTAGCAACCGTCCATTACACCCAATCTTCAGTCGACCAACCTGTCATGCCTGGGGAGTGGACTTCATTGGAGTCGTCAATCAAACTCAAGCCAAGGTCACAAATGGATCCTGACAGTGACAGATTATTTTACCAATGAAACGCGAAGACAGTGGCACTCACGGAAGCAATGAGTCTAGTAATCTTTTGGAATTTCTATGAAGGATAGTGACCATATTTGGAGTGGCCGCACCATCATATCAGATAATGCCTTATGCATTCAATCTGTTCCAAAATCCCAGGATGGGCTGTTAAGATGGCTTATTTGAGTACTTCATCAAACTATTACCCCAGGTTAATGGCCAGGCTAAGTCCACAACAAACCTTGGCCTTAAGATCATCCGAAGAATAAAGTAGAAATGTTTTTCCATTGGTCGACATTGAGGGTAAGAGTTGCAAATTCCTCTGTAAATGGGATCTATCTTAAGCACTGCTACGAAAAGGGATTCTCACCTTTTCAACCCTATACTATTAGTTTTTTGTTTTCTCTTTCCTTCCTTCCTCTGAGTTCTAATTTCGAGTTGTCTTGTGTAGTGAGATTGCTTTTATCCTAGCGCTTTGCACACTCTATCGATGTTCCATTGGAGCATGTATGCTTTCAAATTTGATATAGTTTGGTGTTTTTTGTGGATTTTTGTGCAGTCCATTCAGAGGATAATGAAGCCTTGGGTTAACAATTTTCTACTCTTAGAAACCTTCATTTCGTATTTCTTCTTATGAACATTGGGAAGTGCAAGCAGTCAGGCTAGTGAATCAGAGGAAAATTAGTATCAAAAGAATTGTCTTTCTCGAATCCATGCCCAACGGATACAACAAGCAATTTGTCTTTTTCCAATCTAGCCGGTAATACCCCCTATGAGTCAAGCAAATTTTTCCATATTTCACCCTCGTGCCAATATTGGATCGACACGATCCCGCAAAGAGGAAACATAGTCAAAAGGCAACAAAAAAGGCTTCAAAATTGGCTAGGATAAGGTGTAGTGGATAATGCCAAGTGTCGTATGGCATTGATTCAAGGGGGTGAATAGAGAAAAGGTTTCGAAAGAGTGCCAACTGATGTGTGTCCCAGAGGAAAGTGGGGCATCGGGGGAAAAGTTTTGATTTCTTCCCCCTTGTTAGCTCAAAAGGGGTAAAAGTTTGCAAAATGTCCCGCAACCTGCCTAAGGAAAAAGTCAGCGTTAGAACCCGAGTCAAAGTCAAGTGGAGAATTGGAGGAAAGGGAAAAAGATAATTGCGGACCCATACGCCCGATTTTTGTTCCAATCTGGTAGCCACATGTCCCATATAAAAGGAAATCATTTTTCAGTGTTTTACCCACCCTCCTATACGGACCCGATACAAACTTTGAAGGGGATATCTCTTTCGCTCAAGGCTTTAAATATTGCAAATTTTATTCGTTGGAAGATCTCAACCTCAACCCATGCCATGGAAGGTTTGAAACTTTAATTTTGAGGAGGTTAGATGAAGAAAAATGGAGGAAACGGTCTTCAAGTTTCAATGCAGATCTTCTGGCCTCAACAACTAGATCAATTTGATCTGTTTTTGTGGTCGTTTCCCTTCCTGCAAGGCCCTAACCCAAGGATTATGCACGTAAGACGAATTTGGGAGAGATTTTCATTAAGGCATTAACAGCGGTGGTTGAGCTTCACCATGCTTTTTCCTGCTTCTCCTCTCTTCTTCTTTCAGTTGAATCTATATACAGGGGCATGATTCATTGTAAGGTTTGGACAGTTCTTTTTTTTTGCAGGCTCCCTTCTCCTCTTAGCACAGGGATTTGTGGGGTTCAGGCCCTTCCCCAAAAATTAACATTACGTTTATGCCCTCTTTCTACTTTTTAATGACAAAATCAATCTAAGAGCATAAAAATGTCTGTGATCGATTTTGATCGTCTTTCTTGTCTCTTTTGCTTCATCTGGTCTCTCCCATTATATAGCCTGGCTATTTGTGCTTATTTATTGTATGCATTTTGTTGGTTTGGTGTCTATTAGCAAATAAGTGTTCATCTTCCGTTGGTGCAATCACCTTGGTATTTAGTCATTCTTATTTCCTACACTCTTTTATCCTTGTCTCCTTAGCAAGTTTTTAGATTAGGTATAAGAGATAGATCCTCTAAAATCCTACGTAGGCACCTAAACAGAGGTATAAGAACTAGCCTTTTTGGATTTTGGAGGTTTCCATTTTTTGCAAGTCTCATGACTTTGGAAAACTTCAATGTTATGCCCCAATCACACCAAATGACTCTGCCATTAGAAAAGTAGCCTATATACCTCATTTGGGGGGGTTTGGGATTTTCACACACATATGGGGTACAGATTACGAGGTAGAAGGACATGCTAAGGATAGTTTTCCCTCAATAAATTAGTGTGTGCCCATGTTACTAAATTGTGATATCTGTCACTTAGCCATGATTCCGTAGGTTCCCTTTGTTGAAAATCGTGTGATCAATCAGTGCGTTTTTTACTTAAGACTATAAGTCATACACTCATGACACAAGAACTGTAGATTATTGATCAAATTCCATGATGGCTAAATTTGAGATTGTGTGTGTGTCGGAATTAGTATCACAAATGCTCTAAGGAACAAGGTTAACATCATAATCGTAATCATAATAAGGGCTCTCCTATTGAGGTGGTAGAGGTTAGGGTTACCACAGAGATTCAAGGGTTGAGTTCCTCAGTGGTGGAAGAAGTGACTTTTCCCTCATGGAACTTTTTTTTACTTATGGATCACCACCCTGATCATTATAGAGGTGTAAGTTCCCCCTCAGAACCACATTTTTTTCATGTGTGGAAAGCAACATAAGTTTGAGGAATGCATGGATGTATAAGATCACAATGAGCAAGTAACTATAAGACGCTATGATAAGGGTGTGAGAGTGATTAAAGTACAATGTCTTAATGGGAGATTTTGAATGCCAAAGTTAAACACTTGATCTAGAGATGAATACATGTGTTTGGTGACTACATGCGCTGAGGCTAAGGCTACGCCCTTCGTGAGGTTTCGAAGTTGGAAGCCTATTATTACAAAGCAGAGGTGATATATGCAAAGTATCCAGATCGTTCCCATCAAAAGGATATTTATCAGAACAATGATGTCATATAATTTTGGTAGGGTGAATTCAAGGCTTAAAGGAACAAGCGTGTGTGATGGACGTGCAAAAAGGTTTAGCTTTCCATAGATGGGATGTGATGGCCCTAAAGGCGGTATGTAAGATTTTGTGTCAAGAGATACCATTCCACTGTTAGGTGAATGGTTGAGAGAGAAATGACCAGCACTAGACCTAAGCACGAGAGATAATATTGCATGTTATTTACCTCCTCACATCATGAATATTAATAAGTGATTTACATTGAATGCAATTTTGATGGGTGGAGGATGTTAAGTTATATGTGATTTATAGGTGAAAAAGTTAATGTACTCACCTTAGATGCTTGGAATAATATGGGGAGCCACCATTGCATCCCTCCTCCAATGTGTTTTAACATGGCCGAACAAACGCAGCAATTCTATTAAGTGTTAAATGATGCCACTATATAATCAGGGGGAAAGTTAGCAGGGAGTTTTTTAGTATTGGATCTCATGAAGGCAACTAGTTTTCCTTATTTTACTTGGGCACCCTTGTGTGTTATTCAAATAATGTTGATCCTACGCTTTAACAAAGGATACATATCAGTTTTAAGAATAGGAAGAAACACATGTAATTATTCCCTTGAATAAGATCAACGGTTGCACCATATGGTATCCCTTGAGTAATAATATCGGAATAGGATATATGTGTGCACATTTATAGAGACCATGTAGTGCTTGAGCCATCTAAAAAGGTGGTTATTATAGTGGGATATCTCAAATATATGAGTGAATACGCGTAGCCTATGGACAACTTGGCACATGGAATGTATGAATTGGGGGTCAGTGGGAGATGAAAAGTATAGTTACTCACGTTATCAGGGTTAGCACTGTTATGTCTTGGTAACAATCGCAAGTACCGCAGTACCTTGGTGAAGGAATCACGACATAAATCTGTGCACTATGGAACTCAATATAAGAATGAAAGAAGAATGAAATATTCTATATATGCTTGCGTGGGACAGTAGCACACCATGGATATACACAAGATAAATATTTTAGAATGTTGCTAAGTTGCATCACTTTCTCGCTACCATAGTTTGCTATCGTAAGCGTAATGCCCTACTAAAACATGGTGAATTTCATGGGAAGTCCCCTGCCTCACAATCACTTCAGTGATAGTGAGAGACTCTAGATGAGGGATAGGATGCTCCTTCTAACCCTCATCTGTGATACATGATTTATGCTTCACATTACGTGGCTACGTGCGCATGGTATGTCTATGTAAAATGAATAGTGAAAAATGGAATGGGCAATGAAATTACTACCACAAGGTATTAATCTAGACCCTTTTTTGCTATTTTCTACTAAACCCTCCATGTGAATGAAGCATTAAACATTTTTAGACTGCCTTACTTGATACGGATATAGTGCAAAGGCCTGAGAGCTCATTTAAGGAGTTTTTCGGTGAGCCAAACTTATAGGTGTGCTTTGATTGAAGAAGAGATAATGAAGAATAGCTTGGGCATGCCGGGTTAGAGAAAGAGAAGGGTAAGGATAGTTTACATGATTGAAGATGAGGAGGTTGAGAATCGAGATGTTGACACATTGATGGGTACACGTGTCGGTCTTATAAATTGCATATGAGAGGTGCACACATAGCATGAGCCCCTGAAAAGAAGTGTCAACATTGAAATTGATGCAAAAGAGCCTAAGGAGGCCATTTATTGTGCTATTGGTCTGAACAAGAGTTGTAGAAGGATAATTAACTTCTACATGAATTTTAATACTTATTTCTTAGAGGCTATCATGAGTAAAGGAGACGATCAACGTTCAGAAAGTACAGGCCTAGTTGCAAGAGGCTCCTACAGGATGAATCTAATATGTCATAAAGTAAAAGAGATCTTGATAAATGCTAGATTGAATCATTGAGCCCATTGAGGAGTCATAGTGGGGTGCCCTAGGTATGAACATTAAAAGATGGTAGGATAGATAGGTGTGGAATTACAAGGAGTTAATGAGGCTCGTTTGATATACCCTTTCTCATACCTTTTACAAAGTAGGATCTAGAACGGTTTTATAGGGCATGAAATATACTCATTTACTGATGGATTCTTTGGTTATCATCAAGTGCGTATCACTAAAGAAGATCGGGAAATATAACTTTCACCACTGAATGGGGCGAGCTTTACGTACACAGTTTGTCTTTCGGGATTGAAGAATGCACCTGCAGTATTTAGAGCACATTATTGGCAAGTAATTTTCAAGAATTCATTCAATAAGTTTTACAAGTCTCTTGGATGATTGGATGTATATGGTTAGTAAAGGAGGCCACTTGAAACAGGGGTTTAAGACTATGTTCTAGAGGTGTTTTGAAAGTTAAACATCTCTCTCACATAAGTGCATCTTTGTTACACCCTTAGGACTTTCCTGGGACACATCATATGTACAGAAGGCTTGTTGGTAGATCTTGCTAGGGTCACCATTATTCTGGGATTAGAGGAGCCTACCAATCATCTGTTTCACGAATTGTTGCAGATAGTGAAACTGATTGTGTGATCTTCCCGTTGGCTAGGATGAACTACCTATGATGCAAAGTAGACCACAAGATATAGTTAATAGAAAAGGTTAATGGATTTCTTAGCGTGAGATAAGATCTAAGAAGTTTGATACTTCCCTCACAGTTTTCAATCCACTTAATATATAACTCAATATAAAATACTCAATAATGCACATAAAAATCTAATGCTAGTGTTCTTGTATCTCATATTACTCTATCAGTGTCAATCGAATTAAATCTTAATAATCAACTGGTCAAGTCTGTGAGTTAGGTAGTAGGTTCGATAGGTGTCTAATGTCACAGACGGGTCTGAGTAACATATGGTGTAGTTGTGGTTGATTTTGGATGATTAGTAAGGTTGTTGTTTAAAGGGGATTCCGTATTACCAAGCACAGAGACCAACTGTCATTAGGGTGTGACCAATGACGTTCAAGATAACGCGATATTAGTTCTGTAGATAATATCATAATGTCAAAGTGGGTGGTTCTAGGCTCTCTTTTGTCTGCACAAATAGTGGGAATTTTTATCTGAGGTTGTTAGGTGGGGTCTTAGGTTGGGGTGAGTTTTTGTGAGTTTTTGGGGCTATTAGGGAGGTTTAGTGAAATTTGAATAGGAACACATGTAACTGACATCATTCGGGGTAGCGAGTTGTGATGAGAGGAGAATCGACGACAGTTAAGGTAGCCCGGCCTCGGTAGGGGTGAATGGTATAGTTTAAAATAAACCTAGTTTTTGGACTTCTCTTTCTGATTACACAAGAAATGGAGGAGGTATGGTGTGGGTTCTGATAAGTCAGGAGACTCAAAGGATTCCTACTATCAAATATGAGAGTTAGAAGGTTGTGGTAGTATTTGGGTAGATTATAAAGAGGTGGGATGGAGGATGCTAGAAAGAGACACAATCTATAACAAAAGATAAAGAACCTATTAATTTAAAGTAATATCGAATGATGTAAAATCAAATACACTTACTTGTATTTTTCAGTTTGGGCTGGTGAAGGATGCAATGGTTTGATCCTGAAGAATTCAATTGTTAGTCGCCATAAAGTATTTCTCAAGTTCCTCCCGTGATGCGAATGCCTTTGATGAGTCTCAAGTGCTTGTTTGAGCTTGTATTTGAGTTATTCTCATTGTTTTGATGTTGAGAAGACTTTGGTTCTGTTTTAATGCAAAGATCTCTCAAATTCTTAGAATACACCAACCTCAGTAAAAGGTTTACAAACTTTTATATGAGGTAACGAATGGACGGTTAGCGTTATCGACATTGGTTGAGGGTTAAACAGCATCGTTTAAGGTGAGAAATCCTAGTTTTTTCCAAATAGGCAAATCTTGGCTATTTTTGGTGTGCTTTTGATTGTCAATCTGGGTCTCAAGTGAGGGGTCACCTTAGATAAAAAGAGTTTGTTGGAGAATAAATATGACTAAATTTTAGGTTTAGACTAAGTCCTAGTTGGTTAAGATAAGTGGAGACTCAGTCTTAGCTATTTAATAGACTAAGCATGAGTCCATGATGAGGTGTCTAGGTGGATGTGGCTAAGGTAGGTGTAAATTAATTTAATAAAATAATTAAATTAATGAAAGTGTGAGGATGAGCATTAATTCAATTATAAGTAATTAAATTAAAATGAATGTGAGGTAAGGGGTCATGGTTATGTGAATAGTGCATGTTTACATTCAATAAAGGGAACCAAGGTGAGTGTGACCCAAATTTGGTGTCTACATTTGCCCCTTTTTGTCGTGTAGCTTGTATTGGTAGTGATGCTGAACACAATAGGAAGTGGTTACCCCAAATATAGGTGAGAGTGGGATTGCCCCAAGTAGGGCTAAAGGTGAGGTTGCCCAATTGTGGGTATAGGGATCCCCCCACTCAATCAGGAGTTGATGAGGTGTTAGATGGAGTCGGGGAGTGGTTTGATAATGGGTAAGTGATGAAAGTGAGGGTAGTGGGTTGTAGGTAAGGGTAGGGTCACTATGGGTAATGGGTAAGGTCAATTTGGGTAATAGGAAGGGGTCATATTGGGTAATATGGGTAATGGGCATATGGTAATAGGTAATGCAATCAATGCGTGCAACCATGTATAAACTATGACATGGTACTAGGTAGAAGAGATTTCAAACTCTACATCATCCAAGGTCAATCGGTTTTTATTCCCAAATGAGGTTGAAGTGATTCAGGCATCAAGGATACAAGATATGGTCGGAAACACAACTTAGGTTAGGTGTAGGAACGTTTAGGTATGATCCGGTACACCAAAGGTTTGGTCGGGATAAACATCATGATAATAAGAAAGGTTAAGGTAATTAGGCTAAACAACATGATAACAACATCGCAAGGTATAAACCAAGTTTACATGAAGTCAATCATCACCAAAAGGTGGTTCAAATTTGGGTATGTTAAGTAGGGCAGCATTAAGGCGAGGTATATGTAAATAACAGTCCCTCAAGTTAAGGAAATGTACTTGTTTTTAATTTCCATTGTTATTGGTAATTGATGGAAACTAGGTACTTTAGGCATGATGTGGTGAGTCATGTATGCACCTTGAAGTTTAGTTAGTTAGGCTGGTGGAGTTATGATCAGTTAGCATGGTTGAGTTTAGGTAATGTAGGCCAGATGGAGTCAAGGTAGTTAGAGGAGTTAGGTCATTAGGCTATTGGATTCAGGTATAGGCATGATGGAGTCTAGGTGAGTTAGGCATGATTTGGTCATGTTTTTGGGTTTGATTTGATTTTCCAAGTGATTGATAGTATGTATGTAATGTTGTGTGTAAATTTTCTAATATTTATTGTCATGGAAATGTGAAATGAATGGATTGGAGTTTTGATGATGTTATAAAATGGTAATGTATGGCATGTTTGTTGTTGTGTTTAATTTCCCGTTTTGTGGTCAAGAAGATCATGGGTGTACTTTGCTGACTACCAGTGAACCCTGAATCTGTTTTAGAAAATCTGTAAACCAAGGAAATATTGCAATAATATCCCAAGATCTTTCATGTCAAACTGTGTAGAAAGAGCCCTCTGAATACTCTGAATGTGGGAAGAAGACCTCAGTAAGTAACCGATCCATCAACATACAAGACAAGTATCACATTCCTCACCGACATGTTAAGATAACTGTATGATCGAGTGGCAAACGAACCAAAACCAGTAGATGAAAAAAAAGAATCCATCTTCTCATACCAAGGGCCGATGGGCTTGTTGGATCCTAGAGATACCTTCGAGGCCGACAACAAGAGAAAATCCTAAAAAAATCCAGCCGACCTGCTCCATATATATTTCCTCTTGTGGTATTCCCTGTAAGAAGGCACCTTCACACATCCATCTAGTATACGGGCCCAACACTATGATGCGCAGCAATAGCACGTACAAGGCATACAAAACCATCTTGGTAATGGGGTGCCAAAAGTCTCAAAGTAATCACTACCTTCGACTGTGAAAAACCTTTTGCAACAAGATTAAGCTTATATACTTGTTAATGGACCTATCAACTGTGTATTTGGTTTGGTATACCCACTTACACTAACATCTTTCTTCCTTTAGGAAGAGATACCAAATCCCATAGTATGATTCTTCTTCATCACCCAGAATACTCAGCTGTCTCGGATCATCCCCTCTGGTATCCCATGGAGGCCTTTTTTAAAAAGACTGTGGATCCTCATAAACTACCTGACACCAAATTCCAGAACCTTATAATGTACGTGATGAATGCCCTAGTGGGTGGAATATCCTCTATGAACGGTGTTGCCTCGAAACTGTAGTATGAGCCCCCTTAGGCAATAGTGACACATCAGTGGGAATAGGATCCTCATGGCCGCTTACCTCCTCATCAATCTCCTGAAGAAAGGATCCTCAAGATGAGATGAAGAGATAAGGAATGGAAGAATATGGAGAATCAGAAGGAAGTGAAACACTCAATCAAACGGTCATGTGTTTTGAAAAAACAGCATGTGTATCAGGATCAACATATGATAAGCTCTCATGTCCTCATAATAACCCTACAAAATCAAGGGTTTACTTCTATTATCCAAAGCTTTTCCTTTCTTCTTTTGCACAAAGGCCCAAGCATGCTCCCAAAGACTCGAAAAATGAGACATCTGGCTTAGTGTTGACCAACTTCCCTGGGGTCAAATGCTCAAGTGCTCTATATGTGGTGTTTATTTTTGAAATAGTTTTTTGCACAATTAACTGCTTCTGCCCAATAGAATGAGTATATCTCTAGAATGCAATCATAACAGTTAGCCATTTTCCTTCAAAGTTCTATCTTCTTTTCTGCTAATCTCCATTCTGTTGTGGAGTATGAGGAACAAATGCTGGTGAATAATGCCTGAGGTTTGCCAAATTCAGAAAACTTATTGTTGAGTACTCCCCACAATTTATCAATGCGAAGGTTTCTTTATGCTACTAGAAGATTGTTTCTCGACCAAAGGCCTTGAATACTTGAAATGTGGAAAACATATCAACTTTTGTACTGAGAAAATAAACCCAAGTACAACCTCGAGAAATTATCAATAAATGTAGTGCATACTTATCTCCATTTTGAAAGATGGGGTAGGAGGAACCCATCAAGTCACTATGCAAAAGCTCAAGTGGTGAAGAGCTCTCTTAGAAAAATTCTTAGGAAAAGGATCTTGGTGTTGTTCCCTAATGCACAACCATGCACTCCTTCAGACAAGAAACTCTAGGAAGACTATCTACCATACCATGAGTGCTTAACTCCTTCAATTCTATAATTGGATGTCCCAATCTTCATGGCAGCTTACTCTTTGAATCTGAATGAGAAACCAATATTATCCCTATAGAAGAAGTGTCATCAAAACCCTCAAAGTGATATAGTCTTGAACCATGATCAACAATTACCCTAAGCAACAATTGAATAAGGCTCCAACAAAGTTTCTTACTTCTACCCCATGTGGTGTAAAAGTCACTATTTTCCCTTGACCAGAATGACAAATTTGATATGCCAGAAAGTAAACTTTGTAGTGATTGTTAGGAAACATATAGTGCATCTTGGATATTGCCACCATCAAGTTGTATATCACATTTTCCCTCAACAGAAAGAAAGGAAGAATCTCCAACCTCAATTTTGAAAGTCAAACTCAAACCTAGAGAAACAAAAGACTCCTTGGAAGAAGTCATGTGATGAGAAGCACCAGAATCTATAACCCAATTGTCTATAAGCGATGACTGAGATCTTCCAACAACATTAAGTGTTTTTCCATGCTGATTAGAAGGAGGTGGAGTGGAGATAGAAATTTTATGTTTCTTGACTGCATCCTCTAAGGCATTCATTCGCTTGTAACACCCATTTGCTTCATGATTACTACTCTACTAACCACCCCCACAAAAGAGCATGAACGGCTAGACTTATTCTTTTTGATTTGAATGGACTCCTTGGTTTTGAGTTTTTTCTTTGGGTTTAGGATCAATTTTGAGTATGTAGACGGTGTAGATTTAGTTTACTGTTTTGGTTTCCCTTGCCCTTAGGATTAGATGCCCTAATTCCTTTTGAGAGGTGGAAAACTCACGGTGAGATAATTTTTGGATCTTCCCTAGTAAATTTTCACAAAATGTTCTAATTTAGCATTTTGAGGGTCACCTAAGCACCATGCTAGAAAAAAAGTAGAAGAAAAAATTGGAATGGTCCTCTAATTTTGATTAATTCAAGTAAACAACACTCTTCCCTCACCCCCCAACCACCCCACCACATCTTTCTTATCACTACTTCCAATCCCCCTCAAACTGGTCAACAAATACTTGAACTTTGGTAAGATAGTCTATAATTGTTAGAAAATCTTCAGGATTAAGAGAGGTGATCTCAATTTCAAGTTGCATGGCTCACATATGATCCACCTTACCAAATAAATCCTCCAATTTCTCCATATTTTGAAAGGAGAGTCACACTTTCCAAATGAAATAAACGACTTCCACTTACATAAGTTCCTATCACACCCATACACTCATCAAATTTGCACACTGGTACTGAAATTTGTTCATATTCTCCTAGTGAACATTGGTTTGTTCTTAGAAGTTAAAGCCCATAATCCTTTCTACTTAATTATTGTTTCCATGTGTGGTAATTATGTGTTGTTAATGGCTCAACTTGATCTAATGTAGAAGTAGATGCCATCCTAAAAAAAATCACCAAAAGAAATGGAAGAACCAAGCAATGCAACAAGAGCCCCCCCATATTTTTGCACTTTATAATGAGTGCGTGTTATAATATGGCACTTTATAATGAGTGCGTGTTATAATATGGCACTTTATAATTATAGTACAATTCTCAAAATAAATATTTTTAATGGAAAGAGCACAGAAAAACAGGCACTTTTGTAAAAAAGGCACTCAAAACCGCGTTACCGATCAAAAGTTACAAGCTTTTCCAATATTATGCTCTACTATGTATTTTAGTTGAATGGAAGGTGAATGGTGCTCAAGGGACGAGTGTTTTAACTAGACAGAATGTGACATAGGACTTGATTCAACATTTATAATGGTAGAAGATGTAAGTATTGAGGGGCTCAGTTCAAGGTTTACCTTTGAGTGAAGACAAATGATAAGCACATGATCCATTGCTATGCGTAACTGATTATAGGGTCCAATACAATTAGGAGAAAAAAATTTCCCCGTCTTTACTTTTCTCCTCTTTTGTTACATGTTTACCACAATAGCAAAAGGTCCCCAAAGGAGTGAATGAAGGTGGTTTTGTGTTGATCTTCTGGGGCAAGTAATATCTGATTATAACCCAAGAAACCTCCATGAGTGATAACATCTCATGGCCGACTGTTGAAGATCAACTAGTTGGTCAATACTAGGTAGAGGAAAGTCATCTTAGGGGCAAGCCAAGTTAAGGTTGTGGAAATCCATGTAAATGTGGAGTCCCCCTGTTATTTTTGTGACAGGGACAATGTTAGAGATCCATTGAGGGTAATCAATGGGTAAGATGAAGGAAACTGAAAGAAGGCATTGGAGTTCTTCTTTAACAAGAAAGGTAATGCGAGGATGCATTTTCTGCAGCTTTTGTTTCACAGGTTTGGTTTCAGAAATAATTGACAATATTGTGGACAATGTTCGGGTCAATACCGGCATATCAGCATAGGACCAAGCAAAAGCGTTGCTATGATCCTGGAGGAAAGAATTAAAGCTTCCTATTCAGCACATCTAAAGATTGGCCTATCTTTAGAATATACGGATCGATCTTGAGTGTTAATATTGATTTCGATGGTCAATTCATTTAACATGGTTTGTGTCTCAGAAGGTACGACCAGTGAAAATACGAATCTTCTACACCAAAGGTAGGTGAGAATAGACTTATCGTCCTAACAATTAACGTAATTAATAGAAAGGTTATCGTCATCGATCATGTCAGGATACAGGAAGGGAAGAGAAAGGAAGTCCTCACCATCTCTTGATAGGTAGAGGTCCTAGAGAAATGGTGTTTCACAAAAAAAAAAAATTAGGAGGATGGATTGTGGATCTATAAGCGCCCTAGGTAAGGTGGTGAAGTTGTGAACGAGGTGAAGAGTTTTATCATCGCTCAACAGTTTGACCGGGCCTTTTCTTGGAGATGGTTTCCGGTAATCCAATACCCTTGTGGGTCTTTTATGTTTATGAGTGGTGGCACGTGATGATGTATTACGACCTTGTCATAGACAAAAATCCAAAGCCCTTCTATGAACAACGATGAGGAAGGTGTGGGCACAGCGGCGATTGGTGAGAGATTGAAGGTCAAGAATGTCACGTTTGGAAGGGTGGCTCGGGCAATTAAGTAGAATTATCATCCCCATACCAGAAGTTAGTACAAATGTGAGGAGGACCATAAGGGAAAACCTCGCCATGCAGTGATCATAGCGGGGTATGTTGGCAAAGTTTACCATACTCTGAGAGAGAAGGAAGTTCGATGTTGTAATAGGCAATCTCCCCCAGAGTGAAACGCTAAAAAACACCTTATAATGGGATCGGTAAGTTGGTATATGGGTAGCGGGAATGGATGAATCACTGGAAGAATAGACATTGGTTGGTTTTACAAGTAGATTGGTTGTGGTATGGGTTTACCTGCATAGGCTATGGTAAGCAGTGGGAATAGAGGGGTTAGGTGTAGGAGAGTTTACGGAAAGTTGGTGGATGAGTGCCATGGGTGAAGGAGATGGTGCAAGTGTGGTGGATGCCTTAACTGTATAATAACATCAATTAGGTCTATCAACATTTTACATTTTTTTGAATGGTGGAAGGGTCAACTAGAATGGTATAAAAAAAGGGTTGTATGTCCTTCATGTTCAATTTTACACATCAATTCGTTGAAAGGAACACAACCCCTGATATTTCTAAAGGTTGGCTAAGAAACAGGTTATACTGAATTCCCCCTCTAAGACATATAACAATTCTAGAATGGTTGAGGGCCCACACGAATTGGAGAATAATGGTGCCAAGGGTCGAAGTTTGACATCATTGATTAACCCCAACATAACTTGATTATTATACATGCCATGGCAGGGAATGTGCATTTGGTTGTATTATGGGCGATACATATTGATGCTATCACTGCCATTCGATCATAACGCAATCGATGTATAATTATCAATGTTAGAGGGAAATGAAAAGGTCGGGATCCAGATCACTGATATGGAGAGGTAACCATCTCATCGTTAGAGAAACTGAGAGTGGCTACTTGATGAGTGGTACTGTGTAGAGGAAGGGGATGAAGTGTGATAAACGCCACATGTGAGGATTCCAATCAATGGATGCCCCAGATTGGGTCATTAGGTAAACCTCAATAGATTGGCAAGAACATCCATTAGGGCCTGTTGGTGAGACTCAAAGTTTTGGACAAGGTCGTACAATGACATTTTGAGATGAGATTGGTGAAATTGTTTAATCATTGTATGATGGGAGACGCCCTCAGAAATAGGGTATGTGGGTCCCTTAATGGTGATTCTTGGGTGGGTGTAGATAGTGGTATATATTGGGCATATGATTAGGGATGGGTTGGTTATTTTCACCTTTTTCCTTTATCTTTCCTAGGTTGAGTGGGCCATGTTAACCATATTAATATGGGATTAGGGATCAGCTAATCATGATTGTGTAGTGATAGGACGACAAATGAGTAAGGCATGTTTTTTGTGAAGAATTGGTGCACTGATAGTTTGGTGGGGTTTTTTTTTGGCTGCTCTCTCATGCGGTGCATATGGATCCAATGTTGGAGGTAGATAAAAGGTTTTGGAGGTGGAGATAAAGGTCTCTGGATCGTTAAGGGATGAGGGGTGTGTGTATAGTTGAAGGTGGAGACAAGGTCCTTGTCTAAATATCAT
>CM034157.1:101004197-101093873 GCA_019776745.2 Taxus chinensis
GTGGTGTTCTTTCCAAGGACCCCATTTTCGAGTACTACCCACAACTTACTATACCTGCATGCAAGAAAGATTTCAAAGTGGTCAATGATGGATTCTTCTATGAATTCATTTGCAGGCTAGACAGGGACCTAAAGCTAACAGGGTGAGCAAAGAAGCATGGGAAGTTGTGTCCAAAATTGGCAGCGTCTTCATTTAGTTTGCGGATTTCACATAGCTCAGGGTCACCGGATTTTCTGGAGAACCAGTTAAGCTGCCAAGATATCTGAATTATAGATTGATCACCATGGAGCTAAGCAGACAACTTGTGGAGATGCACGACCTTTAGTCGAAACGGCACAAGTCTACGGGCTTCTTTCCAATCATTGTGGGTCATTATAGCTGCCCAGAGCATTCATGGAGCTCGAGGGATGGAGGCGGAAGGAAATATGTATTGCAGTACGCGTAAGAGTTATTTCCTAGCACGGACTGAACTTTATCCATCTGGAGTAGTCGGACGATGATATCCCAGGAGTACCGCACATGTGCCTTCAGTTAGAATATTTCATGGCTGAAGTGCAAAAGTGAGTACAAGGTTTTAGAAAAAAGATTTCATTAAGGCTATCAGCATGGCAAGTGTTTGAATTTGGTAATTAGCACGGATACTATGGATCTTAAAGATGATGGGACTGTGTTACTTGACACATACCATCAAATGGGAGGAGATAGAGTTGTACTTCAGGAGAACGTAGGGGGCTGCCATACGATTAAGGAAAGGTCTGCCACCGTTCTGGTGAATACTTTAAACTGGTTGCTGATGAAGGGATACTGCCTTTATGAAGCATTGATGAATCAAGTCACGGGAAACTTCGGTGCAAGAGATTCCCTCGAGAGAAAGCCCGGAGGAGAAAGCAACAGAAGGCTCAAGAAGATGAAAGTACACAGAAGGTCTCAATGAAAGGAGAAGATCACTTCCACGGCTATGACGTTAGTTCCGGCTTCTCTAACATCCAGTACTTCACCGATTGTTGTACTTTAGTAGGACACTGCCATTCCTCAGTTGAATCCAGCAACATTCATCTTCTCTCCTCGGCCACTCCATTCAGCACCTGATCCTGAAGAAATGTTGAAGTGACAGATAGTAGAGTTTGAAAGAGCTTTGTCTTTGGATGATTCAGAGGATGGTAGCCACAACACTGTAGTAGTTTCTGATGGAGAGGAATCAGAGTGGGAGATAATAGTACACTCAACAATTTCTCATTCTATGAGAAGTAATTTCTTAGAATGGTTAACTTCACAGTTGGTTCCAGAAGCTAGAGGTAGAATGAATTGGAGGAACACGACTTGCAGCTGCTCCCGAGTCTTGGTAGAAAAGATAGAAAACCTAAAGTTGATAAGGGTAACTTCAAGGATATCATCGAGGATTCGGGGTGGTAGAAGTTTGTGGAAAAGAAGAGATGGAGAAATTTGAACTTCAGAAGTAGGTATCTCAGTTATGCGAGATCATTGCCAAGGTTGCTAAATCTTACACTCATCCCATTTCAGCACAGAAGCAGGTGAGTGATCATTTGATGCAGGAAATGGAAGATGCAAGCAACTAGGTAAAAGCTATCGACAAATGGAAAAGTCTAATCATTCGTCAAGCTTCTGTACAACTCAAAGAGGTGCCGGCCCACCTGAAGGTTATGAAAGATGCAACAGATCAGCTGAAACAACTGGTGACAAGCATAGTAGATATGAACACAGTTGCTGAGAGTAACCTGAGTACTTTGGCCGAAATCAATAAGCTACCGGGAGAAGTGTTGGTTGTAGAACAAATTGTGCCTGATGGATCAGTTGAGAAGGGGAAGCAGCTAGAGTTTGATGTATCTTTCTGTTTGGAGATCTGCATAATTATGTTGTAGAGGATGCAGACACTTGAGAGTATGGCATCCTCTTTGCCAGACAATATCATTGCTTTCACTCATGAGGAAGTGGTTGGGAATGTTACTTCATACACACAGATCATTCCTAACAGAGTGCCTAATTCCCTGGAAGGGTCTCTTCTGATGGTGTAGGGGAGAATTGATGGAGCTACTAAGCCTTTCATGATGAATTCCATCAGCAGACTGGTGGCACTGCAGTCGGATATTGTGAGGTTCGGGCCGAGCTTGGAGGATGTGGAAGCATGTATCAGAGTATTGAACGAAGGCTTGCTGCAGTTCAGGACATGAAAGGAAGTTGTGGCTAAGACAGATGGGAATATGCTAAATTACATGTTTGACAAGTATATTCATTATCAGAACAAAAAGAAGATATAAATGTTACAACTGACATGACTTTGTTCTTCTATTCTTTCTTCTTCTATTTTCCACGTTCCCGGATGAAATTGTAAAACTTTAAAGTTATTGGTTTTGAAACCATTGCTTTAAGTTATGTGGAACGATTCTATTAGTTAAGTGATAGATGTGTCACTTGAGGAGAAGTTAGAGGAGGATGATTGTCAGATGTCATCTTTACTTCTTGTTTATGTTTCAGTTCAGTTCAGTTTTCCATTTGTACTTTCCCTTCTACATTCTATAAGTAGAAGAAGAACCTTCGGGTTAATGATCAAAATTTATAAGCAACATTCTTGTGTTCCAGACTTTGTGTTGAAACCCCTGATAGCCACTTGAAGCAAAGGAATATAAAGGAGCAGGTTTCCAGATAACTTTGTGTCACGGCGCATTTTGTTTCTAGCTTTCTATCTTAGATCTTCTACTAAACTTGGCATTATTTTAGATCTAGATCTAGAGTTTCCTTTACTTATAATTTTGTGTGTTGATATTTATTGGTTTCTTCTATGTGCATGCAATCAACTATGTTATCTATTGATTGGGTTGCACATCTTCCCCATTTCTTCCATGTGTTTTCTTATTTCCTTCTTCTATAAATATTTCCTTTCTTAAACAGCTGCTTACTTGCTGCAGAGCTATACAACTATGGTTCATGAGCTGAATAGTTAAAGTAAAAACCCCATATAGATACTAGCATATTTTTATTGACAAATCTGACACGAGAGCCTCACCGGTAAATGAGGGAGATTTATCTCATGATTGCCTAGGTTTTCAGCAATGCAAAAAATCTAGCCAACAGAACTTGACCAATTCTGCATGGCAGTCTACAACAGATCCCTCTGCCTTGGAATGGCCAGTGACTCCCATAGTGAAATGTTCACACTTGTCCTTTTCATCTGCTCAATAATATTGAATGAGCTATCTTTTTGCTGCCCCTTCCCAGACACATTTTTTTCTTGCACATGGGTTGTTACAACCGGTGCCTGACTGGGTTTAGAAGGTGGTCTAGATTGGTTCAGCATGTTGGGAGTTGTACTTGGAGCACTAGGACCTTGTGGAGCGATGGAAGGTTGAGGGTCACCTGAGTTCGGTGGTTGGCCTTCTCAAATATTTCTCCTTTTGGACTGTGTTTTGGTAGCCACACCTTGAGGAGGGGACTGATTCATCCCACATAAGTCTTCAGCCTGCTAATTGACAAACATAGTATCATTTGGGGGGCCACCTTGTTGAGCTCCTTGTTGCTGACCTTCCTCTTGGTCAGGTTCTCGTGGCACCATACTAGTTTGCACCATCAAGGCCTGATTTAGAGCACCATTAAAGCACGTTGATTAGTTATGTGGTTGATCACATGGAAAGCACTAATCATATTCCTGTGCCATATTGTTCTATGCTGGGACCAATGCTCTTGATGTTGAAGCTATGTTAGGATCATATGGCCTGAAAGGTCTAGCAGCTTGGGACTGTCCTTGGTTCTGGCTCTGGTTTACAGTCTGAGGTGGTGGCCTATTCTACTGATATTGGGGTCTAGCTTGATATTGAGCCTGGGGCTGGTATGGCCTGGAACTCTGAGCTTGTTGTCTTTTGATGGTCACTAGCTCATTCCAAAAGTTCTGAAGTTGCTTCATCACTTCCTGAAGCTCTTTAGAGGTATTAGATGATGAAGTGGAAGCTTCAGTTGAGCTTTGACTCTTGGGGGTGGGTATAGGAGCTAATGTAGGTGCTTGGCTAGTATTTGGGCTTCCTAACTCATGGTACAGAGGCATGGATGGCCTAGGAGTGATTTTTCTAGCTTGAATCAAATGGTTCTCAGCCCCTATGGAGAGGCTATAGGCTGCAGGTAATGTAGTGTCCCCCTATTGACTGAATCATCAGAGAAATATCAGAATTTAAAGCCCTAAGAAAGTATAAGAAGGCACCTTTATTAGTGGGTTTTATTACTATTGGAATCCTATCCCAGGTCCGTTGGAATATGAGATTGAAGTCTGTCAGCTACTCATTTGGGGCTCTCTTGATTGCTGTTAGTTGCTCCAACAAAGACAAGTTATCACCTTTTTCCCCAAACTGATTGTGAAGAGCCATGCACAGTTGGTTCCAGTTCTAGATAGATCCTGCTTCAAGACTCCTGAACCATTGTGAAGCTTTCCCTTTAAATGAAGAGGTGATCATCTTGACTGCAATGTCCATCTCATGGATCTCGTGGATTGTACAGACATTTACAATATCTTGGACATGGTCACAGGAGAAGTTTGATTTTCCCTAGGGAAATATGGGATGCTCTTTAATGTTGCAATCAGAACTGGGTTTTGTGCATTCAAGGTGAGTGGACTACTACCGGTGAAGTTGACATATGGATTTGGTTGTGCCATTCTGATTGGCCTAAGAATCCTTATAGACTGAAAGAAAGGCCTTGCAGGTGGAGGTGTTGACAAGGTTCTACTTGGTGGAGATGGAGACCTCTGAACTCTTCTTCCTCTCCTTTCTCTTCCTGGGGATAGATGCAAGTATTCAAATATACCTTCTTTCCTTGCTCTAGACCGGGTTTTTCTCATGAATCTCCCAAGCTTGGGCTACTGAAACCAGTAGATTTGTTTCTTTTGGAGTCGCCAGATGTACAATTTTAAGGCTTCTTAAAATCCAGAATCATAGCAAGTGTACATCAATCCCTACTGTAATAAGATGGAGACTTCTTAGTCCCACCGGGCATGCCAAAACTGTTAGTGCGAAATCACAACACCCCCAAATGAGTTCTACAGGTCTAATTTTCTAAGGCAGAGTCATTTGGTGTGATTGCATAACATTGAACTTTTCCCAAGGCGTGGGACCTCACAAAAATGGAAAAGCTCTCCAGATCAAAGGTTGGTTCCTTATCCCTCTATTTAGGTGCATACGTAAGGATTTTCAGAGGATCTATCTCTATACCTAATCTAAAACTTGCCAAGGAGACGAGGATAAAAGAGTATAAGAAATAAGAAATGACTAAACTACCAGGTGATGCACCAAAGGAATGATGAACACTTATTTTGCTAATAGACACAAACCAACAAAATGCATACAATAAACAAGCACAGATAGCCAGATATATAATGGGAGACCAAATGAAAGCAAAAGAGACAAGAAAGGATCTAAAATCGATCACAGACGTGTTTTATTGCTCTGTAGATTGATACAGTCCATTACAAAGTAGCCAAGAGGCAGAAACGTAATGCAATTTTTTGATGGAAGGCCTGAACCCCACAGATCCCTTTGCTAGAAGGAGAAGGGAGCCTATAATACTAAGAATTTCCAACCCTTTACAATAAATCATGCCCCCATAGTTATAGATTCAACCTGAAAGAAGAAGAGAGAGAAGTAGGAAAATTAGGTTGAAGCTCAACCACCGTTGTTAATGTCTCTGATGAAATCTCCCCCAAATCCATCTTTACTGCATCAATCCTTGGTTCGGTGCCTTGAAGGAAGAGGAAACGATGAAACAGATCAAATCTGATCTGGTTGTTGAGGTAAGAAGATCCTGCATTAAAAGTCCAAAGATGTTTCCTCCATTTTTCTTCACCTAACCTCCTCAAAATTAAAGTTTCAGACCTCCATGGCATGGGTGAGGCCGAGATCTTTCCAACGGCATTAGATTTGCAATATTTCGAGCCCCGAGTCGAAAGATATGCCCCTTCAAATTTTGTATCGGGTCCGTACATGAGGGCAGGAAAACAACTTGAAAAATGGGTCCCCTTTTGATATGGGACACGTGGCAGCCAGATTGGAACAAAAATCGGGCCTACGGGTCCACAATTTATCTTTTTCCCCTTTCCTCTGATTCCCCGCTTTGGCTTTGACTCGGGCCTAACACTGATTTTTTCCTTAGGTGGAGTTGTGGGCCATTTTGCAAATTTTACCCCTTTTGAGATAACAAGGGGGCAAAGAATCAACTTTTCCCCTGACGCCCCACTTTCCTCTGGGACATGCGTCAGTCTGGTGCTCATTTAGAAACCTTTTCTCTATTCACCCCTTGAATCAACGCCATACTGACACTTGGCATTCTCCACTTACACCTTTATACTTAGCCAATTTTGAAGCCTTTTCTGTCCACCTTTTGACTTTGTTTCCTCTTATGCGGGATCGTGGTCGATCCAATATTTGGCACGGGGGAGAAATATGGATAACACATATTCCACTGCATGTCGCATGGGATGACTTGGCTGATAATTTCTCCAATTTCTTCGCCATAGATGTAATATGTGCCTCAAAGAATGGACTAACTCATGTCTCCACACTTCTAACTACATCATCATACAAATTTTCCTCCAAAGCTTTGCGTGGATATGTAAAGGTTGTATGTGAGAGTGCCCTTCTAAAAGGTATTATCAAACCACCGAAAAACCATTGTGTATGTTGGATTGGGTGAATATCATAGGACAAATTTGATAGTAAATTTTTAAAACATTCATCATACTCTCTTACACTCTCACTCATGCCCTGCTTAATGTCCTTCAACGCAATGATGATTTTCTATTCAAACTCAAGTGTATGGAACTCAACCAGTAAAACATCACGTAGCATGTTATAATCCACATTAGTTTGATTTGGATTAAACTTCCTATACCAACTATGTGTGTGCCCTTGCAAAGTGGTAGCAAATTGACTTGCCTTACACTCATGAGTTGTAATTCCCTTAGCGTGCCATAGTATCTCACATATATTCACATGTTCTGTTGCATCCTCAATACCTCTGTACTTTGGCAAGTGAAGATAAATATCATAATAAACTTGTTGTGGCTGATGGGGTTGTGGTCCCTATCCTCCAGATCTAGAACCAATATTCCCAACATAATTTTCTCCACCACTAGAGCCACCAGATCCACTAGATCATGAGCCTCCTGATCCTCCCGATCCTCCTCCTATAGTGGGCATTTGACTAGTAGATGTAATGCTCTGAGTCCCAAGAGTTGTACTATATTAAACTCCCACATTCTATGATTTTTTTCTACTTCCAGATGTATTACCAACGTTCAGTGCACCCACGTTCTACCCTGTTAACGTGCTACAAAAATACCACCAATCAGGCCATTAAACAAGGAAGATGTCTGCGTGGCCATAGTCATCTGATGAACTTTTGTTTTCAAAGGAAAGTGATATCTACATGTCGTTACTCTCTCACCAACACTAGCCTAGTTCTCAATGACTATTTCAAGAATTGGAACACCCAGCACAAGGGCAACGTCACCAGGTGGGATCATATGCGCACCTACGGTCCTTAGTATATCCTCTTCTGACACACTCTCATTTGAAGATGAAGGGGATTCTCTTCCATGATTTCCTAAATTGGGGAGTACCTGATGCTCAGGTTCCACGTCCTCTATGTGAACCTTTAATCCTTTGTGCATCGTCTACCTTCACAACTCCATAGACTCCTCAACGTCGTGCTTCTTTGCCAATTCCCTCTCCCGTGCTTCATTATACTTAAATTGCCTTTCCTCTCTTTCACTATATATTGTAAGGTCTACCATCCTTCACCACACCTACTCCTTCCCCCACGTGCGGTGAGGTTTAGCTAGCCATAGGTAACTATTCCAAATCCAATACCACTATCAAGATCTTAATTGCTAAAGGAATAACGTGTATGTAAGATCATATGGGCTCGCACAAGAGCTCAAACTCAACAACCTCTGAATAAGAATAAGTAGAAACAACATGCTTTGAAGTATAACTGCACATAACACCAGCCCACCAATCATCTACAACGCTCGTCCAAGGTTCATCGACATCAAATAAAGTGTAATAAACCTCATGTGTCCAAACCTTTGGTCTCTAACAACAACCCTTATTTGATGTGTAAGCAGACTACCAATCATACAACTCTATTGGAAAATGACAAAAGAATGTATCATAAAGCTCATGATAAAGATTGTCTTCAACCCATGGGTGCACATTAAAATCAGGTCCATAACCATATCTTAGCACAAATTGGTCATGTCCACTCTCAACCCAACTTTCAATACCTTCAAGGGTCAATCGATATGCCATCCTTGCATAACCTCATGACATGAAGCTTGAAAAGAGGTCTAGGCAATGAAACCAAAATTTAGTCTTTATTTTCTTACTTATAACCCTGGGTGCGTTGACACTTCATCCAGAGAACTGGACGCTCACTCGAAGTGCACAAAGGTACCAGGTCCCTCTTTTATGTGAGCTTCATCAAGATATTAGCATACAAGTTCATCCATTTCATATCCATAACAAGTAATTAAAAGCAAATCATAACAAGAACTAGATCACAACCATAGAGCATAATTAATTAGACAAGGATCAAGATCAGATTTATCATATAAGAACCATGAATAAAGACATCACTAAAAAATATCCATCATATTAATTCATCATCAAACACAGTATTTGAGTACATACACATAGTACTGTCATAAGTCATGTGCGCTCATAAATCAACAACATAACTCTAATACATAGGAATGGATCACTCTGAACCCTCAAAGCCATGTAAATCAATACATATATATAAGGGTGGGGACTTTCCCTTCAATTCCCATGCACTCTAAAAATATCCCGCATACGACAAATAGCCATGTGCGCATACAAGATAACTATGGAAGCATGCAAACTTAGCCTAATAATAGATTATCTTATATTTTCAACACAAGATCTAATCCTATTATTAGTTCGAACTCTGCATGTTGCTTAATCTTATTTCCACATGTGTCAATGCATCATATATGGTGAGATGGGATCAACGAGTTGTTCTTGATAACCTAATATGAATTTTTCATGAGATTTACAGCATAGATCGATAATAAAGTCATGTGCACCATGCTCATAATTCCCCATACCAAATCCCTTCCATACAAACAATGAAGATAGGTGTTGAAGGATTGTTTGTCAAGGAAGCCATAACCGTCAGTATATAGTTTGGTGTGAGGATGATCATTGATGTGAGAAGAAGGGGAATCAACACCACCATAGATGAGATTGGTACAAATATGAGGTGGGATGAAAGGAATGGTATCCCCGACATTAGGTTGATACATTGGAGCTTTTTAAGATCTGCTGAGGTGTGTGGAAGGTGTTAAGCATAAGAAGGCGATACTCCCCCAACATAAGTTTTTCCATGACCTTGTCTAAGGAATCATCGTTGGGAAGCTTGGATGAAGAGATGGATCATTTTTGGGAATGAGGACATTCATTGGGTCAATAGGTCATGTTACATGCTTTGAAGGGAGAAGCATCATTGGGGAGTGTCAATATCTTTCCCTTGTGTTCATATTTGATGTAACGATGAAGCATGGAAGGAACGCAACACATAGTATGAATCCAAGGTCATCCAAGAAGGACATTATATTAAAACCCCCCTTATATGATATAGAAGACTTAGTGGAGGAGCTTCTTGCCAATGCAGATAGGAAGGATAATCATTCCAAAGGGGGGAGAGCGATAACATCATTGAATTCGCAGAGGACCATGGGTGTTTGGGCGACAGTGGATTCAAGGATCTTGATACTTGAAGGTATGTGATGGAATGATTGTTGATATTTTCCCCATTATCAATCATAGATCATTTAATGAAGGTGTCATTGACTTTAACCATGATGAAAAGGGGGAGGTCATGTTCCTCAGGTGGAATGTTTGGGATCTCATACATCATCAAAAGAGATGGAATTAAAATTTGTAAGTAGCCCCTACAAGGAAATAAAAAGGCCGAGTCTCATCACTAGATGTTGGGATGTAGAAGGCCAAATCATGTAAATTTTCTTCCAAAATGTTAATTCTTCATCACCTGATATCTTTGATCCAATAATGGTATAATGGACCTCAGTAAGGTGTTGGACCAGTGGTGGTATCCATCGATACTAATCCCTATAATGTCGTGTAATCAAGGGATATCAAATTTCTATTTCTTCAATGCCTTAGGGTAGAAGTGCTAAATCATCTTTGGACTCTTCCTAATCGAGTGTAATATTATATTTCCCCTTTCATGTAAATGTTTTTTTCACAATTGGTGACAACTTTTTTATTTCTGCATGCACCATTGAAACTGATTTCGACCTCCTCTTCAACACATTTCCCCAAATCCATCCTATGTCAGCATCCATATTGTAATTATAATTTCCCACAATATCTATACTATCTACATATGTGTGTAGATGATTTTGGACTATGGTGAAGATAATTCTAGACATTGAATTTCCAGAGGACATACTAAGATATTTGCAACATCATAACGACAATTATGCATTATTTTACAAATATTAGCTAAAACCAAATACCAATAAGAAAATCACAATAATATCATTATTTTACAAAAACTCGACATTTCCAGGGTACACTTTTCATATATGAAATAAAGGGTACGACTGCTTCCTATTAATATAATGTCATAAATAGACAAGGATCAGGTTCCTTAGCAAAAAAAATACTATACAATTTCAAAGCATACTACATGCATGTGTATTGTTGCAAAATGTTTTAAATCTACTTTATCTCAATATTATGACAGAATCCTAACTTCATAAGACTCAGGTCATAACTTCCTCATACTTGAAAAAAAAACTCAAGTACGATATATCAATGGAAATATATTACAACTAGGATCATGATTCAATTTTTTGAACCAAGTCTTAATTCCACATGTAGCTCATTGAAAAACTTACGTTTACTGATGGATGACTACTAAAAAATGCCCCAAATCTTGCTTAAAATACATCCTTCATCAATAGGGCATGCTATTTTACTTTAAATCCTACAACCATGATCATGAAATCATCATGCAACATATAATAAATCTTGGTCATGATTCCATAAATGGTAAGTTATTCAATATGTGTAGTCACAAAATCATGCACTTTAGGTATTATTTAGTCCCGGTCTCATACTACTATTTATATGGTTCTTGAGTGAAGAAAGTACTAATTAACCCATGTCCGTATTTTGGCCATCTTTTTTTATTTTTTGTCGTCATTACCTGACCTGCACCCACATGTACTTGCCCACATTAGTTTCATCACTTCATCATTTTATCTGTCAATTGGGGTGCCCTACCCATTACTAGGCACGCCCCAGGGTGCCCTGGTCCCACCATGGTGCCCTGATCCTTTTGACACTTTCCCACCACTTTTTGGGCTCTTTCTAGACCATTTTTCAGCTTTTATATTTTTTAGTGGTTGACCATTTCAAGGTTAATTACGAAATTAGAATCAAGAGAACCATATAAATATAAAGTTATGAGACCATAATGAGGGACCTAGCATCACTAGTCACTACTATCATTCCATCTAAGGTTGCATCCATTATTGCAGGACATCCATTTGCATCCATCATAGCTCTATCACAAGGGACAAGGTTAGGACATCTGCATCTACATCACACTACATAGAGGGATGGATTCTATTCTATTCCATCCACACATTTTATTACATTTCTACATCTAGTTATTAGCTCGCTACTTTACAAAGTGTGACTGACACAAGAGCACCTAGGGCATGATTTGCACACACTCACACACACACAGAACTACATTACATTAGGTCTAAAATGTAGTGCAACACTCAGTTAGTAAGCCCACATTGTGGTAGCTGAGGACAGTCTGACCCATTCATTTGCATCTTTCTTTTTTAGGGTTTTGATGCTGGCTTGGGGTTTTATAAGGTATTTTCCTTCATCATTGAATATTTAGTGACATCTGAACTCAGTTCAATGACATTGATGCGATAGAAGTGCAAGAAGGTATTCACAATATCTTAGTGACCTGTGAAGATCGGTTTCAGAGCAATTTGCACAGATACCAGGGCACCCATTCTATGCAGACTAGAGTGCACCCTGTAGTGCACCCCATTACCCCCCTCTCATAGGAGCGCCCTAGTCCAACCATATCATTCTAGATCCATGTAGCCTTTTTGGGAGCTCTTCTGTAGTAATTTCGTGCCTTTCTGATTCCTAGTTCCATTCTATGACACTATCTTCCTGACAATCTGTCGTTGAATCAACTAAGTCCTTTAAACCCTACATCTTTGCACATTAGGGTTTTAATATTTATATTTACTTAGTTGCTTGGGTCATTTAGCATACTTATTTACAATGCATTTAGATCACTCTTATACTAGTTGTGCATATTAGATTAACTAGTAGATATATAAATATACTTATTTTTAGTTAATCATTTTGGTGAACCCAACCTTTGAATACCACCTTCGGCTTTAGGATTTTTCTCATATGTATGTCACTCGTAGTGATCCAATTTGATGGGTTTTGTCAATATCTTTGCTTCAATTGATTTACTCCGTAGGGTTTGCAAACCATATGGTTATAGATCCATACTTCTTCAACTACCAGCTAGACAATCTACATCTAGTTATCAACATGTTTCCTACCACAAAATAGAATTGTTGTCACTTACTTTTGAGATTATTGACCCTGTTACAATGAGGACAACTAATGTTGACCAAGCTCAAGCTAAACTCTACTTGATCAAATTTTTGACAAGCATTCTGCCATAATCCTGAACAACTAATATTCTTCAAGATATTTTAGGCGATGGCTCCACATATCACTCTCCCAAGACAAAATCATGATGCTTCAACTCTCTATGGTTACTTCCTTCGGGCTCTACTCCATCAATTTATGTTTCAGCTCATATTCTACAACTTCCGCTCCCACCATTCATCCTAGCACCCCTAATATGTAGTTTGGCTCTTCCTACTCTTGATTTTCTTTATTCAAGATTACAAACCCAAATCCAGCTCTAGGTTGTCACTTCTTGTTCATATTAGACTCTACTGCCCATACTCCTTTTGCACATGTTATATCTTCTATCCATTACTGCCTAATTTTATCTCTCCTAAGGGCCATGATCCATAAGAGCACCTCCACACATGTAGCATCCTAGACTATACTGACGACTCTACATACTAGTTAAACATGTTGGTTCGATTTCCATCAATAATACTAAGGTTGACCCTTTGTGGCCCATTAGTGCATGTTCTATTCCACTTCTTAAGGCTATCAATTATCCTCTATCCCAAATTGCATACCCTTTGAACAAACCATATGGTGTTGTTAAATTATATGTTACGGTTGGTCCTCTTACTATGGTCATGACTTTCCTCATTGGAAACACAGTCGACAGTTGTGAGATGTTACTCGTTCTCAACTGGATTCGTAGGTCTCAATCTATCATCTCTATGAACCATTTTTTCGGCTAAAATTTATTCACAACAACCAGGTTCACATGCATATTCATGTATATTTATATTGATGGTATACCTCCATCTACTCCGTGGTCACCATCTCCTTGAGTATCGACTACTGCACCTCCTACATCAAACTCTATGTTACTCAAAACACAATCTACTCCTAGCTCACCTACTCGCACATTACCTACATGACTCCACCACTTGGCTAGTCCTACACACATGTATAAGCCCATTCCTAGGACACTTACTGCGTCTCGATGTAGATCACCACCTTAGTTTATTCCACGTGGGTGTCCATCACTTTCGTGTTCAACATTACATATATCTCCATCACTAACACATTTTTCTACGCCACGACATTCATCATATCATCCATCGCATGTATATAGACTTCATTCACCAGCACATCGTATGTCTACTATACCACCACTATTAGAGCATGGTCATATGCTTTCATCACCACATACATCAGATGAAGTACCTTCATCCTTCATTATCATTGGATATTTCGTTCATTCATGCACACTTAGGGGCATAACATCTAATACATTCCCCACAATCATATTAACATAGGTGCATCTCTCATCTTTGCATTGTCATACATCAATCTCATAGCTTAGACATACTCATCACACATTTTAGTGTCGTCATTACCCAATGACACACTCTTGTGCTTTAGTTCACACTTTACTATTGATGGCATACTACACATGAACCCCACACACTGCACACTAGGTATTCATTATGTCTCTTTACACATCTCGCGTCATATGTCTTGCATTATACATTATACATTATACATTTAGACTATGTTATTTTAACCATTGCACACCTACACATCATACATCATATTAGTCTTCATCATACATGCATCACACTCTTATGGTATATGAGTCTAGTGTTATAAACTACCCATCCTACATGCTACACTACTAGTCTAGGGTAGGTGCACCAATCTGGTGGTAAAAAAAGTGTACAAAAACACGAAAAACATGTAAAACGTGCACGCATTTTATTTTTTTGGGTTAGTAATTCCCAAACCTAACATGCGTATGCGTTTTAGGTCGTTTGAAACGTGTACAGGTTTTACATAGTATGGACTATATATTTGTTTTTGGAGGGCTTATAGTTATAAAAATAAATGTTTAATAAATCTATTTTAGTAAATATAAGAAGTTAGCATCACTCTACACCTGATGGAAGTGGTCTTGTAGCTCTGATAATTATAATCTAGAAGATAGATTTTGAAAATCTAATCTGGTCAGTACTTACTCATTTTCAGGATTTCATCAAAGGACCTAAAACTTTCAGGGCATATATATTGTAGTCGGTCTTTGTTTTGGGAAAGCATATAGTCATTTTGTAGGTTTTTTGACCTTCTGGATTGGATTTTGGCCCTACCACTACTTGAATTGGTACCAATTTTTAAATTTTTTCCATAATTCACTTTAGTGACCATGAATCAACTCTATTATGTTTGTCTACTTCTTACTAAAATGAGATCCTCACTTTGTTAAATAGAGGATTGCTCCATGAATGGGATTCATGTCATATGGCCAAAATGAGGTGATTATAATGTGCCTCCTCCTTAAGGTGTGATCACACTACTAGGTGTTAAATGAGTTTTTACGGATAGTACCAAGTGCATTACATCAAGTGAACTCAGATGATTGCTCATTCTTAGAAACATGGTGCTCCATATAAAGATTATCCTCTCACCTATCCTGGCTCTAAAATCATCATTTCATGGAATCAAATTCACAATTCTCATACATTTTTTTTCTCATATGTCTCTCATGGAGATATACAATGCCTTAATACTTCACACATGATGGTCCTTGATACCTCAGTGGCATGACTAGCTCTTTTTACCTTGTTCTTTGGAGAGATTTGGGTATAATGACAGAGTCAGGATATGATGATCATTAAGTCACTCCTTGAGATCCAAATTTCACCTTTGAACATAATGAATCCTTCACAATTCAATCTATTGACCAAGATGACACCTGGGTGTAAACATGCTTATGGTACATGGACACCTTTTTTTATCAATTTGTTCCTCAAAATCACATTTTACGATCAATGAAACTATTCTAAAAATCTAATTCTGCCCGCAACTCAAAATTTAGGTCCTATTTTGTTTTGAATTGGGATGGGTAGCTGCAGAGTTTTGCAATACCTAAAGAAACATTTAAGCCTTAAATAAATGTTTATTATTCCACCTTATAGAGTATTCTAATAGCCTTCCAATGCCTATTTTGTTTCATCCTAACTCTTTCTAGAACTCCTGGAATCATCCAAAGAAGTCATCTTTCAACATTTTAGCTTTCATTCATTGCACCTGAAAATCTGGTCTTAAACAGATTGCTCCTTAATGATATTTCATTTCCTAAACTTTCCTATATTTACTTAGACATCTTCAATTCTCTCTGAAATCACCCTCAGATGCTTTATATTTTCTCTAAAAACTTAATGATTGCATCAAATGAACTCAGATGAAATTTGAGGATGAGTTACACATTCTTGACCTCTATACTTCACTGAAACACTACAAATCACATTTTATGATCAATGAAACTAATCTAAAAATATAATTTTGTCTGCAACTCAAAATTAGGTCCTATTTCATTTTGAACTAGGAGGGGCAGCTGAAGCATTTTGCAGTACCTAAAGAAATATTTAAGCCTTGAATCAATGTTGATTATTCCACCTTGTATATTATAATATATTTCCAATGCCTATTTTTTTCATCTTAACTCTTTCTAGAACTCCTGGAATCATCCAAAGAAGTTATCTTTCACCGTTTTAGTTTTCATTCCCTGCACCTAAAAAACCCAGTCTTAAACATATTGCTCTTGAATGAGATTTTATTTCCTAAAACTTCCTAAATTTACTTAGACATCTTCAATTCTCTCTAAAATAACCCTCAGATTCTTTATATTTTCTCTACAAACTTTCGAAGGGTGTTCAATTAGCTACAAAGTGGCCAAAAATGGCCTTTTTAGGCCTTCGAAGGAAGTAGTCTCTCATCAAAACTAAATGAGTCGATCAATCACCTTAGACACCATTCCCTACACAATGAAACACACTAAATGATCTTATTAGGAATTTCCTTTGAGCCAGGGTAAATTTTGAATTGATGACAGGTTGTCCAGATGATACAGAGTACCTTGCAATCCTCTTTATATAACTTCAACCTAAAATACAACTTCCCCAATTCAACTTTCTCCTTTTCTGTTGTTTTAAGTAGGTCTAGTTAAGGTTTGAAAGAAAAATTAAGGGTTTAATGTATTATCACCTATTTCATCCTTACATCTGCCTTTCAATAAGTGTCTTATGGGTTAAGGTCTTGGAGGTTAGCAATAGTTCAATATTGTGCACAAGATACTCATATGACCAAAGAAGACAAGGGTGTGTATTTGGTTAGAACTTGGTGAAAGGATTATATAATGCTCAAATGTAATTGTTTTACCTCATTCTTTCTGGATTGAATCATTTTTGTAAAAGTTTCAAGAGTAAAGGAGAAGGAGAAGACTTTGATTTTATAAAAGCTTTCAATGACTGTGTGTATTGAATCAATCTTGTAATCATTCTTGCATGATTTTGTATTTGTTAGTATATATGCTTAATATCAGAGTTTGAAGAAAGATGATTTTAATCTATATGATGAGCATTGGGCTCTTGTGAGTTGATACTGAGTATATTATTGCTTTCATTGCATTTCTTGTGTGCTAGTCTATATTGGTAAGGTTTGTGAGGTCTTGTGACAGTGAATGATAACTCTGTATGGAATAAATTTGTATATGTCATGGGAGAGACAAATACTTGTAGATAGGTATTCACAGTGTTCTCTTATGAAACTAGATCTCAAACCAGAGTGCCCTAGATGCCCTTGTTCCTATCTAGGTGCCCCAATCCAACCTATTGTTCCATATCTGTGTTTTTTTAGAGTTTTTGTGTGGTCATTCTTGCTTTCTTATTCATCTGGTTCATTATGTGACACAGTCCTGAACAACCTTTGAATCAGCTAAGCTCCTTCTGACCCTACTTATTGATTAGGGTTTCACATTTATATTTACTTAGTTGCTTGGGTCATTTCCTTTTATAGTTAGTTGTCATCAAATGTTGTGCATATTAGATTAACTTAGAATAAAATCACATTTTTAGTTAATCATTTTGGTTAACCTGAACTTTGAATACCCTTTCTCCTTGGGATTTTTATTTGTATTCCCATCACTCGTAGTGGTCATTTTGAGTCTTTTCAATATTGTGAGCTTCTTTCATTTACCAGTAGGGTTTCCAAACCAATGGATGATATCCCTACTTTTGTAGCCACCACTGATAATCATTTGGATAACTTGAATAATGTTCCTCTCCACGAAATAGAAGTATCTATTAATGAGAAGTCCTATGATGAAGACACTAATGTTAACCAAGAACAATTTAACTCTATTATTGATTTTTAGCAAGCTTTGTGTGATAATCCCACTCATCTTCCTCATGTTTTACATGCTCTGATCACTGCTAAGAAAACTCGTGATGCTTCAACCTTTTTCGTTGCTCATCCTTTGGCTCCTTTGATCTCTACTTCATCAATTTATGTTTCATCTCCTATTCACACAACTTCTACTCCTTTCATTCATCCTAGCACCCCTAATATGCAGCTTGGCTCTTCTTCTAATACTCTTGATTTTAAAACTTTATATCAAGATTTGCAAACACAGATTCTCCAACTCTTGGTTGTCACTTCTCGTGCATCACCATCTTTAGACTCTACTATGTATACTCCTTTTAGACATGCTATATCCACCTATTTGTTACCTCCTAATTTCATCTCTATAAATTTACCAATATTTAAGGGCCATGATGATCCACAAGGGTGTCTCTGTGTTTTCTATGTAGCATGCCTAGACTACACTAAAAAATCCACCATACTATCTAAACTCTTTCCTCATAGCTTACAAGATTATTAATACATTGGTTTTGCGACCTTCCTATCTATTCAATAACCTCACTCACGCATCTTGTCAATGCCTTTATTACACACTTCTCTATCAACATCAGTTCTACAATCTCTTATGTCCAGTTTGCACAACTCAAACAAGGATCTAATGAACATTTCACATAATATGTCTTAAGGTACAAGAATAACTTAGCTAAGATGATGAATGTGCTCGTGGAATCTGAGCTTCAAGACTTATTCATTCATAGTCTCTGATTGCCTCTCGAGGAGAGTGTTCTCTTTAATACTTTTCCTTCATTTGACCAACTATGTCATACTCTTAAGCTCCTTGAAACCAAACTCTTAGCTATAGGCAAGCTCAAGTATCAGGAACAATTGTCATACTCTATACACTTTTAAGGTAAATCAACATTTAAGCCATCTATAAACCATTAGATGCAAAATTCACTGTCAACACGGTCTCTACTAATAAGGAGCTTTAATCACAAATAGATCGACATATATTTACTAAGTTTAGCATTCCCTTGCGTATTTTACTACCACAACTTATAAAAAGTAATCTCATCACACTTCCCTCTCCACTACAAATAGATCCATCTCAACCAAAAGGATGTAATTTCGATGAACATTCCCATTGTGACTATCATCAGTATGTTGGAAACTCCACAGATCGTTTCTACCGACTGCGATTTCTCATTCAAGGTCTAATTGACAATGGTCAAATCGAGCTTCCAGAATTTCCAAGTCCTCCACCTGTAAATGAAAATCATAAGCCCAAAATATTTAATAACCCTCTCCCCAAATGACACACACGTGACTGACTCATCGACTAATTACGTATATCACGCAGTGCATCCTCCTCCATCAGGGGCTCTTGAGTTATTAGTTACACATGTTGACGCTTTGCCACCAATCATATCTTTCTCTAATCATGATTATCATATGAATTTTACATCTAATCACTTGGATATTCATGCATATGCTTGTTCAATCACCATAAATAATACTAATGTTGACCCTTTGTGGCGCATTAGTGCATGTTCTATTCCACTTCTTAAGCTATTAGTTATCCTCTATCCCAAATTACATACCCTTTAAACAAACCATATGGTGTTATCAAATTATATGTTACAGTTGGTCCTCTTACTATGCTCATGCCTTTCCTCATTGGAACCACAGTCGGAGGCTATGACATGTTACTTGGTCTCAACTAGATTTGTAGGTCTCAATCTATCATCTCTATGAACCATTTGTGGCTCAAATTTATACACAATAACCTGGTTATTTCTATTGATGGTATACTTCCATCTACTCCATGGTCACCATCTCCTCAAGTATCGGCTACTGCATCTCCTACATCACAATCTATGTTACTTAAAGTGCAATCTACTCCTAGCTCACCTACTCGCTCATTACTTACATGAATCCACTACTCGGCTAGTCCTACACATAGGTATAGGCCCATTCATAGGATAGTTACTACATCTCGATGTAGATCACCACCTTGTTTTATTCCATGTGGGTGTTTATCACTTTCACATTCAACACTATATAGATCTCCATCACCAACACATTTTTCTACGCCGCGGATCTGAAAACCAAATTTAACTAGCAATTGTGTACACACATTTTCTTGCTTTGTATTGATTTTCGATGTAAAAATTGTGCATTATTTCTTTTTGTATTTTTAATAAAAGAATAAAAACTGCAAGTACTGTGCAAATATTGAAAGAAATGAAGAGGATTCACCAGCAACGTGACGCAAGAATTGATAACGGAGTTCGGCGCTTGAGGCCTACGTCTCCGGGTCCGGTTGAATGGGACCGATCTATTAAAATCTTGAAAATAATCCTTTACAAAGAATTCTACAAAATTCTGACCTTCTCACAGTCTTCCTCTGTCGAAAATAACAGGGGTTGCTTTTTACATCTCCTTCAAATTCCACTCCTAGCTCAAGATATGAGCATTACAATATTTTACACAGTCCCGAATGCATTACAAATAGAATATCACCCTTTTATATTGTTTGTGTGCCTCCTAGCATGCCGGCTGGGCGCTTATCTTTTTACTCGGCCCACCCGAGTTCCATTCCCCTCCCTTGCTTTTGGCTTATCCTTTTGGGATTTATCCCACATTGGGCGCATGAAAACTTAGGTCAAGGTTTAAATGGTAGGTGGGCGCATTTTTTGAGTGGCTTAAGAGCCGCCTTAGCCTATGTGGTAGGCGTTTACTTGGGGCGCATTTCTTGGGGATGGCGCATGGTTTAATTTTAGGTGCCAACAATCCCATAGAATATGCATGTACAGGTGGAAGTGGTGGTTTAAATATTGTGGGAAGTTTAGATAATGCGTGTGGAATAGATAATGCGTTGAATAGTTTAGAAATATGCGTGGAAATTGCAAATAGTTATAAGGCGTGGATAATTTAAATAATACATGCCCAATGTCCCACATGCATGGCGCAAAAGGAAATATAGAGGTTTATATACACAAGTTGGTTGAATGGTTAAATGAGAAGGAGGCCAAGGCACCCCTCCATAATCGAGTGTGTCGAACCTGGCTGAGGGCCCCCAGCCAGTAAATAGCGGGGTCCATTTGTCCGAGAACGAGTGTCCAAGACCGGCGTTCCAAAACCCATTTTTTTAATACGTCACACAATTCGTCCACGTGTCGCAATATGATCGCAACACTTGGCGAGCGTGCACACGTCCAACCTGCACAAAACTCCAAATTTCGCCAGTTGCCCAAAAATTTCAGCGGGCTATAACTTTTGCAAACGAGCTTCGTTTCCTGCAAACAAACTATCGTCGGAATCGTATAATTTTTCTCCACGCTTTAAAAATGACTACAACAATTTCTGAGAAGATCTTAGATCAGTGTTTCTCTGTGAGGATCCTCTGGATCATTCCTCCCCACTGAGAAACTTTTGGACCCCAAAAGTCAACCTAATTGGTGAATAGGTGAGGGTATTTCTCCCTCACCTTTCCGGTTTCCATCCATTTTGCCTTGTTCGGATGCATGCCTTTGAACCCAACACGAAGATACTCAATATCACCCCTTCGCGAAGTTCTTACTTTCCTGTCCAAAATGATGTCTTCCTGCAACTCATCAAGATACTCAGGAGCAAAATCATCAATGGAAGGCATAATGTTAGAATCATCATGATCAACAATCATAGGCGGTTCATACAATCTTAAATTCTCAACATTTACAACTGAGTAGATTTGCATATATGGAGGTAAATCTAACCGGAAAGCGTTGTTACCAATTTTTTCCAATATTTGGAATGGACCATACCGTATAGGTTTCAATTTTTTACCTTCACCTGTCAGTCTTTCCTTGCTGATGTGAAGCCAAACTGAATCACCAACTTTGAACTTGTGATCAGTTCTATGTTTATCATGCCTAGCTTTGTACTTAGCCTGGCTTTTCTCCAATTGTTCATGGACATACTGATGAACCTGTTGTATTCTCTGCACAAATCTTTTAGCCTTGTCAGAATCACTTGCACCATTAACAACAGTTTCATGTCCATAATATATATCTAATGGAGAATTAGGCAGATATCCATAACAAGTCTCAAATGGAGACTTCAAAGTAGAAGAATGTAAGGCACGATTATAAGCATGTTGCACATAATAAAGATGTTCATCCCACAATTTAGGATGTTTGTTACTATAGCCCCTAAGTAATTGTACCACTGTGCGGTTTACAACCTCTGTTTGACCATCAGTCTGTGGATGAAAAGCAGTGCTCTTTTTCAGTTTTGTGTCCATTAACCCCCACAATGTTGACCAAAATTCCCCAAGAAATCTAGAATCCCGATCAGATATGATTGAAGTAGGTAAACCAAAATGAACCCAAACAAACTGAAAGAATAAATGTGCAGTTCCCTCACCAGTTATTTGTTTAGTACATGGAACCAACACACACATTTTGCTAAATCTGTCCACTACCACATATAAGTAATCATGTTTTTCCGTGTCATGGGCAAGCCTCCTACAAAGTCCATGGAAACACTTTCCCAAGGCCGTGTTGGAACAGGAAGAGGAGTGTAAAGTCCTAATTTCCTGTTACTTGGCTTGCTTGTGGCACAAAGAACACATCCCTTAATATATCGGTTTACATGTTCATGCATTCTAGGCCAATAGCAATATTTTTGTAAATGTGCAACTGTCTTACTAACACCAAAATGCCCTGAAATAAGAGAAGTATGTGCTTCCCTAATCATATGCACACGCTCATTTTCTGGAATACAAAGTTTTCCAGAATGATATAACAATCCTTCATGCAAATGATAATCTTTTTCTCCTACTTGTTTCCCACTTACTAAATCCTCATACACTTCTCTAAAATCAACATCATTTGCATATTGTTCCTTGTAACTAACATGAGCCAAAGAACTATGCTGTAAAAGGATAGATGCTACTACCACTGGTGGTCTAGATAACATGTCGGCAACCTTGTTTTGAATACCTTTTTTATACCTGATTACAAGATGAAATTGTTGCAAAAATCCCATCCACCTGAAATGTCTAGACTGCTGCAATTTGGTTTGTGTTTGTAAATATTGAAGCGGTTGATGGTCAGTATGGATAATTGTTTCTTTTCCCATTAAATAATGCTTCCATTTTTTAACACTTTGAACCAAAGCATACAACTCTTTATCATAAGTTGGATAGTTTCTTACCGCACTTGTAAAGGTTTCTGAATGGTAACACACTGGTCGTTTGTTCTGCATCAAAACTGCCCCCATTGCGTAGTCACTAGCATCCGTCTCAATCTCAAATGAATGTTGTAAATCTGGAAGTGCCAAGATCGGAGCGGTACTTATCTTCTCTTTCAGTGTATCAAATGCTTTTTGTTGTTTTCCTCCCCACTGAAAGACCTGTTTAATACTTGTCAAAGCATGCAAAGGAGATGCAATATATGAGAAGTTAGCAATAAATTTCCTCCAGTACTGAACTGCACCTAGAAAACTTCTAACTTCCGTCACATTTGTGGGTCTAGGCCATTTCACAATAACCTCTATTTTTGCAGGATCAATTTTCAATTCTCCATTTCCTACAATATACCCCAAGTAAATTAAAGATGTTTTTCCAAATTCACATTTTGACATCTTCAAATACAATTTCTCTCTCCTTAGTGCATCTAAGACTTTCTGGATGTGTTTAATATGTTCATCCCATGATTTACTGAAAATAAGAATATCATCTAAGTAGACAATAACGAAATTATCAATGAATGGTCTAAAAATTTCATTCATAACTCTCATGAATGTTGCCGGTGCATTGCACAAACCAAAAGGCATCACTAACCATTCAAACAATCCCTGTTTCATTTTAAAAGCAGTTTTCCAAACATCACCTTCTGCAATTCTTACTTGGTGATAACCACTTCTTAAGTCTAACTTAGTGAAATAAATTGCATTTCTTAATTGATCCAGTAAATCATCTATTCTAGGAAGAGGGTAACGATTCTTTATAGTAATCTTGTTTAAAGCACGGAAATCAACACACATTCGCCAAGTGCCATCCTTCTTAGGAACCAATATAATTGGTGAACCACATGGGGATGTACTTGGACGAATTATACCTTGAGCCAAAAGTTCCATTACCTGTCTCTTGATTTCCTCGTTCTCTACTACTGACAACCTGTACATTCCGATATTGGGAAGAGGTGCATCCTGAAGCAACTGTATCTCATGTTGAACCCCTCTTTTGGGAGGTAGACCTTGTGGATCCTGAAAAACATCATCAAATTGAGAAACAATTTTTACCAATTCATCCTTATGTTTTAGATCGCAAGTCTCAAAAGCCATCTCATTTTCTTTTTCCTTGGCTTTGACCACCATGAGCACAAAACTTTTGCTTGAGTTTACAAGCCTTTTCATTTGACCTGCAGTTACCAAGGATAGATTATTCTTTTCACGGTGAGCTCTAATAATAAACTCAATTCCATCCTTTACAAGCAAATATTTATTTTCTTCCCTATAGAAGATTGCTTTACGATCATACAAATAAGGACTTCCCAAAACCACCCCACAAATATCCAAAGGAACTACATCCAATTCAACCTCATCAATAAACTTGTCTGTAATGGCAAATCTGAAAGTACAAGTTTTAGTTACCTGCAGTTTTGCATCATCACAAACCCAGCCCAAAGGATAAGGCTTAGGATGTGGTTTAGTTTTGAGTCCTAGTTTTTTAACAACCTCCTCAGAAATCAGATTAGCTTGAGATCCACTATCAAAAAGAGTATCAATTTTCGTATGCTTTGAAATTACTCTAATGTGGAAAAGCTCATTTCTTTTCTTATCGTCAGGTGTAGTTTGTTTACTAGAAGAAGATGCAACATCTGTAGTGCTATTGTTGGAAATTGAAAGAGTTGATTTACCTTGTAAACCCATAGCTGTGATTTTGGTTTCATCACCTGAATCAGAACCAAGATCATGCACTACGGTGTTTGTTTTCTTTTCTTTTCCTTTCTTAACCATCCATTTAGGCTTCTTTTCAGGATGTAATTTCCAACATTTAGACTCATCATGGTTTTTTTTACAATGATTACAAAATGGTTTTTCATCTTCCTTCTTAACAGTAGAGTTTGTTTTATGCTTACCCTTTCCTTTTCCTTGTTCTTTCGAACCTTTTCCTTCAGATTGCTTGTTCTTCTGATTAAAAGAAGAGAAAGAGGACTCCTTTGTCATTTTCCCTCGTGCTTCCAGATGGGTTGCTTGAACACATACTGCATCAAGATTAGTAGGACCTAAAACAAGTATCATATGCCTTAGATAACTATGCAATCCACCAATATATTTGAGCAGTGTTTCTTCTGTGTTTAGGGAAATTCCCAGAATTAGAGCCCTTTTCCTAAATTCTTGTGTGTATTCTTGAACACTTTGTCCCTTAGTTTGTCTTAATGTTTGCCAATCCATCATAGCTTGTTGCTTATAACCAAGAGGATAAAATTGTTGCCTAAGATTTGAAACAAATTCAGACCAAGAAGTGATTTCTATACCTTTGTTTTCTTCCACTTCCTGAAGCTTACTCTCCCACCAAATGAGTGTTGTTCCACCCATCCGAAGAGTTTCCAGATGAATCTTTGCTTCATCATCAACAATTCTCTGAACCCTGCAATATACTTCTATTTGCTTGACCCAGTTATCCAACTTCTCTGCATTTAGCTCTCCAGTATACATAGGCAATTCAAACTTGATATCTAACTTTAATGAAAGAAAATCAGATTTTAAGGAGTCTCTTTTTGGAATGTCAGAACTAGAGCTTTCTTCTTTCTTACCTTCTCTAGTCCCCTTTTCCCTTTTCCTATCTTGGTACATTTCTTCCACCATTTCCTTCATCTGTTGGAAGGATTGACGAAAGTTTTGTTCCACTTCCTCTCGATCCGCCATTGTAGGACTTCGAGATCGTCTGGTACCAATTTTGGGATCTCCTTCAACTAATTCTCCTTCACCCTTCTTAGATCGAGACCTTGTTAACATCCAACACACAACTTGCAATCCAAAACACGTTAAACTGAACCAAAAATCAGTCAAAACCAGCTCTGATACCAATGATCTGAAAACCAAATTTAACTAGCAATTGTGTACACACATTTTCTTGCTTTGTATTGATTTTCGATGTAAAAATTGTGCATTATTTCTTTTTGTATTTTTAATAAAAGAATAAAAACTGCAAGTACTGTGCAAATATTGAAAGAAATGAAGAGGATTCACCAGCAACGTGACGCAAGAATTGATAACGGAGTTCGGCGCTTGAGGCCTACGTCTCCGGGTCCGGTTGAATGGGACCGATCTATTAAAATCTTGAAAATAATCTTTACAAAGAATTCTACAAAATTATGACCTTCTCACAGTCTTCCTCTGTCAAAAATAACAGGGGTTGCTTTTTACATCTCCTTCAAATTCCACTCCTAGCTCAAGATATGAGCATTACAATATTTTACACAGTCCCGAATGCATTACAAATAGAATATCACCCTTCTTATATTGTTTTTGTGCCTCCTAGCATGCCGGCTGGGCGCTTATCTTTTTACTCGGCCCACCCGAGTTCCATTCCCCTCCTTTGCTTTTGGCTTATCCTTGGGATCATTATCCCACATTGGGCGCATGAAAACTAGGTCAACACTATATATGGTAGGTGGGCGCATTTTTTGAGTGGCTTAAAGCCGCCTTAGCCTATGTGGAGGGCGCTTTAGTTGGGATGCATTTCTTGGGGATGGCGCATTGTTTAATTTTAGGCACCAACAATCCCATATAATATGCATGGTATAGTTTAAACAGTTTATAATATGCGTGGGAAGTTTAGAATAATGCGTGGAAAATGGAATAGATAATGCGTTGAAAGTTTAGAAATATAATATGCGTGGAAAATTGCAAATAAGGTTATAAGGCGTGGATAATTTAAATAATACATGCCCAATGTCCCACATGCATGGCGCAAAGGAAATATAGAGGTTTATATACACAAGTTGGTTGAATGATTAAATGAGAAGGAGGCCAAGGCACCCCTCCATAATCAAGTGTGTCGAACCTGGCTGAGGGCCCCCAGCCAGTAAATAGCGGGGTCCATTTGTCCGAGAACGAGTGTCCAAGACCGGCGTTCCAAAACCCATTTTTTTAATACGTCACACAATTCGTCCACGTGTCGCAATATGATCGAAACACTTGGCGAGCGTGCACACGTCCAACCTGCACAAAACTCCAAATTTCGCCAGTTGCCCAAAAATTTCAGCGGGCTATAACTTTTGCAAACGAGCTCCGTTTCCTGCAAACAAATGTCGTCGGAATCGTATAATTTTTCTCCACGCTTTAAAAATGACTGCAACAATTTCTGAGAAGATCTTAGATCGGTGTTTCTCTGTGAGGATCCTCTGGATCATTCCTCCCCACTGAGAAACTTTTGGACCCCAAAAGTCAACTTAATTGGTGAATAGGTGAGGGTATTTCTCCCTCACCTTTCTAGTTTCCATCCATTTAGCCTTGTTCGGATGCATGCCTTTGAACCCAACACGAAGATACTCAATATCACCCCTTCGTGAAGTTCTTACTTTCCTGTCCAAAATGATGTCTTCCTGCAACTCATCAAGATACTCAGGAGAAAAATCATCAATGGAAGGCATTATGTTAGCATCATCATGATCAACAATCATAGGCGGTTCATACAATCTTAAATTCTCAACATTTAACAACTGAGTAGATTTGCATATATGGAGGTAAATCTAACCGGAAAGCGTTGTTACCAATTTTTTCCAATATTTGGAATGGGCCATACCGTATAGGTTTCAATTTTTTACCTTCACCTGTCAGTCTTTCCTTTCTGATGTGAAGCCAAACTGAATCACCAACTTTGAACTTGTGATCAGTTCTATGTTTATCATGCCTAGCTTTGTACTTAGCCTGAATTTTCTCCAATTGTTCACGGACATACTAATGAACCTGTTGTATTCTCTGCACAAATATTTTAGCCTTGTCAGAATCACTTGAACCATTAACAACAGTTTCATGTCCATAATATACATCTAATGGAGAATTAGGCAGATATCCATAACAAGTCTCAAATGGAGACTTCAAAGTAGAAGAATGTAAGGCACGATTATAAGCATGTTGCACATAATATAGATGTTCATCCCATAACTTAGGATGTTTTCCACAATAGCCCCTAAGCAAATGTACTACTGTGCGGTTTACAACCTCTGTTTGACCATCAGTCTGTGGATGAAAAGTAGTGCTCTTTTTCATTTTTGTGTCCATTAACCCCCACAATGTTGACCAAAATTCCCCAAGAAATCTAGAATCCCGATCAGATATAATTGAAGTAGGTAAACCAAAATGAACCAAAACAAACTGAAAAAATAAATGTGCAGTTCCCTCACCAGTTATTTGTTTAGTACATGGAACCAACACACACATTTTGCTAAATCTGTCCACTACCACATATAAGTAATCATGTTTCTTCCGTGTCATGGGCAAGCCTCCTACAAAGTCCATGGAAACACTTTCCCAAGGCCTTGTTGGAACAGGAAGAGGAGTGTAAAGTCCTAATTTCCTGTTACTTGGCTTGCTTGTGGCACAAAGAACACATCCCTTAATATACATGTTTACATGTTCATGCATTCTAGGCCAATAACAATATTTTTGTAAATGTGCAACTGTCTTACTAACACCAAAATGCCCTGAAATAAGAGAAGTATGTGCTTCCCTAATCATATGCACACGTTCATTTTCTGGAATACAAAGTTTACCAGAATGATATAACAATCCTTCATGCAAATGATAATCTTTTTCTCCTACTTGTTTCCCACTTACTAGATCCTCATACACTTCTCTAAAATCAACATCATTTACATATTGTTCCTTGTAACTAACATGAGCCAAAGAACTATGTTGCAAAAGAATAGATGCTACTACCACTGGTGGTCTAGATAACATGTCGGCAACCTTGTTTTGAATACCTTTTTTATACCTGATTACAAGATGAAATTGTTGCAAAAATCCCATCCACCTGAAATGTCTAGACTGCTGCAATTTGGTTTGTGTTTGTAAGTATTGAAGCGGTTGATGGTCAGTATGTATAATTGATTATTTTCCCATTAAATAATGCTTCCACTTTTTAACACTTTGAACTAAAGCATACAACTCTTTATCATAAGTTGGATAGTTTCTTACCACACTTGTAAAGGTTTCTGAATGGTAACACAATGGTCGTTTCTTCTGCATCAAAACTATCTCCATTGCGTAGTCACTAGCATCTGTCTCAATCTCAAATGAATGTTGTAAATCTGGAAGTGCCAAGATGTGAGTGGTACTTATCTTCTCTTTCAGTGTATCAAAGGCTTTTTGTTGTTTTCCTCCCCACTGAAAGACCTGTTTAATACTTGTCAAAGCATGCAAAGGAGATGCAATATATGAGAAGTTAGCAATAAATTTTCTCCAGTACTGAACTGCACCTAGAAAACTCCTAACTTCCGTCACATTAGTGGGTCTAGGCCATTTCACAATAACCTCTATTTTTGCAGGATCAATTCTCAATTCTCCATTTCCTACAATATAACCCAAGTAAATTAAAGATGTTTTTCCAAATTCACATTTTGACATCTTCAAATAAAATTTATCTTTCCTTAGTGCATCTAAGACTTTCTGGATGTGTTTAACATGTTCATCCCATGATTTACTGAAAATAAGAATATCATCTAAGTAGACAATAATGAAATTATCAATGAATGGTCTAAAGATTTCATTCATAACTCTCATGAATGTTGCCGGTGCATTGCACAAACCAAAAGGCATCACTAACCATTCAAACAATCCCTGTTTCATTTTAAAAGTAGTTTTCCAAACATCACCTTCGGCAATTCTTACTTGGTGATAACCACTTCTTAAGTCTAACTTAGTGAAATAAATTGCATTCTTAATTGATCCAGTAAATCATCTATTCTAGGAAGAGGGTAACGATTCTTTATAGTAATCTTGTTTAAAGCACGGAAATCAACACACATTCGCCAAGTGCCATCCTTCTTAGGAACCAATATAATTGGTGAACCACATGGGGATGTACTTGGATGAATTATACCTTGAGCCAAAAGTTCCATTACCTGTCTCTTGATTTCCTCATTCTCTACTACTGACAACCTGTACATTCCGATATTGGGAAGAGGTGCATCCTGAAGCAACTGTATCTCATGTTGAACCCCTCTTTTGGGAGGTAGACCTTGTGGATCCTGAAAAACATCATCAAAATGAGAAACAATTTTTACCAATTCATCCTTATGTTTCAGATCACAAGTCTCAAAATCCATCTCATGTTCTTTTTCTTTGGCTTTGACCACCATGAGCACAAAACTTTTGCTTGAGTTTACAAGCCTTTTCATTTGACCTGCAGTTACCAAGGACAGATTATTCTTTTCACGGTGAGCTCTAACAATAAACTCAATTCCATCCTTTACAAGAAAATATTTATTTTCTTCCCTATAGAAGATTGCTTTACGATCATACAAATAAGGACTTCCCAAAACCACCCCACAAATATCCAAAGGAACTACATCCAATTCAACCTCATCTATAAACTTGTCTGTAATGGAAAATATGAAAGTACAAGTTTTAGTTACCTGCAGTTTTGCATCATCACAAACCCAGCCCAAAGGATAAGGCTTAGGATGTGGTTTAGTTTTGAGTCCTAATTTCTTAACAACCTCCTCAGAAATTAGATTAGCTTGAGATCCACTATAAAAAAGAGTATCAATTTTCGTATGCTTTGAAATTACTCTAATGTGGAAAAGATCATTCCTTTTCTTATCATCATGTATAGTTTGTTTACTAGAAGAAGATGCAACATTTGTAGTACTATTGTTGGAAATTGAAAGAGTTGATTTACCTTGAAAACTCATAGCTGTGATTTTGGTTTCATCACCTGAATCAGAACCAAGATCATGCACTATAGTGTTTGTTTTCTTTTCTTTTCCTTTCTTAACCATCCATTTAGGCTTCTTTTCAGGATGTAATTTCCAACATTTAGACTCATCATGGTTTTTTTTACAATGATTACAAAATGGTTTTTCATCTTCCTTCTTAATAGTAGAGTTTGTTTTATGCTTACCCTTTCCTTTTCCTTGTTCTTTCAAACCTTTTCCTTCAGATTGCTTGTTCATTTATTTAAAAGAAGAGAAAGAGGACTCCTTTGTCATTTTCCCTCATGCTTTTGCTTGAACACATACTGCATCAAGATTAGTAGGACCTAAAACAAGTATCATATGTCTTAGATAACTATGCAATCCAGTAATATATTTGAGCAGTGTTTCTTCTGTGTTTAGGGAAATTCCCAGAATTAGAGCCCTTTTCCTAAATTCTTGTGTGTATTCTTGAACACTTTGTCCCTTAGTTTGTCTTAATGTTTGCCAATCCATCATAGCTTGTTGCTTATAACCAAGAGGATAAAATTGTTGCCTAAGATTTGAAACAAATTCAGACCAAGAAGTGATTTCTATACCTTTGGTTTCTTCCACTTCCTGAAGCTTACTCTCCCACCAAATGAGTGTTGTGCCACCCATCCAAAGAGTTTCCAGATGAATCTTTGCTTCATCATCAACAATTCTCTGAACCCTGCAATATACTTCTATCTTGCTTGACCCAGTTATCCAACTTCTCTGCATTTAGCTCTCCAGTATACATAGGCAATTCAAACTTGATATCTAACTTTAATGAAAGAAAATCTTGGTAATACATCTGGAAGTAGAAAAAAATCATAGAATGTGGGAGTTTAATATAGTACAACTCATTGGGACTCACTTGCATTACATCTACTAGTCAAATGCCCACTATATTTTCAGGAGGATTCGGGAGGATCAGGAGGCTCATGATCTCTAGTGGATCTGGTGGCTCTAGTGGTGGAGAAAATTATGTTGGGAATATTGGTTCTAGATCTAGAGGATAGGGACCACAACCCCATCAGCCACAACAAGTTTATTATGATATTTATCTTCACTTGCCAAAGTACAGAGGTATTGAGGATGCAACAGAACATGTGAATATATGTGAGATACTATGGCAAACTAAGGGAATTACAATCTCATGAGTGTAGGGCAAGTCAATTTGCTACCACTTTGCAAGGGCACACACATATTTGGTATAGGAATTTTAATCCAAAGCAAACTAATGTGGATTATAACATGCTACGTGATGTTTTACTGAGTTGCATACACTTGAGTTTGAATAGAAAATCATCATTGCGTTGAAGGACATTAAGCAGGGCATGAGTGAGAGTGTAAGAGAGTATGATGAATGTTTTAAAAATTTACTATCAAATTTGTCCTATGATATTCACCCAATCCAACATACACAATGGTTTTTCGGTGGTTTGATAATACCTTTCAGAAGGGCACTCTCACATACAACCTTTACATATCCACGCAAAGCTTTCATGATGATGTAGTTAGAAGTGTGGAGACATGAGTTAGTCCATTCTTGGAGGCACATATTACATCTATGGCGAAGAAATTGGAGAAATTATCAGCCAAGTCATCCCATGCGACATGCAGTGGAATATGTGTTATCCATATTTCTCCCCCGTGCCAAATATTGGATCGACCACGATCCCGCATAAGAGGAAACAAAGTCAAAAGGTAGAAAGAAAAGCCTTCAAAATTGGCTAATTATAAAGGTGTAAATGGAGAATGCCAAGTGTCAGTATGGCGCTGATTCAAGGGGTGAATAGAGAAAAGGTTTCTAAATGAGCACCAGACTGACGCATGTCCCAGAGGAAAGTGGGGCATCAGGGGAAAAGTTGATTCTTTGCCCCCTTGTTATCTCAAAAGGGGTAAAATTTACAAAATGGCCCACAACTCGAAATGCCTAAGGAAAAAATCATTGTTAGAACCCGATTCAAAGCCAAGCGGGGAATCAGAGGAAAGGGGAAAAGATAAATTGTTGACCTGTAGGCCCGATTTTTGTTCCAATCTAGTTTCCACGTATCCCATATCAAAAGGGGACCCATTTTTCAAGTTGTTTTCCTGCCCTCATGTATGGACCCGATACAAAATTCGAAGGGGCATATCTTTCGACTCGGGGCTTGAAATATTGCAAATCTAATGCCGTTGGAAAGATCTCGGCCTCACCCATGCCATGGAGGTCTGAAACTTTAATTTTGAGGAGGTTAGGTGAAGAAAAATAGAGGAAACATCTTTGGACTTTTAATGCAGGATCTTCTTACCTCAACAACCAGATCAGATTTGATCTGTTTCATCGTTTCCTCTTCCTTCAATGCGCCAAACAAAGGATTGATGCAGTAAAGATGGATTTGGGGAGAGATTTCATCAGAGACATTAACACCGGTAGTTGAGCTTCAACCTACTTTTCCGCTTTTCTCTCTCTTCTTCTTTCAAGTTGAATCTATAAATACGGGGGCTAAGATTTATTATAAAGGGTTGTACATTCTCTTTGTTTTGCAGGCTCCCTTCTCCCTAGCAAAGGGATTTGTGGGGTTCAGGCCTTCCATAAAAAATTCATTACGTTTCTGCCTCTTGGCTACTTTGTAATGGACTGTATCAATCTACATAGCAATAAAACACGTCTATGATCGATTTTAGATCCTTTCTTATCTCTTTTGCTTTCATTTGTCTCCCATTATATATCATGGCTATTTGTGCTTGTTTATTGTATGCATTTTATTGGTTTGTGTCTATTAGGAAAATAAGTGTTCATCATTCCTTTGGTGCATCACCTGGTAGTTTAGTCATTTCTTATTTCTTATACTCTTTTATCCTTGTCTCCTTGGCAAGTTTTAGATTAGGTATAGAGATAGATCCTCTGAAAATCCTTACGTATGCACCTAAACAGAGGGATAAGGAACCAACCTTTGATATGGAGAACTTTTCCATTTTTGTGAGGTCCCACACCTTGGGAAAAGTTCAATGTTATGCAATCACACCAAATGACTCTGCCTTAGAAAATTAGACCTGTAGGACTCATTTGGGGGTGTTGTGATTTCGCACTAACAGTTTTGGCATGCCCAGTAGGACTAAGAAGTCTCCATCTTATTATAGTAGGGATTGATGTACACTTACTATGATTTTGGCTTTTAAGAAGCCTTAAAATTGTACATCTGGTGACTCCAAAAGAAACAAGTCTACTGGTTTCAGTAGCCCAAGCTTGGGAGATTCATGAGAAAAACCGGTCTAGAGCAAGGAAAGAAGGTATATTTGAATACTTGCGTCTATCCCCAGGAAGAGAAAGGAGAGGAAGAAGAGTTCAGAGGTCTCCATCTCCACCAAGCAGAACCTTATCAACACCTCCACCTGCAAGGCCTTTCTTTCAGTCTATAAGGATTCTTAGGCCAATTATAATGGCACAACCAAATCCATATGTCAACTTCACCGGTAGTAGTCCACTCGCCTTGAATGCACAAAACCCAGTTCTAATTGCATCATTAAAGAGCATCCCATTTTTCCCTAGGGAAAATCAAACTTCTCCTAGTGACCATGTCCAAGATATTGTAAATGTCTGTACAATCCACGAGATCCATGAGATGGACATTGTAGTCAAGTTGATCACCTCTTCATTCAAAGGGAAAGCTTCACAATGGTTCAGGAGTCTTGAAGTAGGATCTATCCAGAACTGGAACCAGTTGTGCATGGCTCTTCACAATCAGTTTGGGGAAAAAGGTGATAACTTGTCTTTGTTGGAGCAACTAACAACAATCCAGAGAGCCCTAAATGAGTAGCTAACAAACTTCAATCTCATATTCCAACGGACCTGGGATAGGATTCCAATAGTAGTAAAGCCCACTAATGAAGGTGCCTTCTTATACTTTCTTAGGGCTTTAAATTCTGATATTTCTCTGATGATTCAGTCAATAGGGGGCACTACATTACCTGCAGCCTATAGCCTCTCCATAGGGGCTTAGAACCATTTGATTTAAGCTGGAAAAATCACTCCTAGGCCATCCATGCCTCTATACCATGAGTTAGGAAGCCCAGATACTAGCCAAGCACCTACATTAGCTCTTATACCCACCCCCAAGAGTCAAAGCTCAACTAAAGCTTCCACTTCATCATCTAATACCTCTAAAGAGCTTCAGGAAGTGATGAAGCAACTTCAGAACTTTTGGAATGAGCTAGTGACCATCAAAAGACAACAAGCTCAGAGTTCCAGGCCATACCAGCCCCAGGCTCAATATCAAGCTAGACCCCAATATCAGTAGAATAGGCCACCACCTCAGACTGTAAACCAGAGCCAAAACCAAGGACAGTCCCAAGCTGTTAGACCTTTCAAGTCATATGATCCTAACATAGCTTCAACATCAAGAGCATTGGTCCCAGCACAAAACAATATGGCACATGAATATGATTAGTGCTTTCCATGTGATCAACCACATAACTAATCAACGTGCTTTAATGGTGCTCTAAATCAGGCCTTGATGGTGCAAACCAGTATGATGCCACGAGAACCTGACCAAGAGGAAGGTCAGCAACAAGGAGCTCAACAAGGTGGCCCCCGAAATGATACTATGTTTGTCAATTGGCAGGCTGAAGACTTCTATGGGATGAATCAGTCTCCTCCTCAAGGTGTGGCTGCCAACACACAGTCCAAAAGGAGAAATATTAGAGAAGGCCAACCACTAAATTCAGGTGACCCTCAAACTTCCATCACTCCACAAGGTCCTACTGCTCCAAGTACAACTCCCAACATACTGAACCAATCTAGACCACCTTCTAAACCCAGTCAGGCACCGGTTGTAATAACCCATGTGCAAGAAAAAAATGTGTCTGGGAAGGGGCAGCAAAAAGATAGCTCATTCAATATTATTGAGTAGATGAAAAGGACAAGTGTGAACATTTCACTATGGCGGAAGTCACTGCCATTAATAAAAGGCAGAGGGATCTATTGTAGACCCCCATGCATACAATTGGGAAGGGGTGTTGGCTAGATTTTTCACACCAGCTGAAAACCTAGGCAATCATGAGATAAATCGAGACCTCATTTAATCGGTGATGCTCTCATGTCAGATTTGTTGATATAAAATTGGTGCTAGTATCTGATATCTAGGGAGTTGTTACTTTAACTATTCAGCTCATGAACCATAGCTGTATCAGTCTGCAACAAGTAAGCAACTGTTTAAGAAAGGAAATATTTATAGAAGAAGGAAATAAGAAAACACATGGAAGAAATGGGGAAGATGTGCAACCCAATCAATAGATAACATATGTTGATTGCATGCACATAGAAGAAACCAATAAATATACAACCACAAAATTATAAGTAAAGGAAACTCCAGATCTAGATCTAAAATGGGCCACCAATTTTTGTAGAAGATCTAAGATAGAAAGCTAGAAACAAAATGCACCGTGACACAAAGTTCCCAAAGGAAACCTGGCTCCTTTATATTCCTTTGCTTCAAGTGGCTATCAGGGAGTTTCAGCACAAAGATCTGGAACACTAATGTTGCTTATAAATTCTATGATCATTAACCCGAAGGTTCTTCTTCTACTTATAGAATCAAAGAAGGGAAAGTACAAATGGAAAAATGAACTGAACTGAAACATAAATAAGAAGTAAAGATCTCATTCTAACAATCATCCTCCTCTAACTTAGATCCTGTAAGTGACACATCTATCACTTAACTAATAGAATTGTTCCACATAACTTAAAGCAATGGTTTCAAAACCAATAACTTTAAAGTTTTACAATTTCATCCGGGAACGTGGAAAATAGAAGAAGAAAGAATAGAAGAACAAAGTCATGTCAGCTGTAACATTTATATCTTCTTTTTGTTCTGATAATGAATATACTTGTCAAACATGTAATTTAGCAGAATTCCCATCTGTCTTAGCCACATCTTCCTTTTACATGTCCTGAACTGCAACAAGCCTTCGTTCAATACTCTGATACATGCTTCCACATCCTCCAAGCTCGGCCCAAACCTCACAATATCTGACTGCAGTGCCACCAGTCTGCTGATGGAATTCATCATGAAAGGCTTAGTAGCTCCATCAATTCTCCCCTACAACATCAGAAGAGACCCTTCCAGGGAATTAGGCACTCTCTTAGGAATGATCCGTGTGTATGAAGTAACATTCCCAACCACTTCCTCATGAGTGAAAGCAATGATATTGTCTGGAAAAGAGGATGCCATACTCTCAAGTGTCTGCATCCTCTACAACATAATTATGCAGATCTCCAAACAGAAAGATACATCAAACTCTAGCTGCTTCCCCTTCTCAACTGATCCATCAGGCACAATTTGTTCTAACCAACACTTCTCCCGGTAGCTTATTGATTTCAGCCAAAGTACTCAGGTTACTCTCAGCAACTGTGTTCCATATCTACTATGCTTGTCACCAGTTGTCTTCAGCTGATCTGTTGCATCTTTCATAACCTTCAAGCTTCGGCACCTCTCTGAGTTGTACAAAAGCTTGACGAATATTTTCTTTTCCATTCATCTTTAGCTTTACACCCACTTGTTGCTTGCATCTTCCATTTCCTGCATAGCTTGATCACTCACCATTCTGCGCTGAAATGGGATGAGTGAAGCTTTAGCAACCATGGCTAATGATCTCGCATAACTGAGATACCTACTTGCTGAAGTTCAAATTTCTCTGGCTCTCTTCTATTCCAAGCCTAAGGAATAGAGCATCTATCAAGAGTTTGTGTATCCTACTTCAATCCTTCTATAGTGGCTTAACCTATGAAGTACTCTGGTCACTGTTACGTCTTGGGGTTCCGTGAGCTCATCCTCTGATTCTTCCCTTTCGCCAAAACTGACGTCTCAGCAAACTTCTACCCGACTCCTCGATGATCATCCTTGAAGTTACCTTAGCAACTTTAGGTTTTCTAACTTTTCTACCTAGACTCGGGAGCAGCTGCAAGTCGTGTTCCTCCAAGTTCATTTCTACTCTAGCTTCTGGAACCAACTCACCGAAGTTAACCATTCTAAGAAATTACTTCTCAGAGAATGAGAAATTGCTTGAGTGTACTATTATCTCCCGCTCTGATTCCTCTCCATCAGAAACTACTACAGTGTAATGTGTCTACCATCCTCTGAATCATCCAAAGACAAAGCTCTTTCAAACTCTGCTATCTGAGCTTCAACTGTTTCTTCAGGATCAGGTGCTGAATGGAGTGGCTGAGGAGAGAAGATGAATGTTGCTGGATTCAACCTGAGGAATGACAGTGTCCTGCTAAAGTGCAACAATCGGTGAAGTACTGGATGTTGGAGAAGCCGAAACTAACGTCATAGCCGTGGAAGTGATCTTCTCCTTTGATTGAGACCTTCTGTGTACTTTCATCTTCTCAGGCTTTCTGTTGCTTTCTCCTTCATGCTTCCTCTCGAGGGAATCTCTTGCACCGAAGTTGCTCGTGAATTGATTCATCAATGCTTCATAAAGGCAGTATCCCTTCATCAGCAACCAATTTGAAGTATTCACCAGAATGGTGGCAGACCTTTCCTCAATCGTATGGCAGCCCCCTACGATCTCCTGAAGTACAACTCTATCTCCTCCCATTTGATGGTATGTGTCAATTAACACAATCCCATCATTATGGCAAAAATTCTCTTCAAAAGGGGCGCACTTTTCCTCTGGGTTGCACTTCTCTGCTTGTGAATTAATTAATTCATCCTTATGGCAGCCCCTGCTTATATAATCCTCATGATTCTATAATTAATTAATGCCTTTCCTATTCCTGACAATTAATTAATTAATAAGCTTCACTCTTCAAATGGGCCGCCTATTTTGTGCATGCTCATGGCTGCCATTAAATAAATTAAATTTATTTAATTTTAGACTTCTGCTTCGAGTTAACTCAAGCCTCACAGTATGCTTTGACCTTAGTCACTGAAAATAGAAATTAATTTAATCATTTAATACTTTAAAAAGTATTATTTCTCTCCCAAACGAGGTGCACTTTTTGACATGAAGGGGCTGCATTAAATAAATATTATTTATTTAATTTTAGAACAGTCTATTTCCAACTTCCTTTTGTCCATTTACCTCTGTTGACTTTTCCACAAGCCTGGGCGCCAAAATTGGAAGAGAAATTAATTAAATTAATTAATTTAAGGCTGCCTTTATTTTCCTAAAGGGGTTGCACTTTTTGACACAAAGGATTTCTATTTTTAAAAGTCACATGATAATGAGAATATTTACCCTGCAAGGCAGCCCTGAAAATCCCATGATTCACGTAAGTGATTTTACTTTCATAATGGGATTATTTACCCTACAAGGCAGGCAATAAAATCTCATGATTCACTTAAGTGATTTTTCTTTTATTCCACACTGGGAATTTTTACCCTGCAAGGCAGGTAAGAAATTCCCACCTGCATGCTGCCTCTAATTTTCCCATTGTGACTTAAGTGGCGTTGCTCCCATGGAAAAAAGTACCCTGCTAGGCAGGTATAAAATCCCCACCTGCCTGCTACTTTCAAAAATCTCATGATCCACTTCAAACCCCCTTATTCCAAAAATGCAGCTAGCCCAAAAGGAGCTTTTTGGTGCACGACTTCATCTTTTCCAAGAGAACCAAACCTCCGATGGAAAATTCCTTCTGGCACAACGTGCATATGTGATCTCCAGATACTCCAGGACAAGAATCAGGCCAAACCGGCAAAGGAATTAATCCAGAGAAATTTCACAGAAAACGAAACGAGAAAACACAAAAAACACAAAACGTTGCCAGAAGTCACAAATAAAGCCCAGGATTCATTCATGATTAAAACCCTACTGGTATATGGGAATAATGACAAGTACGATCACAACAGGGTTAAACCGGAGCACAAATTGCCTCAAATGGGGCTTAAAATAATTAAATACAAATTTTCCGCTGGCAAACCCCAACGACAGAATAAAATAATTTTGGGCATCTGGGTATTTGGTGAAAATGGCTAATATGGATCCTTGGGAATATCTTGACATAATACAAGAACTTTCTGGCAATAAAAACACAAAACAACCCATTATTTTAAAAGTATGAATTTTTTTGAATAGGGTAGTCTCATATTTCAGGCTGAAATCTGGAGACACCAAGTTCAAACCACCCCCCTAACCAGTAAGAGAGAGTGCTTGCCAATGCAGTTCAACTAGGGAGAAACCATGGAGAACAACAAGGTAAAAACATGAGACCTCCTCCAAACTATGTCTCATTGATTATTGGAGACAAATTGGTGCACAATTGTATGATTGATTCTGGGGCTAGTAATTCTATGATGCCCAAACAAATAGTTGATCAATTTGGTCTCCAATATGAACTCATCTCTAGAGGAGGGACAATAGTGACTACTGTGGGAATCATCAAAGATCTGAGTCTCACCCTAGACAATTGCCCTAATGTGATTGTTTTGCAAAAACGTCAATTATAGATTTGTCACCACATTTTGCTTTGTGTCTATCCAGGGATTTCACTGCCAAAATTGGGGGCTACCTATATGCTGATTGGTCACATATGCTCTTTAGAAAAAGGTATGGAGCGAAGGCCACAATCAGATCTGAACCTATTGTTGATTATCATATTGAATCCTATGTGCCTAGCCCAATCAACGTCAACTGCTCAGCTTTTAATCAAGAGGACCTCCTAAGCACTTCTGAAGCAAATACCAAGGTGGGATGTATCCCAGACTTGACTCTTGATGATTGGACCAACAAAAGTCATGCTTTTGACCCCTATATGGAGATGGAAGAATCTGAGCTAGGTGTCTACTACCTACATGAAGAGAACCACCCTCTTCCTAACCTAATTAAGCCAGAATGCAAGGATGGCAATGAGGTATGGCAATTGTTCTTTGATGGCTCAAGGAGTAGACAAGGAGCTGGAGGAGGAGCCATGATTGTGTCCCCCAGAGGTATGAGATATTATTCAGCCTTCAGATTCCAGTTTGTTTGCTCAAATAACACTGCTGAATACGAGGCTTTAGTCCAAGGTCTTCATTAGGCAAGGAAGCTGGGAATCAAGAACTTGCAAGTATTCGGTGACAGTGATCTGGTTGCCAATCAAGTCAAAGGACTAAATGTTGTCAAAAATGACCTGCTCAAGAACTACAAGAGTAGGGTATGGGATCTCATGGAGGATTTCGAGGCCTTCAGTATTGTGTCCATACCTAGGAAGGAGAATGAAGCTGCTGACAGACTTATAGCAGTCGGGGCAACGTTTGATGTGGTTGACAACATCAAAAGAGACAGAGAACAACCACATATCCATGTGGTTGTGAGGCCAGCAGTGCCAGATAATAATACATGTTGGCAGGTGTTTGAGAATGATCAACAAATCATTAACTTTCTACAAGAAGAATCTGAATTCTTAGCTATAAACCAGAGCAGACTAGAGCAGTAGTACAAGAATCAGATAGTACAGTTGCATACAAACAAGCTTCCCAAAGGCATAGTGACACTGGAATCTATTTTCAATCCTAATGATCAATTCAGAAAGGAGAAGGCTAACATGCATATCAAAGGAGAAGATTCAGAGTCAATCCCAGTTGGAGAAGACAAAACACTTCAAATTGGCAAGGTGGCCACCGAGCAAGAAAGGTATGAATTCATACAACTTTGCCAAGAATTTCCTGATGTGTTTGCTTAGAGTTATGAAGACCTAAGAGGGTTCAATCCAAAGCTAGCACAACACACAATCGAACTAGATCCAGCTGCTCAGCCCATCATGTAGAAGTAGAGACCAGTCAACCCACATATAGAGCCTCTGATGAAGAAGGAGTTGAACAAACTGATAGAGGAAAGCATCATATTTCCAATCAAAAACTCAAGATGGGTTGTAAATATAGTCCCAGTTAGGAAGAAAAATGGAGAAAGTAGGTTGTGTGTTGACTTCAGGGATTTTAACAGAGCCTCCCTCAAAGACCACTACCCACTCCCTTCAATTGAGCAGATCTTGCAAGTAGTGTCTAGGTCAGAAAGGTTCTTCCTCCTAGATGGCTACTCAGGGTACAACTAGATCATGGTGAAAGAAGATGATCAATTCAAAACATCTTTCACTACCAAATGGGGCACCTATGCTTACAAGAAAATGTTGTTTGGATTATCCAACATCGGAGCCACTTTTCAAAGGGCAATGGATATGGCATTCAAGGTGTTGATCAACAAAATAGTGTTGATCTATCTGGATGACATTACAGTGTTTTCCAAGAATGCAACAGACCACCTTTCCCATCTAAGGTAGGTGTTCCAATGATGTAGAATTTTTGGGGTGTCACTGAACCCCAAAAAATGCATATTCTTGACCCATGAAGGCAAGCTTCTAGACCATATCGTATCAAAGGAAGGATTGACAATTGACCCAGAAAGAGTTCAAGCAATAAGAGCATTGCCATTGCCAAGTCACAAGAAGGCTCTTCAAAGCTTCTTGGGAAAAATCAATTTTGTCCGTAGGTTTGTTCCAAACTTTGTTGCCTTTGTTAAGCCAATAACATTGATGTTGAAGAAGAGCTTAACATTCAGGTGGACATCTGAAGGAAAAGCAAGTTTTGAGGCTATCAAAGAAGCCATATCACAAGCCCCAACTCTTGTGAACCCATATTTTTCCAAAGACTTCATATTATATGCCTTTGGTGGCAGCAACACAATTTCTGTAATCTTGGTGCAGCAGAACAAAGAAAGTACAGAATAGCCAATTGCTTTCTTTAGCCAAAGTCTCAAAGATTATGAGGTGAGGTACTCCTTCATTGAGAAGTAGGTCATGGTAGAAATCAGAGGATTAAATAAGTTTAAGCATTTGGTTTCAAACAACAAAATCCAACTATTGGTCTCCCATGCAGGAGTTAAAGAATTCCTTCTCAACAAAGACCTTGAATGAAAAGCACACAGGATGGATCACCTGTGTCATGGAATATGACATTGAGATCAAGGTCACCAAGCTAGTCCATGGGAAGGGGTTGTGTGAACAACTAGCCTCAGGTCAGCAAGATGAAACAGACAGTGAAAAGGAGGTTGTTCTTGTTCTACAAGATGATCAAGAAGAAGGGAGAGATGATGTACCTGCTCCTTGTTGGACCCAAGACATAGTGCACTTCCTTCAAATAGGCATGTGTCCTCATGGGATGGGTAAAGAAAAAAGGATACATTTCAGGTTACAGGCCATCCCATATGTTCTTATCGATGATGTCATGTTCAAAAGAGACATCAATGGCATTCTACTGAGATGCATTGAGACAGATCAGGTGGAGGGAGTGCTACAAGAATTCCATGTTGAAGCAGCTGGAGGCCATTTTTCTCCAATAGTGACAACACTCAAAATCATGAAAGTAGGATATTATTGGCCCAGAGTGTTTAGTGACTTCTACACATGGATCAAAAGGTGCAAGAATTGTGCAATTTTCAAAGGCAAGGAAAGGCTAGCAGCACTTCCATTGCACCCAATCTCAGTCGACCAACCTTTCATGCAATGGGGATTGGACTTCATTGGAGTCATCAATCCAAACTCAAGCCAAGGTCACAAATGGATCCTGACAGTGACAGATTATTTTACCAAATGGACCGAGGCAGTGGCACTCAAGGAAGCAAATGAGTCTAGTATCTTGGATTTCTATGAAGGGATAGTGACCATATTTGGAGTGCCAGCCACCATCATATCAGATAATGCATTAGCATTCATAGGTTCCAAAATCACAGGATGGGCTGTTAAGAATGGGACTTATTTGAGTACTTCATCAAACTATTACCCTCAAGGTAATGGCCAGGCTAAGTCCACAAACAAAAACCTGCTAAAGATCATCAGAAGAACTAAAAGTAGCAATGTTTTCCAATTGTCTACATTGGAGGGTGAAGAGTTGCAAATTCTAGTAAATGGGATCTATCTTAAGCACTGCTACTAAAAGGGGAGTTCTCACCCTATACATATTAGTTTTGTTTTCTCTTTCCTCTGAGTTCTTATGTAGATTGTCTTGTTGTAGTGTAGATTGCTTTTATCCTAAGCGCTTTGCACACTCTGCATGTTCCATGTGGAGCATGTATGCTTTCAAATTTTGTATATAGTGTGGTGATCTATTTTGTGGTTCTTTTGTGCAGTCCATTCTAAGAGATAGATGAAGCCTTGGGTTAAAACAATTTTCTACTCTTAGAAACCTTCATTTCGATATTTCTTATGAAAATTGGGAGTGCAAGCAGTCGGGCTAGTGAATCAGAGGAAAAATTAGTATCAGACTGTCTTTCTCGACTCCATGCCCAACGGATACGACAAGGCAATTGGTCTTTTCATCTAGCAGGTAAATACCCCTGTGAGTCACCAAATTGTTATCCATATTTCACCCCCGTGCCAAATATTGGATCGACCACGATCCCGCATAAGAGGAAACATAGTCAAAAGGCAGACAGAAAAGGCTTCAAAATTGGCTAAGGATAAAGGTGTAAGCGGAGAATGCCAAGTGTCAGTATGGCATTGATTCAAGGGGTGAATAGAGAAAAGGTTTCTAAATGAGTGCCAGACTGATGCGTGTCCCAGAGGAAAGTGGGGCATCGGGGGAAAAGTTGATTCTTTTCCCCCTTGTTATCTCAAAAGGGGTAAAAGTTGCAAAATGGCCCGCAACTCTGCCCAAGGAAAAAGTCAGCGTTAGAACCCGAGTCAAAGTCAAGCGGAGAATCGGAGGAAAGGGAAAAAGATAAATTGCGGACCCATAGGCCAGATTTTTGTTCCAATCTGGCTGCCACGTGTCCCATATCAAAAGGGGACCCATTTTTCAAGTTGTTTTCCCGCCCTCCTATACGGACCCGATACAAACTTTGAAGGGGCATATCTTTCGACTCAAGGCTTGAAATATTGCAAATTTGATGCCGTTGGAAAGATCTCAACCTCACCCATGCCATGGAGGTTTGAAACTTTAATTTTGAGGAGGTTAGATGAAGAAAAATGGAGGAAACGTCTTCAGGATTTCAATGCAGGATCTTCTTGCCTCAACAACTAGATCAGATTTGATCTGTTTCGTCGTTTCCTCTTCCTTCAAGGCACTGAACCAAGGATTGATGCAGTAAAGACGGATTTGGGGGAGAGATTTCATCAGAGGCATTAACAGCGGTGGTTGAGCTTCAACCTACTTTTCCTGCTTCTCTCTCTCTTCTTCTTTCAGGTTGAATCTATAAATACGGGGGCATGATTCATTGTAAAGGGTTGGACATTCTTTGTTTTGCAGGCTCCCTTCTCCTCTTAGCAAAGGGATTTGTGGGGTTCAGGCCTTCCATCAAAAATTACATTACGTTTATGCCTCTTTGCTACTTTTTAATGAACAAAATCAATCTACAGAGCAATAAAACATGTCTGTGATCGATTTTAGATCCTTTCTTGTCTCTTTTTCTTTCATCTGGTCTCCCATTATATATCTGGCTATTTGTGCTTATTTATTGTATGCATTTTGTTGGTTTGTGTCTATTAGCAAAATAAGTGTTCATCATTCCTTTGGTGCATCACCTGGTAGTTTAGTCATTTCTTATTTCCTACACTCTTTTATCCTTGTCTCCTTAGCAAGTTTTAGATTAGGTATAGAGATAGATCCTCTGAAAATCCTTACGTATGCACCTAAATAGAGGGATAAGGAACCAACCTTTGATTTGGAGAGTTTTTCCATTTTTGCAAGGTCTCATGCCTTGGGAAAACTTCAATGTTATGCAATCACACCAAATGACTCTGCCTTAGAAAAGTAGACCTATATAACTCATTTGGGGGTGCTGTGATTTCACACTAACAATATGGTGTACAGATTGCGAGGTAGAAGGACATACTAAGGATAGTTTCCCTCGTAAATTAGTGTGTGCCATGTTACTAAATTGTGATATCTGTCACTTAGACCATGATTCAAGTAGGTTCCCTTTGTTGCATCGTGTGATCTACAAGAATGTGTTTTCTTACTGTAAGACTATAAGTCATACACTCATGACACAAAGAACTGTAGATTGATTGATCAAATTCATGTGGCTATTGAGATTGGTGTGTGTCGGATTAGTATCACAAATAGCTCTAAGGAACAAGGTGAACATCATAATCGTAATCATAATAAAGGGCTCTCTGATTGAGGTGGCAGAGGTAGAGGTTACCACAGAGGATTCAAAGGTTGAGGTCTCGGTGGTGGAAGAAGTGACTTCCCTCATGGAACTTTTTTTACTTACGGATCACCTGATCATTACAGGTGTAAGTTCCCTCAGAACTCAGTTTGTTCATGGTGTGGAAAGCAACATAAGTTTGAGGAATGCATGGATGTATACGATCACATGAGCAAGAACTATAAGAAGAATGATAAGGGTGTGAGAGTGATTAAAGTACAATGCGCTATGGGAGATTAGTGGATGCCAAAGTTAACACTTGATCTAGAGATGATACATGTGTTGGTGACTACATGCGCTGAGGCTACGCACTCTCGTGAGGTTTCGAAGTGGAAGCCTATTATTACAAAGCAGGAGGTGATATATGCAAAGTATCCAGATCTTTCCCATCAAAAGGAGATTTATCAAGAAACAATGGATGTCATTAGATATTTGTAGGGTGAAATTCAAGGCTTAAAGGAACAAGCGTGTGTGATGGAACGTGCAAAAAAGGTTGAGCTTCCATAGATGGATGTAGATGGCCTAAAGGAGGTATGTAAGATGTTGTGTCAAGAGAATACCATTCCACTGTTAGGTGAATGGTTGAGAGAGAAAGTACCATGCACTAGACCTAAGCACGAGAGATAAATATTGCATGTTAATTTACCTCCTCACAGTCATGAATATGATAAGGAAATTACATTGAATGCAATTGTTGATGGGTGGATCTTAAGTTATATGATGATTTATATAGGTGAAAAAGTTAATGTACTCACCTTAGATGCTTGGAATAAGATGGGGAGACCACCATTGCATCCCTCCTCAAATGTGTTGTACATGGCGAACAAAACGAGAGCTAATCCTATTAGAGTGTTAAAGGATGCCACTATTATAATTCAGGGGGAAAGTTAGCTAGGGAGTTTTTAAGTATTGGATCTCAATGAGGCAGATAGTTTCCTTATGTTACTTGGGCACCCTTCGTGTTATGCAAATAATGTTGATCTACGCTTTAACAAAGGATACATCAGTTTTAAGAATAAGGAAGAACATGTAATTATTCCCTTGATAGATGCAAAGGTTGCACCATATGTAGATCCCTTGAGTGAAGAATATCTGAATAGGATATATGTGTGCACATTTAGAGACCTGTAGTGCTTGAGCCATCTAAAGAAGGTGTTATTTAGTGGGATGATGCTCAATATATGAGTGATATAACCAGCGTAGCCTATGACAACTGGGCACATGGAATGTATGAAATTGTCGAGTGGGAGATGAAAAGTATAGTTACTCACGTTATCAGGTTGTGCACTGTTATGTGCTTGGGTAACAACCAAGTACCAAGGTACATTGGTGAAGGAAATCACGACATAAATCTGTGCACTATGGAAGCTCAGTGGAAGAATGAAAGAGATAGATGAAATATTCTAGTATATGCCTTGCGTGGGACAGTAGCACACCAGTGGATTATACACAAAGATAATATTTTAGAATGTTGCGAAGTTAGAATCACTTTCTCTACCATATTTCTAAAGAGTAATGCACCTACTAAAACATGTGAATTTCATGGGAAGTCCCCTGCCTCACATCACGTTCAGTGATAGTGAGAGACTCTAGATGGAGGGATAGGAGGCTCTACCACCCTCTCTGTGGGTACATGAGTTATGCTTCACATTACGTGGCTACGTGCGCATGGTATGTCTATGCAAAATTGAATAGGGAAACATGGAATTGGCATGAAATTACTACAGGTATTATCTAGACCTTTGACTATTTTTCTACTAAACCTCCAGTGAATGAAGCATTACAGTTTATGAACTACCTTACTATGGGATATAGTGCAAAGGCTGAGGAGCTCATTTAAGAGTTTTTAGGTGAGCCAAACTTAGAGGCGTGCTTTGATGAAGAAGAGATAGATGAAGAATAGCTTGGGCATGCCTGGTTAGAGAAAGAGAAGGGTAAGCTAGTTTACATGATTGAAGATGAGGAAGTTGAGAATCTAGATGTTGATCACATTGATGGTACACGTGAGGTCTTATAAATTGCATATGAGAAGGTGCACACGTATCATGAGCCCATGAAAAGAAAGAAGGTCAACATTGAAATTGATGCAGAGCCTAAGGAGGCCATTATTGGTGACTATTGGTCTGAACAAGAGGTTGTAAAGATAATTGAACTTCTACATGAATTTTAAGACTTATTTCTTAGAGGCTATCATGAGTTAAAGGGAGGCTATCAAGTTAAAGAAAGGTACATGCCTAGTTAGCAAGAGGCTCTACAGGATGAATCTGAATATGTCATTAAAGTAAAAGAAGAGATTGATAAATGCTAGAATTTGGAATCATTGAGCCCATTGAGGAGTCAAAGTGGGTTAGCCCTATGGTAATAAGCATTAAAAAGATGGTAGGATAAGGATATGTGTGGATTACAAGGAGTTGAATGATGCTCGTTTGATATACCCTTTCTCATACCTTTTACAAAGGAGATCTTAGACGGTGTTATAGGGCATGAAATATACTCATTTACTGATGGATTCTCTGGTTATCATCAAGTGCGGATTTCTAAAGAAGATCGGGAAAATATAACTTTCACCACTGAATGGGGAAGCTTTACGTACACAGTTATGTCTTTCGGATTGAAGAATGCACCTGCAGTATTTTGGCACATTATTGTGCAAGTATTTCAAGAATTCATTCATAAGTTTTTACAAGTCTACTTGGATGATTGGACTGTATATGGGTTAGTAAAGGACCACTGTGAAAATTTAAGACTTATGTTCTAGAGGTGTTGAAAGTTAAACATCTCTCTCAACATTAAGAAGTGCATCTTTGTTACACCCTTTAGGACTTTCCTGGGACACATCATATGTAAAGAAGGCTTGTTGGTAGATCTTGCTAGGGTCACCATTATTCTGGGATTAGAGGAGCCTACCAATCATAGTGTTTCACTGAATTGTTGCAGATAATGAAACTGATTGTGTGAGCTTCCCTTTGGCTAGGAGGAACTACCTATGATGCAAAGTAAGACCACAAGATACAGTTAATAGAAAAGGTTAGTGGATTTCTTAGCGTGAGCTAGATCTAGGAAGTGTGATACTTCCTCACCGGTTGTCAATCCACTGATATATAACTCAATATAAAATAACTCAATATGCAAATAAAAAATCTAATGCTAGTGTTCTTATTTAGGTATCTCAGATTACTATCAGTGTCAATCTAATTAAATGCTTAATAATCTAACTGGTCAAGGTCTTGGGTTAGGTAGTAGGTTATGTAGGTGGTCTAATGGTCACAGACAGGGTCTGAGTAACATATGGTGTAGTTTGGGTTGATTTTGGATGATTAGGAAGTTTGTTGGTTTAAGGCAGTTTACCAAGCACAGAGACCAACGTCAGTTAGGGTGTGACCGATGACAGTTCAAGATAACCGATATTAGTTACTGTAGATAATAGCAGAATGTCAAAAGTGGGTGTCTAGGCTCTCTTTGTGTCTGCACAAATAGTGGGAATGTTTATGCTGAGGTTGTAGGTGGGGTATTAGGTTTGGGTGAGTTTTTGTGAGTTTTGGGGGCTGTTAGGGGAGGTTTAGTGAAAGTTGATAGGAGACACAGTAACTGACATCATTCGGGGGACTAGTGGTGATGAAGAGGAGAAATCGATGACAGTTAAGGTAACCGGCATCGGTAGGGGTGAAATGGTAGTAGTTAAATAAACCTAGTTTTTGGACTTCTCTTTGATTACACAGAGAATGGAGGGAGGATGGTTGGGTTCGTGATAAAGTCAGGAAGACTCAAGGATGCCTAAAGATCAAATACGAGAGTTAGAAGGTTGTGGGTAGTATGTTGGGTAGATTAGTAAAAGGTGGGATGGAGGAATGCAAGAAAGAACACAATCTAATAACAAAAGATAAAGAACCTATTAATTTAAGTAAGTATCGAATGATGTAAATCAAATACACTTACTTGTATTTTCAGGTTTGGTTGGTGAAGGATGGCAATGGTTGATCCATGAAGAATTCTATGGTTAGTGCCGCGACAGTAGTTCTCAGAGTTCTCCCGTGAATGCTAATGCCTTTGGATGAGTCTCAAGTGCTTGTTTGAGCCTGTGATTGAGTGTATTCCATTGTTTGGATGTTGAGAAGACTCTGGTTCGTGTTTGAATGCAAGAGATCTCTCAAAACTTAGAATAACCAACCTCAGTAAAAGGTTACAAAATTGTATATAAGGTAACTGATGACGGTTAGGGTGATCGACGTTGGTTGAGGGTTAACAGGCATCGGTTAAGGTGAGAAATCCTAGGTTTGCCAAAAATAGGCAAATCTTGCTATTTTTGGTGTGCTTTGATTGTCAATCTGGGTCTCAAGTGAGGGTTAACACTTAGATAAGCAAGAGTATTGTTGGAGAAGAAATAGGACTTTAATTTTAGGTTTAGACTAAGTCCTAGTTGGTTAAGATAAGTGGAGACTCAGTCTTAGCTATTTAATAGACTAAGCATGAGTCCATGATGAGGTGTCTAGGTGATGTGGCTAGGTGAGGTGTAAATTAATTTAATTAAAGTAATTAAATTAATTAATAGTGTGAGGATGAGCATTAATTCAATTATAAGTAATTAAATTAAAATGAATGTGAGGTAAGGGGTCATGGTTAGGTGAATATGTTATGTTAATTAATAAAAGGGAACCAAGGGGAGTGTGACCCAAATTTGGTGTCTACATTTGCCCCTTTTTGTCGCGTAGCTTGTATTGGTAAGTGATGCTGACAAAAATAGGAAGTGGTTACCCCAAATATAGGTGAGAGTGGGATTGCCCCAAGTAGGGCTAAAGGTGAGGTTGCCCCAAGTGTGGGTAGAGGTGATCCCCCTCAAATCAGGAGTTGATGAGGTGTTAGATGGAGTCGGGGAGTGGTTTGATAAATGGGTAAGTGATGAAAGTGAGGGTAGGTGGGTTGTAGGTAAGGGTAGGGTCACTATGGGTAATGGGTAAGGGTCAGATTGGGTAATAGGTAAGGGTCATATTGGGTAATGGGTAATGGGCATATTGGGTAATAGGTAATGGCAATCAAATGCGCGCACATGTATAGATTATGATATGGTACCAGGTGGAAGAGATTTCAAACTCTACATCATCCAAGGTCGATAGGTTATCCAAATGAGGTTGAAGTGATTCAGGCATCAAGGATACAAGATATGGTCGGAAACACAACTTAGGTTAGGTGTAGGAACGTTTAGGTATGATCCGGTACACCAAAGGTTTGGTCGGGATAAACATCATGATAATAAGAAAGGTAAGGTAATTAGGCTAAACAACATGGATAACAACATCGCAAGGTATAACAAGTACATGAAGTCAATCATCACCAAAAGGTGGTTCAAATTTGGGTATGTTGAGTAGGGCACATGTAAGGCCGAGGTATATGTAAAGAACAAGTCCCTAAACATAGTTAAGGAAATGTACTTGTTTTTAATTTCCATTGTTATTGTGTATTGATGGAAACTAGGTGAATTAGGCATGATTGTGTTGAGGTCATGTATGCATGATTGAGTTTAGGTTAGTTAGGCATGGTGGAGTTTAGGTCAGTTAGACATGGTTGAGTTTAGGTAATGTAGGCATGATGGAGTCAAGGTGAGTTAGGTAGTTGAGGTCATGTAGGCATGATGGAGTCAGGTATAGGCATGATGGAGTCTAGGTGAGTTAGGCATGATTTGGTCATGTTTTTGGGTTTGATTTGATTTCCAAGTGATTGATAGTATGTATGTATGTTGTGGTGTAAATTTCCAAATATTTAGTGTCATGGAAATGTGAAATGATGGATTGGATGTTTTGATGATGTGATAAAATGGTATGTATGCATGTTTGTTGTGTGTTTAATTTCCCAGTTTTGTGTAAAATAGAAAACTAAGGTAGCATGTGAATAGAAAAGGTGGAAAATTTGTTAGGGTAAAGAGTGTCCGATCTAACCTCCAAGGGCCCCATGCCCTCAGAGTGTTGCCTACATAGCCCTAGCGAAAAGGGGCCTCATGCCGATGTAGTTCTCCCGTAAGATAGGGAAGAATGTGATGAGTTAGAGGGATGGGTTGGTAGGTTGTAGGCATGATTGAATATAGGTTAGTTAGGCATGGTTGAGTTTAGGTCATTTAGGCATGGTTGAATTGAGGTCGTTTAGGTATGGTTGAATTTAGGTGTTGAAGGCATGTTCCTGTATAGGATAATCAAAAATTAATGAAGAAGGTGATTGGTAAGAGGTGACAAAAATGCCTCTTAATTGACAACAACCATAACAAGTCTATTATACCAAATATGGGCTTATAAACGTAATACCATAAAGGCATTGCATGATTGACCATTCTAAGGGTGAAGAAAGTCACGTGATCATGAAATGTCACATTTGCGGCACGTCCCTTGAGCGGGCAGGAAATTAGGGTGAAAAGACAATGAGGTGAAAACAATTTGGTTTTAGCATAACCTAGTGTGAGATAACATGCCTATTTGGCAAGAGACCCAAGATCAAAATAGGCGAGTCCATGATGAAAAAGTTATCTTTTTCTTTTTGCTTTTGTTTTTATAGATTGATCAATGTGGGACTATATGGGATGAGTAGATTATCTCCTTGAGGTCTTCATGAAGTTGATCAATGCGAGAAGCTTCTAAATATTTTATTTTATTTTTTGCAAGAATAGTCTTCTTTTTATGATAGACTATGTACAATATGGCTAGCTTTGTATAGTTGTCCTTCGAGGGAGCAATCTATTTATAGTAGCGAGATAGAAAGAGTAGATGTCCTTTTTGAGGGAGTCATCTTTTTGCTGGAAGTTTGACTCAAGGAGTTGAATCCCATTTTACTTTTGAAAATGTTTTATTTTGGACTTTTAGGTCATGGACAAGACTATAGAGAAAGATAGGCTCTTTTGTTGAAGATAAAATCATAGCACACAAAGGTTAATTATGAAAGAGAGGGTTTAAGGAATGAATGACCATGGGATTCCATCTTGAAAAAGATGAAAAGTATAAAAGGAACGATAACCAGATCGTACCAAGCCAAGAACACAGATGCTAATCAAACACCACGATCAATAAGATGAAAGCAATTCACCAGAATAACTTTACATAAAACCTTTGCAAACAAATGAGCAACAATATCATATATTATTGTGGAACTCAATGAAATATGATGAGAATGGGCCTTACTTATATAGGCAAGGAATAACAATCTAAGAACCAGTCAAGGTCGTAGATCAAGCCATAAATCATGGAAAGAACTAGTCATCAAAGAACTAGTCAAGTCCATAGATTTATGAGAGAACTAGACATCAAGGATCTAGTCAATACCATAGATCTAGGAAAGAACTAGTCAATACCATAGATCAAGGAAAGAACTATACCTAACAACTAGATAATATCTCCTAATATCTAAATAAATAAAAAGAAATATCCACACACATAAGTGGGTGAGGATAAATACAATAAAGGTAAATAAAGTACCTAGGTGAACATGAGCTAAGGTAAATACCTACTCTAACACCCCCCCTCAAGTGAAGCTAGGGGCCAAAATAGAAGTGGCATGTCCACAGTATGAGTCCTGACAACTAGGCCTGATGAGGTACTCATGTACAATATATCCATGAAGAAATCTCGAACCAAAAGAAGGAAAGAATCCTGCTAGAAGGAAAGAGAAAGAAGAAGAAGAAGAAGGAAGATGTTCTCACGAACACCCCCCAAGAACAACTTCTGAAACCCCAAGCATTCCATGCAACTCAAGGTAGCGAGGTGATGCAAAAGGCTTCGTAAAGATGTCTGCAACCTGTTGCTGAGTCAGAATGTACTCCAAGCAAAGAACTCCATCCTGAATGTGCTGACGAATGAAGTGGATGTGTATCTCAATATGCTTGGTCTGCTGGTGCTCAACTGGGTTGCGAGAAATGTGAATTGCACTTTGGTTGTCACACCAAAGTACAGTCGGTGAATCCTGTGGGAATCCAAACTCTGTCAATAACTGGCGAAGCCAAAGAATCTGCTGACTTGCTGTAACTGCTGCCCTGTACTCTACCTCTGAAGATGAAAGTGCAATAGCCTGTTGCTTTTTGCACGCCCAAGCAACTGGAGAAGAACCAAGACAAAAAAAGATAGCCAGAAGTGGAACACCTGTCATCAATAGAACCTACCCAATCTGAATCTGTATACCCAACCAACTGAGTAGAACCCCTAGTGTAGTGTAGGCCAAAGTGGGAAGTGCCATGCAAATAATGCAAAATCCTTTTAGCAGCCTGCCAGTGACTACTATGAGGAGAATGTGCAAACTGAGATACAAGCCCTACTGCAAATGAAATATCAGGGTGAGTATGGGTCAAGTACATGAGACTCCCAACCAACTACCTATACAATGTAGGATCACAAAGTGGTGTGGTACATGTGGATGTAAGAGTAACTCCAGACTGAAAAGGAGATGGACTTGGCTTGCAATCAGCCATATCAAAGTGCCTAAGAAGATCATGGGTGTACTTTTGCTGACTCAAATGAATCCCTGAATCTATCTGAGAAATCTGCAAACCAAGGAAATAATGCAATAGCCCAAGATCTGTCATGTCAAACTATGTAGAAAGAGCCCTCTGAATACTCTGAATGTGGGAAGAAGAGCTGCCAGTAAGTAACAGATCATCAACATACAAGACAAGTATCACAATATCCTCACCAACATGTTGGAGATACACTGTATGATCGGAGTGGAAATGAACAAAACCAGTAGATAGAAGAAAAGAATCCATCTTCTCATACCAAGCCCGAGGGGCTTGTTTGAGACCATAGAGAGACCTTCGGAGCCTACAAACAAGAGAAGAATCCTGAACAAATCCAGCCGGCTGCTCCATGTATATTTCCTCTTGTAGATCTCCATGTAAGAAGGCACTCTTCACATCCATCTGGTATACGGGCCACCCCTGTGATGCAGCAATAGCAAGTACAAGGCATACAAAATCCATCTTGGCAACGGGTGCAAAAGTCTCAGAGTAATCAATACCTTCAACTTGTGAAAAACCCTTTGCAACAAGATGAGCCTTATACTTGTCAATGGACCCATCAGCTGTGTATTTGGTTTGGTATACCCACTTACACCTAACCATCTTTCTTCCTTTAGGAAGAGATACCAAATCCCAAGTATGATTCTTCATCAAAGAAGAATACTCAGCTGTCATCGCATCATCCCACTCGGTATCCCATGAGCCTTTGAAAAAGACTGTGGATCCTTAGAAATTGCCTGACACAAAAGTCCAGAACCTGTAGAATGTGCGTGATGATGCCTAGTGGGTGGAAGATCCTCTATGAAAGGTGTTGCCTCAGAAACTGTAGTATGAGCCCACTTAGGCATAGTGACAACATCAGTGGGAATAGGATCCTCAATGGCATCTATAACCTCCTCATCAATCTCCTCAAAGAAAGGATCCTCAAGATGAGATGAAGAAGAAGAAGGAATGGAAGAAGATGAAGATTCCTGAGGAGTGAAGTGCTCATCAAACTGAACATGTGTTTGAAAAAGAACATCATGTGTATCAGGATCTAAAAGATGATAAGCTCTCATGTCCTCACAATACCCTACAAAGATCAAGGGTTTACTCTTCTTATCCAAAGCTTTCCTTTTCTTCTTTGGCACAAAGGCCCAAGCATGGCTCCCAAAGACTCGAAAAAATGAGACATCTGGCTTAGTGTTGGACCAAGCTTCCTCTGGAGTCAAATGCTCAAGTGCTCTGTGTGGTGTGTGATTCTGAATATAGTTAGCACAATTAACTGCTTCTGCCCAATAGATAGGAGGTATATCTCTAGAATGCATCATACAGTTAGCCATTTCCTTCAAAGTTCTATTCTTCCTTTCTGCTAATCCATTCTGTTGTGGAGTATGAGGAACAAAATGCTGGTGAATAATGCCTTGAGTTGCCAAAAATTCAGAAAACTCATTGCTGAAGTACTCCCCCCATTATCAGTGTGAAGGTTCTTTATGCTACTAGAAGATTGTTTCTCGACCAAAGCCTTGAAGAATTTGAAGTGTGAAAAAACATCACTTTTGTACTTGAGAAAATAAACCCAAGTACGCCTCGAGAAATTATCAATAAATGTAAGTGCATACTTAGCTCCATTGAAAGATGGGGTAGGAAAAACCATCAAGTCACTATGCACAAGCTCAAGTGGTGAAGAAGCTCTCTTAGAAAAATTCTTAGGAAAAGGATCTTGGTGTTGTTTCCCTAATGCACAACCATGACAAACTCCCTCAAGACAAGAAACTCTAGGAAGACCATCTACCATACCATGAGTGCTCAACTCCTTCAAATATCTGTAATTGAGATGTCCAAATCTTTCATGCCAAAGCTTACTCTCTGAATCTGCATGAGAAACCAATCCTGTCCCTATAGAAGAAGTGTCATCAAAACCCTCAAAGTGATATAGTCTAGAACTATGATCAACAATACCCTGAGCAACAAGTGAATAAGGCTCCAACAAAGTTCTTACTTCTGCCCCATGTGGTGTAAAAGTCACTATTTTCCCTTGACCAGAATGACAAATTTGATATACAGAAAGCAAATTTGTAGTGATGTTAGGAACATATAGTGCATCTTGGATATTGCCACCATCAAGTTGTATATCACCTTTTCCCTCAACAGAAAGAAAGGAAGAATCTCCAACCTCAATTTTGGAAGTAGAACTCAAACCTAGAGAAACAAAAGACTCCTTGGAAGAAGTCATGTGATGAGAAGCACCAGAATCTATAACCCAATTGTCTGCAAGTGGTGACTGAGATCTCCCAACAACATTAAGTGCTTTTCCATGCTGATTAGAAGGAGGTGGAGTGGAGATAGAAATTTTGTGTTTCTTGACTGCATTCTCTAAGGTTTGCATTCGCTTATAACACCTATGTTCTTCATGATTACTACCCCCACAAAAAGAGCATGAAAGGATAGACTTATTCTTGGATTTAGAAGACTCTTTGGGTTTATATTTGTTTTCTTTGGGTTTAGGAGCATTTTGAGATGGAGAAGGGGTAGATTTGGTTTTACTTTTTGGTTTTCCCTTGCCCTTAGGATTAGATGCAACTAATGCCTTTTGAGAGGTGGAAGACTCAAGGTGAGACAATTTGGATTCTTCCCTAGTAATTCTTTCACAAAATGTTTCTAAGTTAGGCATTTTGAATGTGTCACCTAAGGCATCCATGCTAGAGAAAAAAGGTAGAAGAAAAAATTTGGAATGGTCCTCTCAACTTGGATAGAATCAAGTAAACACACTCTTCATCTTTCTTATCTCTTCCACTCCCCTTCAACTGTGTCAACAAATGCTTGAACTTGGTAAGATAGTCTATAATTGTTGGAAAATCTTCAGGATTAAGAGAGGTGATCTCAATTTCAAGTTGCATGGCTCTCATATGATCCACCTTACCAAATAAATCCTCCAATTTCTCCCATATTTTGAAAGGAGAGTCACACTTTTCCAAATGAAACAAAAGACTGTCACTTACATAAGTTCCTATCAAACCCATACACTCATCAAATTTGCACTGGTACTGAAATTTCTCATATTCTCTAGTGAACACTGGTTGTTCTTTAGAAGTTAAAGCCCATAATCCTTTCTACTTAATTATTGTTTCCATGTGTGGTAATTATGTGTTGTTAATGGCTCAACATGATCTAATGTAGAAGTAGATAAAAAAAAATATGGAAGAACCAAGCAATGCCCCCCCATATTTTTGCACTTTATAATGAGTGCTCAATATGCACTTTATAATGAGTGCGTGTTATAATATGGCACTTTATAATTAAGTACAATTCTCAAAATAAATATTTTTAATGGAAAGAACACGGAAAAACAAGCACTTTTGTAAAAAAAGCACTCAAAATCGAGTTACCGATCAAAAGTTACAAGCTTTTCAATATTATGCTCTACTATTTATTTTAGTTGCCACTAAAAGTTTTTTAAATATGAAAATACTGACTTAGGACTTCAACAATATAATGGTAGAAATAAATTGATCAGGTTCAAACCTTTGAGTGAAGGATAAGCACATGATCCATTGCTATGCGTAACGATATAGGGTCCAATACAATTAAGAAAAAATTTCCCCACTTTTCTCCTCTTTTGTTACATGTTGACACAATAGCAAAAGGTCCCCAAAGGAGTGATGAAGGTGGTTTTGTGTTGATCTTCTCAAGTAATATTTGGTTATAACCCAAGAAACCGTCCATGAGTGATAACATCTCATGGCCGACGGTGAGATCAACTAGTTGGTCAATACTAGGTAGAGGAAAGTCATCTTAGGGGCAAGCCAAGTTAAGGTTGTGGAAATCCATGTAAATGTGGAGTCCCCCTGTTATTTTTGTGACAGGGACAATGTTAGAGATCCATTGAGGGTAATCAATGGGTAAGATGAAGGAAACTGAAAGAAGGCATTGGAGTTCTTCTTTAACAAGAAGGGCAATGCGAGGACAGCTTTTGTTTCACAGGTTTGGTTTCAGAAATAATGACAATATTGTGAACAATGTTTGGGTCAATACCGAGCATATCAGCATAGGACCAAGCAAAAGCGTTGCTATGATCCTGGAGGAAAGAATTAAAAGCTTCCTATTCAGCAACATCTAAAGATTGGCCTATCTTTAGAATATACGGATCATCTTGAGTGTTAATATTGATTTCGATGGTCAATTCATTTAACATGGTTTGTGTCTCAGAAGGTAACGACCAGTGAAAATACGAATCTTCTACACCAAGGTAGGTGAGAATAGACTCATCGTCCTAACATTAAACGACATTAATAGAAGGTGTATCGTCATCGATCATGTCAGGATACAGGAAGGGAAGAGAATAGGGAGCCTCACCATCTCGTTGATAAGTTAGAGGTCCTAGAGAAATGGTGTTCACAAAAAAAAAGTTAGGAGGAATGGATTCTGGATCTATAGACTCCGTAGGTGAAGGTGGAGAAGTTGGTGAATGGGGTGAAGAAGGTTTATCATCCTCAACGAGTTTGACTCGGGCCTTCTTGGGAGATGGTTCAGTAAATCCAATACCCTTGTGGTCTTTATGTTTATGAGTGGTGCAGTCTTAGGGATGATAGTATGACGACCTTGTTCATAGAAAAAAATCCAAAGCCCTTCTATGAACAACGATGGAGGAAGGTGTGGGCACAACGGTTGAAATTGGTGAGAGATTAAAAGGTCAGATGAAAATGGTCACGTTTGGGAAGGTGGCTAAGTGCAATTAAGTAGAAGTATCAAGTCCCCCATACAATAAGCTAGTGCAAAGGTAAGGAGGACCGTAAGGGAAAACCTCGCCTATGTAGTGATCATAGCGGGGATGTTGGCAAAGGTTACCATACTCTTGAGGAGTAAGGAATGTGTCGATGTTGTATTTAGGTAGTACTCCCCCAGAGTGAAACGCTAAAAAACACCTTATAAGGGATCAGTAGTTGGTTTATGGGTAGCGGGAATGGATGAATCACTGGAAGAATAGACATTGGTTGGTTGGCAAGTAGATTGGTTAGTGGATGGGTTAGCTGCAGAGGCTGTGGCAGCAGTGGGAATAGAGGGGTTAGGTGTAGGAGAGGTAACAAAAATGTTGGTAGATGAGGCCATGGGTGAACTAGATGTGCGAGTGGTGGTGGATGCCTTAACTGGTATAAGAACATCATTAGGTCTATACAACATGTTACATGTTTTGAATGGTGAAGGGTCAACTAGAATGGTATAGTTATGTCCTTCATGTTCAAATTTTACACATCAATATAAGGTTGAAGGAACACAACCCATGATACGGATCTAAGGTTGGCTAAGAAACTTAGTTATACTGGAATTCCCCCTCTAAGACATATAACAATTCTAGAATGGTATGAGGGCCCACGGAATGTGGAGAATAATGGTGCCAAGGGTCGAAGTTATGACATCATTGAATAACCCAACATAATTAGGATTATTATAGCATGCAATTGGCTTAAGGATGTGCATTTGGTTGTCATGTATGGGAGGAGATCAATGCATTGATGCTAGCACTGCCATTGATCATAATGCATCGAACGTGTATATTATCAATGTAGATGGAAATGAAAAGGGTGGGATCTGTTAAATCATCTGATTGGAGAGGTACAATCTCATCATTAGAGAAACTGAGAGTGGCTACTTGATGAGTGGTAGCAGGTGTAGAGGAAGGGGATGAAGTGGTGAGAGAAGCCACATGGTGAGGAGTCATCATGGATGCCACTTAGGAGTTGGGTCATTAGGTAAAACCTCAATAGATTGCAGAACATCCAGTTAGGGCCTGTTGGTGAGACTCAGAGGTTTGGACTTAAGGTTATACAATGAAGATTTTGAGATCCAGATTGGTGAAATTGTTTAATCATTGTACAGATGGGTGACCCCATTAGAAATAGGGTATGTGGGTCCCTGAATGGTGATTCTTTGGTGTGGTGTGTAGATGGTATATTGGGCATATGATTAGTGGATGGGTTAGTTGTTTTCACCTTTCCTTTATCTTTCTAGGTGCGAGTGGCAATGTTAACCATATTAATATGGGGTGAGGGATCAGCTAAGTCATGATATGTGTAGTGACAGGATGAGCAATATAATGAAGGACAATGTTTTTATGAAAGAAATTGGGTGCACTGATATTTTGGTGGGGTTTTGGCTAGCTCTCTCATGCGGTGCATATTGATCTCATATGTTGGAGGCGCATAAAAAGGTTTGTGGAGGTGGAGATGAAGGTCTCTGGATAGGTTAGGGATGAGTGATGTGTAGGGTGATAGGTGAAGGTGGAATTAAGGTCCTCGTCTAAAATATCATCGTCTGTCAAAGTTTTCTTCAAGAGGACATAGTTGGAGAAGAACGGTTTTAAGAGCCTTACAATTTTCTACATCATGCCCTGGCACAGTCGATGGGGTGGAAATTTTGGTATGGTCAAACCCTACTGGTTTGGGTGATTTGAGTGGGTCACAAGGTCTAATTGTTGGCAATGTGATGACAACAGTATCTAAAAGGTTTGCTAAGATGTTGGCATAAGACCCTGCCAATGGATCACAATGGGAGGTAAGTGTGAGTCTAGATGGAAGTGTGGGTGATTTTGGTGGGACATGTGCTACAGGAGGTGGAATCAGAAGTGGAATAGGTTTGACCACTATTTTGGTAGGTAGTACTATTTTGGGTTTGTGTTGTACCTTTTTAGGTAAAGGTGTAGCGGATGAGCTAGTGCTTGAAGGTGTTGTAGGTTTGACTACCTCTTTTGAGAGTAGTGGGCTCCTCAATTTTGATTGCACCTTCCAAGGTAAAGGTGAAGAAGGAGTGTGTGATGTATAAGGGAAGGCAGGTGGTGGAAGGGGATGGGTTAGCCAAGGTGATAATGGAGGTGCGGTGAAGGTTTTTGGAAGAGGCGAGGTTGAGGGTATTGGTTGAAGAGTGGGGAATACCATAGGTAGTGATGAGGCTACAATGGAAGTAAGGTGCGGGTATAGGTGGTAAAAAGGTTGTATGTGACGGAAAAGGTGTACGTTGTACCAGTAAGTTAGGTGTAACAGAGGCTCGTGATGAGGAGATTGGTTGTTGTATTTTTTAGTTTACCTTAGGTAGGAGGTTGTTTGGCCAAGGTCGATGGGTGAGGTCCTAGAATAGATGAAAGCATTAAAGGTGAAAGAAGGGTAGTAGGTGAAACTGATGTATGTGGCCTAAAAGATTGGGTCTTTCTTTTAGGTGGAGGAATGGTTTTTTCGCAAGCTTGTCAGGATGTGGCTAAATCTAATTTGACAGGAGGATGGACTAGACTTGATGTTAGCATGACACCCAAGTGGTAATGGTTCATGATGCGGGGGAAGGTATGGGTGATGAAAAAGGTTTAGGTGTTGGCGAAAGTTCAATTGTTGGTAAGGGTTTAGGTGTGGGTGAAGGTGATGAAGAAGAGGTCATTACGACTAGTATGGGCATGGTTGGTTTGGTTGTTTAAAACGTTTTGGATAAATCGTGGAGGTATCATCAGAAAAAAAAATTGCATCTAAGTTGAAAAGGATAGTCGAATGTGTCACCAAAGCATGGAATTATCAACATAATCCAAGCATTCAGCAAGACATGAAAATTGTACGGTTATAGGAGGAGATGATGTTGATTTGTTAGTAATCCCTGTAAAGAATGTCTATGAGACAGGGAAACGGTTGGCTTTAGACTCTATGGGTAAAAGAGCCAAGAGTAAATCAATAGGATATTTAAAGGCTGATGGAGAGTTATCACCAATAGGAAGAGGCAATTCTAATGGATCTCCTATGGGTAGAGGATATGATGAGTAGGATGAGGTAGGTTCCTCTTTTGATGAAGAGGAAGGTGAGCATGAATTTCCCATGGGTAGGAGAGTTAATAATGTGGGTTGTTCATCAAGTTGAGAGGTATGAGGGGAAACTACATCAAAAAATATGGTAGAATCCTCTGTGGGCAAAGGGGAAGATGAAGGGGATTCCTCTGTGGGTGAAGGAGGAGATGAAATAGGTTTTGTTGTGGATGAAGGAGCTCGTGCGAGAATCCCCTTAATAGAGGGAAAAGGAGGAAATTGAGGAAGGGTCGGTATGATGTCAAACACAACATGAACCTCACAAACATTATTTCCATTAGTCGAAGGTTCGCCAGTTTGGTTAGATGAGGGGGTGTGATTAGGAAATGACTTCTTGAAGATATGCAAGTTTTGATTAGCCGGTGTGTTCGAATTGTCCAAGACGAGATATCCATTATTTAACATTTCCTGGATGATGTTTTTAAAGGTTATACAATTACCATCACTTTGACCTTTAACACAATGATAGTTGTAGTAATCATATTCCTTTTACCATGCAGACATAGGATGAGTGGGGTCAAAACTAGTATGTGGTTTGATGGGTGGAAAAGCAACTGCTCCAGCTTTTAGAAATTTTTCTAAAAATGAAGAATAGGGCTCTCCTATGGGAGTGTAATTTCATTGCTCCCACCTGAACTAGAAATCTTGAATGGGATAAAGGTTAGAAGTAGGGTTTGATTGATTGGATGGGTGAGATGGGCCAGCTTTTAAAACTACCATGTTGGCAGATCCTTTGGCATTGGAATATTTGTTTAGGGGTTTAGAAGAGGAAGAGGCATTGTTTGACTTGAATGCAACATTTTTGTTACGCAATTGAATTTTCTTCTCTTCTATGGTACAAATTTCAAATTTTCTAACCATGGTGAACTACCTCATCGAACGTGTGGAAGGTTTGAACTTGGAGAGTTGGTGAGATGTGTCTGGCATAAGCCCTGGTAAACAACTCTATAATCTTGGTTTGAGGTAGTTGGAATGTGATCTGGTTGATGAGGCTTCACCAATGAATGAAAAAATATGTGATAAATTCATCTTTGTATTGTCATGTTGAGTACAAGTCGGTCATTGTGACCTTCTTGATGATATTGATCGAAAAATGGTCCAAGAAGGCTTGAGCCACTTGGTTGAATGAGTAAATGGAATGTCTAGGTAAACCACTATACCAATCTAATGCAGGTCTTGTCAAGGACACTGGGAATTTCCGTAAGAGTAGAGCATCGTCATGAGAAATTAGATAACACCCATGTTTGAAAGACTACAAATGTTGTTACGGGTCTTCTTTGTCGTTGAACCGTTTAAATTTGGGATTTTCCCAATGCATAGGGTATGGACGAATGGGAAGAGATGGATGAATGGGCTCATTCCAAATTTCGTTGTTGTATGTCAAAGAGTTGCGAGAGCCAGAAACTGATGCTTCCAATGTATGCATCTTTTTCATCATCATTTAATAAGGTTGTTGGCAGGGATAATTTTAGTGGTGAATATTCGTAATATGGCAAATATTTCATTTTCAGGAAATTTGAAAAGGTAATTTTTTTGGAGTGGGTTGGTGTCCTATTCGCCTAAAATTTATAGTATATTTTTTTTGGGGTCAGCTTCGCCTACATTTGAAAACATCTCCTATAAAAACCTAGGTGATTCGCCAAGTAGTATACTACAGTACTATCACCAGTACCTTACAAATACTATGAACTCACATACTCTAATCACCAATGACCAGAGATTACTGACGCATGACAGAGGGGTTAGCTATTGACACGTAACAGGGATAGAGTTGACGCACGAAAAGTAGGTTAGTTGTTGACACCTGACACTAACACATTGTTGACGCACGACAAGGAGGTACTGTAGACACATGAAAAGGGAATAAGTTGTTGACGCGTGATAAGAGGGTATTGCAGACGCGTGACAAGGGTGTTTTTTATTGACGTGCAACATTGACGCATAGTTTACGCCCAACAATCCATTACAACAGACGCGCAACAAGAGGTAAGTTGTTGACGCGCGACAAGGAGGTATTGTTGACATGTGACAAGGAGGTATTGTATATACGTGACTAGGAGGTATTGCAGACGCGCAATAGGGATATTGTCTCTAGCACGTAACTTATTTCTTTTGATGATGTTGGAATCTATTCAGAAAGATGGAAGGTGCTATTCCTCAGAATGTGAAAACCCAAAAAGTAACTAAGAAATCTCAAAAGTCCCTGTTCAAGTTATTTGGAAACTTTGCTGATACAAATATTACAACTACCAGCAACCATATAGCTGCCACCAGAAAGAATCAGAATATTGACTGTGTGGAAGGTAATATTGAGGTGGACATGCATTCTGCATAGTATCAAACAAACGATACCTATGATAATATGCTAGATCTCGAAGATATAACTGTTGAGATGCCAGATCCTGAAGATATTATTCCTATTAGGGTGCAACCAGGAGTGCATCATGATATCACACATATAAATACTCAGCAAAATGGAACACAAAAATCAAATTCAAATTTTGGTTCATGAAAGAGGAAATTCAGTGATTGTGATATTGCTAAAAATTCTACTCAAAAAAGTAAAATATTGAAAATGAACAAGCAAATGTGGACCATTGGGAGGACATATAAGTTTGATTGGGCTACCAAATTTCCGTTTATCGAACCTGTACAATCATCTAATTCAGAAGAGATCCCATCTGAATGTACATGTACAATATGTACGTGGAAATTAGGAAAGCAGTAAAAATGCAAATGAAGTTGGGCACTATAATAAAACATTGTGGAAAACAATATTTGACTGTAACAAGGGTGGATGGCCATAAAATCAAAACACACAAGTGGAAAACTAAAAAAGAATGCATGCATGTTAAATACGTAGTGGATTATGAAGTGGAGCAAAAAAAACGTAAACATCTCGTGGAAAAGGGAGGAACGATCACATCGCAAATTGGTAAGACAAATCAGACAAATCTACATCCTAAACTCATACAGGTCTCTTTACTTCACATACTAAAGAAAGGATGACCAATTTCAGATTTCCTCAATTTCAAAGTATTGTATCAATATAATGGAATGCCGAATGTACCTCAGTCTCATTGGTCTTAAATTAGTGGATGGGAAATGGAAAAATGTCTTTCGATGATATATTTCAATTGATGAAGTGGCAGCGGTCGACAACACTGCATGGGTATGTATCCACGTCTATACTTTAGAAAATCATATAAGGACACCTCATCTGTTGGGTGTTATGAAAATGGTTGAAAACTATAATGCCGAAAACCTACATAAAATAGTTATTTCCCATTTGAAAGATATTACTGGAATGATTGATAATGAAATTGCTACGAAGTTGGTATGCGTCGGAGTATACGGTGCATCTGTCATGCAGGGTCACCGAAGAAGGTTGTGTGTTAGATTACAAACAAAATTGGCCCCATATATGCTACCAATTCACTGTATGGCTCATAGAATGAATTTAGCGTATAAAATGGTAAGCAACTACGAAAATGTTGCTAAATTAGAAGACATTATAAGATAACTTCATGCCTATATGGTAAGCAGCCGAAAGATATTTCTTGAGTTCCATATGTTTGCAATTGGAATTACAGATGGCAAAAAACTTCTGAAAGATGTTGAGACAAGATGGATCTCTTTGCATGAACCTCCATGCAGAGTTTGTGAGGAGTATCCTTCGTTAGTTAGTTCCATGCACAAATATCGTCATGAGGTTGATAGGGCGAGGGACTTGTTGTTCCATTTAACTGATTTGGAGACATTTCTCACATTGGTTGGTATTCTTCCAATGTTGCAGGAGATCAATACACTGATGAAGCATGCGTGTAATGAACTTACTTATATAATTCAGATTATGAGCAACAATAGAACACTAAATAACACAATATTTCATAATAATGATCTCAATATGCAATTAGAATAGCTTCACAACTTCGAGGGGGCAACCTCCAAAAGACTCAAATGCTCAAATGATAATGAAATACTACCTACAATCCCCTATATATAATATTCATATGTTATGGCCATCACCCAGGCCAATCCATTAAGCATGAGAAAGTATAAATGATATAATAAAATGATAAGGTAAGCCACAAGTCAGCTACTCATATCCTAATACAAGCAATAGGTTAAGGGCGTAGCATGCCCTTCCCCTTCAAACCAACGTTGTCCTAAATGTTCAATAATCATGGATGTTGCTACAGAAAACCTTCATCCTCCCAGGTTGCATCTTCTATGCTCAGATTATTCCACTTGATCAGATGTTCCTTAATGTCTCTGGTTCTCAGCCTCTTAGTACGTGTTTGCAAAATCTTCTCTAGCTCCAAAATGATTCTTCCTTCCTTGTCAAGTTCTGGTAACTCTGTCTGGGCTTCAAATTTTTGTCCAATAACCTTCTTTAGGCATGAAACATGGAATACTGGGTGTATGTGTGAAGATGGAGGCAACTCTAGTTTATAAGCAACACTCCCAATTTTCTGTAGAACCTGATAAGTGCCATAATATTTAGGAGCAAGTTTGTTGTCCTTTTGTTGTTGCTTTAGGGACATCTGTTTGTAAGGCTGGAGATGTACAAAAACCCAGTCACCAATTTTAAAATGTCTTTCACTACGGTGTTGATCTGCTTGTTGTTTCATCTTGTTTTGTGGTAATGCTAAATTCTCCTTCAAACTAGCCAAAACCTATTGCTGATGTTGAATGTGTTCCTCAATATCTCGGACCTTAGTTTGCACCCTCAAGAAGGAAGTGATAGAAGGTGGATGGTAACCATATAATGCTATAAATGGGGTCATTTGAGAAGAGGTGTGAAAAGGTGTGTTATACCACCATTCTGCAAGTGGTAGCCATTTAATCCACCTTTCCTGCTTATCTTATACAAAACAACATAGATACCCCCCTAAGCATTTGTTGACCACTTCCATTTTCCCATCAGTTTGAGGATGATAAGATTAATTGTGAGCTAGCTGAGTACCCAAACATGAAGATAATTCTGTCTAAAAATTACTTGTGAAAATAGGATCACGATCACTTACAATTATCTTCAGGGTTCCATGTAACCTTTGAATTGTCTCAAAAAAAATAGTTCCGACTGTATTGGCTGCAAATGGATGTGATAGGGCAAAAAAATGGGCATATTTTGTGAGCCTATCCACAATCATGAAAATAACATTCTTACCCTCTGAACAAGGCAATCTGGTGATAAAATCCATGGAGACCTCCTCCCATCTTTGGCTAGGAATTGGTAAGGGTTGCAATAGACCTGGTGTCTTAATTGTTTCCCCTTTATTCACTTGGCACACTAAACATTCTGATACAAACTTGTGTACATCCCCGTTGAGTCCTTCCCAAAAAAATTCTCTTTTTATTCTATGGCATGTCTTCAAAAACCCAGAGTGTCCTCCAACAAGTGAGGCATGTCAAGAATCTTATGCTTCAACTTAGAATCTTTACTCGAGTATAACTTGTCCTTGTACCATAGGGCATTACCTTTCCACTCAAATTTTTCAGATGTCATAGATCCTTGCTTGATATTCTGTATTAGCGATTGTGTATCCTTGTCTTAATCCCATTCCAATCTTGCTTCATCCACCCAATCGGCCATCAACATGGACATTCCACATAATAAGGCATTTATGGATGTATCCCTTATGGAAAACGCATCAGCTACTACATTTTCTTTACCCTTTTTGTCTATGATTTCAAAATCATAACCCAACATTTTTTTACCCACTTTTTTTGTTCCTCAGATGATAACCTTTGCTCTAAAAAGTATTTGAGACTATCATGATCAGTTTTTACCTTGAAGTGTCTACCCATGAGATAGGGCCTCGATTGCTTGACCGTATGAAGAATAGCCATCATTTCTTTCTCATATATAGGTTTGAGCAAATCTTTTCCTTTGAATTGGTGAATCTCAAATGTAATTGGTCTTCCTTCCTGCATTAGAACTGCTCCCAATCATGATCTTGAAGCGTCACATTTAACAATGAACGTTTTTTAGAAGTTAGGAGTAGCCAAGACTGGGGTGCTGCACAAGGATTCCTTCAGCTGCTCAAAGGATTTAGTGGCTACGTCTGTCCAATGGAAGGCATCCTTCTTTAGCAATGCAGTGAGTGGGGTTGCTAGTCTACCATATCCCCACACAAATCTTCTGTAGTACCATGTTAGTCTGAGGAACCCATGAATATTTTTGAGAGTTTTGGGCCTTGGCCATTCCACCATAGCTTTGATCTTCTAAGGATCAACTTTAACGCCTTCATGGGATACAATGTGACCCAAGTACTCTACCTCTTGTACACCAAAAGAAAATTTGAATGGCTTTGCATAGAGAATATGTTTCTCCAAAACGTCCAACACTTTATTTACATGTTGTAAGTGTTCTTCCCATGTCTTACGATAAATCAATATGTCATCAAAGAAAACTAATACAAATTTCCTTTAAAATGGCCTAAAAATAGTGTTCATCAAGCTTTGAAAGGTTGAAGGCACATTTGTAAGACCAAAAGGCATTACCAAAAACTCATAATGGCCCTCATGAGTTCTGAAATACATTTTATGAACATCTTACTCTTTTATTCTAATTTGATGGTACCCCGAACGAAGATCAAATTTTGTGAAATAAATAGCACCATGAAATTCATCAAGTAAATCATCAATGACTAGAATAGGAAACTTATCTTTGATGGTGTACTTGTTGAGTTCTCGGTAATCTAGACACATCCTCCATGTTTCATCCTTCTTACGTACCATGACCACTGGCCCCGAATATGCACTCTGGCTAGGCCTGATGATACTTGCCTTCAACATTTCTTGAACCATTTTCTCGATCTCACTTTTCTGGGAATATGGGTATCTATATGGTATGATGTTAGGTGTTTGGCTCCCTGGAATCAACTAAATGGCATGATCATGATCCCTAACTAGTGGTAGTCCCTTTGGAATTGCATCAAAAACAGATGAGTGAGCATCCACAATCTTCTGAAGATCGGGTGGCATTGAAGACTCTGTATTTTGTACTTCTATGGAAAATAACTTTGCTATAAATCCATCTACTCTTTTTCTGAGAACCTTCTGTATTTGATGAGAGATAATAATCTATGGAGACTTAGCTACCATCCCATTCAATTGTATTGTCCCTTCATCTGAATGAAATCACATGAACAATTCTTGGAAATTCATCTTTATAGTACCTAAGGTTATGAGCCATTGGACACCCAAAACAATATCCGCCCCTCCCATATAAATAACAAACATAGGTGAGTCTAACATGTAGTCTTCCATGGAAAGCTTGATACTATGGAACTTTCCTGTGCACTTGAATGTCCCACCATCCGCAATCATAACTTGCATTTCTGGAGCTGGGTAAATAAAACAATTGAGGCAGGCAATTAACTTACTATTTATGAAGTTATGAGTACTCCCCGAGTCAATCGACACCGTCACCTTCTATTTTTTGAGATATTCAATAACCTCGAGGAGAACTAATACCTGACAATGCATGGCAAGAAATTGTAGGTTGGTGAACCTCTACTTCATCTTCTACTGGTTCCTCAGCCTCTCCTATCTTTTCAGCTTCCTCATCATCTCCATTACCTCTGTCAATATAGAACAACTTCTTCTCAGCACATTTGTGTCTCGGTCCATATTTGCTATCATAGTTAAAACATAATCCGTTTGCTCTCTTTTCTTCCATTTCTTGAGGAGTTGGTCTAATTGGCCTAGCAAATGAAGGGGAAGAGATACTACGGTCTCTGGTGTTAATGAAAGTCGGCCTCCTACTACAAAGAACTTTTTCCTCTCCTCGACATGTCATGATAATAGAATCAGAAATCTTGAGTGGATTAAACATGCGTACTTCATGTTCGATGTGGTCCTTAAGACCCCCAAGAAACAGGTCATTCATATTCTCTTCTGGATTATTCTCCACCCTTAAGGATAAGTTATGGAATTGATGCACATAATATTTGAATGATCTTTTTTGTCGTAACTTTGCTAATTGACTAAAGTAGTTCTCTGAAATACTGGAACTATAGTGCAATTGCAACTCTTTGGTAAAAATTGTCTAAGTGACACCGAGACCATTCTTCTGCCTCTGAGCACATAACCATCTATAGACACCTAAAATTGATTATCCAATCTGGTGTCCCTTGTGCATGTTTGCTCTCTCTGGTAACCTAGGGCACGTTTATGTCACCACTATCCCCTTGGGATATTATTTGATTTGTGATTTAAACACCTATTCTAAGTTTAATTCACCCCATTATATCTTACCCGTGAGTAATTAAATATTAACTATTTAATTACACCTCTTCACATGTATCCTAACCACTTATCTACCCCACATTTATCCTATCTATGTATCACCCCTATTTCTCCTCTTCCCCAAGCGGGATATTTCCCGTATTTGAGGTGGAGGGATAACTCTTATCTTTCTAGAAATCGTTCATTTTGGCCATCTCGGGAGTCTGTTCCGCGATCGGCGCCGACCGGTACGGTCGACGCCGATTTTTAGGAGCGGCGCCGATTATAAATAGAAGCCCAGAACTCAGTTCTGGAGGATGAAAAAAAAAAGACACGCACGAACACGAAAAAACAGAGACAGATCGCGAAAGAAACACAGACCGTGAAAGAGAGAGAACGAGAGATTTTGACGCATCTAGTGTCAACATTATCTATCAAATGAGAACGGATCTTGTCCGAATCAATCCCTGAGAGGAGCACCGTTACTCTGTTCTTATCACATCAACATCGCACGTATCCATTGATCTTTTGGTGACTCTGTTCCAGTATCTCACCGACTTCGGCACATCCAGCAGACGTTAACGATCTGGCCTTCACTTTTCGATTTCCAAATCTTCTCGCACTGTCCCCGATCGACCGATCTACTTTCAGTCGACACCGATCTTATTCAGTCGACGCCGTTCTTCATAACCGACGCCGATCACATCAGTTGACGCCGATTCTACATAATCGACGCCGATCATCCTGCAGACAGGTAAAAGGACACAGGTAACACAAATCTAGCTTTTATTTCATAGTTTCCTGTTTTCTGTTGCTTTCTGTCTACTGTTTAGATTCTGTTTTATTACTGTAATCAGAAAATCTAGTCCTTACGTACATCTTTTATCATGTATGCTTCTCTGCTTAATTGAAAACGTGGACTGACATCCGCCGAGGAAGCTTATCGCTTCCCGGACCCGCTTCTCGGGCAGTCCACCTAAATACCTTTTAACGTGGTCTTTTTCTGTCAAGCATCAGTGTCTTGTAGGTTACTCGGATCTACTGTGTGAATTACTCGTTTGCGCTCGTGTCATCTACATCGACCTCCTTATCCGTCTACATCTTCGGATCTTGTCCATCAGGTATCAATTTCATTTTGAGTTTTTCAGGGTTTTTGTGTTTAGTTTGGTGCATTAACTTGGACAGGTAACAAGCGCGAAATCCTTGATCTACATTCTGGCACGCCCGGTGGGACCCAACCAAAGTCCCTTATTGGCAAGTTCATTTCTTTTCTAGTTTTGAGCTTTGTTCTTTTTCTTCACTGATTTCTATCAGTTCTGCTTGAGCATTTCCTTTCATCGTTTTAATCTTGCTCTTTATGTGAAATTTTTATTTCCTTGAAATTTTTTAGTTCCTTGAAATAGAAATTTCCGTTTCACCATTATCCGGATATATCTTTCTGGATTTTGTTTGGTGTTTGCTTAACCTCTTCTTGCGGAGCACTTTGCTTGTTCGTGGGATTGTTCGAGGGGAAGAGCTCAACAACGCGCTTTTTGAAGTCCACACACCTTGGAGAGCTAAATCTACAGGTATTTCTCTTTTACGGTGTTTTCTCCTTTTTAGGAACCAAAAAAAAAATATATAAATAAAAAATTAAAAAAAATCTTTGTTTGTTGTCTATCACATTCGAACATTTCAATTTTTGGTGCTTAAAAAGAATTTAATCGCATTTGGGAAAGAATCTGTTTGACTTGTCTTCATCGAAATCAAACACTTCGTTTTTAAGTGCTTAAAAAGAACTTTTTCTTTGTCATTGCTGCTGTATGTTTCTCATCTAGTTTTAATTAGGCTGGAAAATTGATCAAAATCGGTAGTGACACTATTTGATTTTTATTTTTCACCCTTGCACACAAAGCCAAAATCACTAGGTATAAAGCATTTAAACAAAAATTCCTTCCCTGGCCTCGCCTACTTGGAAGTGACATCCAAGAGGAAGAGCCTACGCGGTACTCGGGCCGCGCTATAAATTCACGGAAGTTCTGGTATATATTGGCAAAGCACCCGACTCCCTTATCGCAGCGGTGTGTGAAGTGCGGGGGTAGGCCCCTATATCAAGCCACGTACCGGTCTTTTACTGAAGTGCCTTCGGGACTCCTCACCAAACATTCCCCAAACCATCCTTAGTTTGGCTATCTGAGTAGTTCCTGTTCTAAAAAGCCTTCCCTAATATTTTCTTTCTTAAAAGCATCAAAACTTAAAGGAGATAATCACCTGCGCTGCTTGAATTGTCTGTGCATTAGTTAGGTCAATCTTCTTTTCTGCGTGTTTATGACGGTCATCACTCGGTTACAATCTAGAAGAATGGCTCAACTGGCCCCTTCTTCTTCCGAGATTACCACTAGTGTGGATGTTTCGGCACCCCCCAAATCTTCCTCGGGACCGCTGTTAGTTGGTTCCCCATCCTGGTCATATAATCCTTTCTATCAAGCCAAAGCAACCCCATCACGTCCAGCTTCCCCTAGTCCTTCAGAAATATCATCTACTTCTGACTCAGAGTATGTTCCTCGCGGGGATCCTGAATTTCAGGCGCTCCTCGATCGCAATCCGGTAGCCCTCATGGACTACCTAGTACACAAGTCTATTCAAATATCTGATCAAGGACCACCAATCCAGCAAGTGTACGATTATTCTCGTGAACCATCCCAGGCCTTTGTAGAACAGTTAGCATCATCTCTCTCGCCTCGAGCCACGGAGAAGGGCGGTGCCCCTGTGCCTCCTTTTTCTCTTCCACCGACCATATCGACTAGTTCTCAAATAGTCTTACCTATTCCTAACACCGCAGTTACCTCGAATATTCCACAACCTACTTCTGAGAGGTCCTCTGCCCTGGCTATAATGAGTGCGTCTGCGCACCCGCATATTGCTGTTAATTCATCTATGCCCTCCATCGTGTCCCAAGGTCAGTACCCCTTTATGAGTCAACCCCCTCCGAATAGTCAGTTGGTTCCTGCTTCTCGTCCTCCAGTGGGTCTTTCTTCCAATGTTCCAGCAACAGTGACCTTCGCCCATCCTCTAGCATCGGCACCCTTAATGCCTAATCCGGCAGTAGAAAGCCTCTTTCAGGTCTTGTTCCCCAATATGTCCAATCAAATCGGCACTCATGTTCCTCAATCTGTCCCGATTCAATCAACAAGCATAGGAGTCCACCAATCACAGGCTCCATCCGTCATCCAACCTTCATTTTCTCAACCACTTATTATCTCACAACCTGCCTATACACAAGCTCCTTCACAGCAAATACCCCACCAGGTGTCACCCAGAACGCCTGGTTACTCCTCTTATCATCCTATCAATCAACAGATGAATCCCCCGTTGACACCTCAACAACATCCACCATTTGCTTCTTATGTAGGACATGCCAGTGTGCCTCCTCCTCAATCTGACGTGGTTCAAATTCTTTTCAAGAAAATCGCAGACTTGGAAGCCTCCACAAAAGGGGCTCGTCCTTCATACTCCTTTGAAGAAGTGTGTAATGAACCCATTCACCCCTCAGTGGCTTTTAAGCCTTATCCTCCCCAATGGGAACTTCCTAAATTTTCAAAATTTCATAGTCGAGAGGACCCTCAACAACATTTGCGAGCATTCAAACATGCTTGCTACCTCATAGTCCAGGATCAGGAGCTTATGCTCCGTACTTTTCCTATGTCTCTAGCAGGTCCTGCTTTAGACTGGTACAATAACATTCCTCAACATTCCTTGTTTTCTTTCTCTCAATTGGCCCAGATGTTTGTTGAAAACTTTTCAACAAATATCGCGCATAAGATCTCGATTACAGATCTTTATAACATTCGTCAATTCGATGATGAGTCTATTGCAGACTTTGTCACTCGTTGGAGAGGGATAATCAACCAATTGTCTTTCTCCCTTCCTCAATCCCAACAGATCGAGTTGTTTACTCGATCTTGTGCTAATCACATTTCTTCCACTTTAAGGATCCAGACTTTTCACACCTTTGAAGAAGCCTTTACGATGGCACGCAAACTTGAATCTCGCGCCATTGAACAAGGGAAGCTAAAACTTCGCTCTAAATCTAAACCAGATTTTTCTCGGTTTACCAAATCAAATCCTTCCACTTCTAAAGACAAGAATCAGGGATCCACCAACGCTATCGTATTAAAAACACCACGAGCCGATACCACTTCTAATCAAACACCACGAAGAGACCCCTCATCTTCTCGAAAAGGGACTTCATCATCTCGATCCTTCACTTCATTGGGGGAATCATATGCTTCTATCCTGAAAAAAATGTTGGAAGTCCACATGATCGAACTTCCCCCCATTAGGAATATTGATGAAAGCCAAGAACGTCCATTCTGGTATAGGGAAAATGATTTCTGTCATTATCATAGAACCAAAGGTCATGACATCGAACGATGTCAGACTTTCAAAAATCTTGTCCAGAAATTCATTGATAAAGGCGAGCTCATTCTGGATAACCCAAATGCTCCCCCAAATCAGGCACTGGATGTTTTTAAACAACCTTTTCCCAATCATTCCCCGAACCATAATGCTTCAGAGTCTCAAAAACCAAACACTCATACTATCAACTTCATCTCTACTGAAGAATCTTCTTCTGAAACCAAGCCATCTGCGAACACATCGACCGAACCAGAATCTCCTTCCACTTCGTCAATCACTGGAATTCCACCATCTTCAGATAGCCCGTCTTTGAATATTCCTACATTGCTAGATACGGATTCATCCCTCTCCGCTCCTTTGTCTGACCTTCCATCCATACCCGAGACAGTGTCATCCTCATCTGTCTCATCGTCAAACATTCTTTCAGTGCTCGAGGAAATTACATCCCTTCGAGTTTCCACTGCAGATACATCTACTTCTGTTGCTCCCATTCTCGCTGCAACTATGCCCCTGGTGAACGTACCTATAATTGTGCCGACTTCGATGGAAGCGTCTTCGATTTTGACTCTTCCTGTCTCCTTTCCTACAGTAGTTTCACCCATAATTACTACACCAGAAGTAGTCCCTTCGCAAGGAACTACTTCTTCATCACTCACTTCTTCCATCACCAATGCTGCTTCACCCCTTAAGGGAAAATCAAAAGAAGTAGCACCAACACCTATACGCTCGGTTCCTGAACTTAGACCGAGACAACCGGAATCTAACATTGCGCCATCAGTACCTCCCCATTTGCTTCCCCCGAAAAGGTTACAATCACCTTATGCCGTTGAAGTTGTCACCATCCCTGAAAAAGGAAAGCCCATATTTCGAACCATCAAGACCCTTGGTGCTTTCCCACAAAAATATCTCTCTACGCCCATAAAAGATTGGATTTGTCCGCTGAGAAGGCGTCTTCTTCTACACACTTATCAAAACCATCATCTTCTTCTACAACACATTCTTCACCAACACCCCGAAAAGTGGACTTACCTACTAAAAGGACGTCACCTCTTTTATCAGGATCATCATCTTCATTACCAAAAACCAAGGCGCCCTATGTTCCTCCGATTACACCTACTTTGGAAGCTTCTCCCTCATCTAAATCGACATCATCTAAATCATTATTAGTTTCGACCAAGCAGCCTCCCTTATCTTTGAAGACCACAACACTTGTCACATCTCCATCATCTTCAAAATCTATTTTAGGGGCTCCCCCTCCACCAAAATCAATCATGTCTCACTTACTTCCATCTCAAGTGCCCAAGACTGTTCCTCCAGATGTCCAAAAAAATAAGATGATCCCTAAAAAGACTGTCAAACCTAACATGCAGGTTCTTTTACCTCGGCAGTCTGTTAAAGTAAAAGAGGCGCCTTCATCATCTCTGTCCTCATCTTCGTCTACCGGGTTCTACACCGAAATCCTCCGCCAACTTATCCAATCTTCATCCATATCTCTTCCTCCGATTAAACCCTATAACCCTAAAGGAGTTAAACCTACCTGGTTTAACTCTGATCTGATTTGTGCTTACCACCGTACCCCGGGTCATGATACTGAGGGATGTAAAGCTCTTCAATCTGTCGTCAACAACCTTTTGGAAGAAAGTGATCTTTTGCTGGAGGAGGAGAAACAAGTATCTCCTGTCATCTTAGCTCCATCTGAGCCCCAACGATCCACTCAGACCTCTAGTGATTCCACTCCAATTGATCTTCCACCTTCTCAAATTGACACAATCCATATCGCCACTAGAACCCAACACTATGATAATCCATCTTCATCTACAGCATCTCGACCACGGGTTGTCATTTCTGCAGCCCCCGAAGGAGTTCCTCCTTCCTCATTAGCCCCACGACCTCGGGTCTCTATTCGTGCTGCACCTCGGGCTCAAATTCCCGTGTCAGTTGAGGAGAGTGTTATGAAACAACTCACCCAGGCTCCGGTCAAAATGTCTCTTTTTGACCTCATTCAATCCTCTCCACAACATCGCCAGGCTCTGATTGATAATCTGCGTCGCATCGCAGTGAATTCAGATGAGCCCCAGCCCTTTGAGTTGGTTGTTGGATTGAATAGACCATCAACCGCCATTTCTTTTGAAGATTCGGAAATTCCTCCTCTTTCTTCAGAGGATTTGGAGGCTCCCCTCTTTATCACAGTCCAAATCGACAACACTACATTAAAACGCGTTATGATCGACAGTGGAGCTGCACTCAACGTCATCTCCTCGCACACATTCGAGCAACTTAAGTTACCAAAGAACGTAGTGTCACCCCCGCCTTTCGCCCTTCGATCATTTAACGATCAGCTAGCAGTTACTTTAGGAACTGTGGTCTTACCCATTCGAGTAGGTAAGAAGCTGCTTCACGAACTCTTCTACATTGTTGAAGGGAAAATTCCACTATAATATGATCCTCGGACGCTCCTAGATTCACGCGATGCATTGTGTCCCATCCACCCTCCATCGATGCTTAAAATATCAATATGAGGGCAAAATATATACTCATCCAGGAGATCCTTTTCCTTCCGCACAATGCGACATGACCACAAGGTCTGCCCCTCTAAAGGAAAATGCCTGTTCTCCTGACGGGGCCTCATCTTCTTCCATACCTGCAACCAAACTACCGGATTTACAAAATCTAGAAGAGACATTGCAGCGTTTCTCACTGGGAGAGCTTCCTCTCCTTTCTTTCGACGCCCATCTCAAACCTAGTGAGTATGGTAGACCAGACAAACAACCTGAATATCAGCCAGGTCTCGGTCACATCGTCACCATTGGTCTGCCCAATCAACAGACTAATTTCATCTATGGTGGTCTTGATACGCCTCACTATCACCCAGATTCTCCTCCTAGGACCAAACCTTACTTAACAGGGTTCGATTGTCTACAGAATCCCACGTTTGCAAAAACTTATTTATATCGATGCGCGTGGAAGGGTTTTGGCCTGGGAAAATATGAACAAGGTGTGCATGACCTCGCATCCATTCCAACTCTCAAGCCACATCAAAAATTTGGTTTAGGATTTAAACCTCTTTCAAAAGCCACCGTCACTATTCTCGATGAGCCTCTTCCTATTGAGGAACCATCTTCTCCCGCTAAGTCAGAAGCATCACTCGATGTGGACGATGACATTTCCATCCCGTCTAACTTTTTTTTTTATCAATACCATTTCCTTAGGGCCGCTAGCCTATAAGACTAACAACAGGTCCACTTCCATACCGTTAATCTTCCCTGAAATAGTTGGAGACGACTCTCCTACTATCAACACTATCCACTGTGCGGATGATGATTCTGTCCTCACCTATCTGGGGGCAGAGGATTCATATCTTCCCAAGACTATTCCTTCTGACACGTCTACGCTTCTCAACGAAGCCACTGTCGACCTTAATATAGGGACTTCTGAAGACCCTCGCATCATTAAGGTCGGCCAATCCCTTAATCCACAGGAGTTAGGAGATTTTACCACTTTTCTTTCCAACCATCGTCAAGCCTTTGCTTGGTCATATGAGGATATGCCAGGACTCGATCCCGATATTGTGGTCCACAATATCGTTACTCTTCCCAACATCAAACCAGTTAAACAAAAATTACGTAAAATGCACCCTAGAGTAGCCCTTCTTGTTAAAGAAGAATTGCAGCGCTTGCTCTCGGCTAACTTCATCCAACCCATCGATTATCCACAATGGGTTTCCAATGTAGTACCAGTAACTAAAGCTACTGGGAAAATTTGAATTTGTACCGACTTCCGGGATCTTAATCTTGCTTGTCCAAAAGATGATTTTCCTTTACCTAATATCGACCAACTCGTGGATTTAACTGCGGGTCATGAGATGCTTTCTCTTATGGATGGTTTCTCTGGATATAATCAAATTCTCATCGCACCAGAAGACCAACATAAGACTTCTTTCATAACTCCTTGGGGGACCTTTTGTTATCGTGTCATGCCTTTCGGTCTTAAGAACGCAGGAGCAACCTATCAGCGAGCAATGACCTACATCTTCCATGATCTCTTACACAAAACTGTGGAAGATTACGTTGACGATCTCCTCGGTAAATCCAAACGTCGTCAGGATCATCTTTTCATCCTTGCACCTCTCTTTGAGAGGCTTATCCGCTTTTGTCTTCGTCTAAATCCATCTAAGTGCGTGTTTGGCGTTCTCACTGGTAAACTTTTAGGTTTTATCATTTCCATCAGGGGTATTGAAGTGGACCCCGCAAAAATAAAAGCTATCCTTGAGATGCCTCCCCCTTCTAACTTAAAGCAACTCCGCAGTCTCCAAGGACGTCTTCAATCAGTGCGTCGTTTTATCTCACAATTGTCGGACCGTTGTCAACCTTTTCACCATCTCCTCCGTAAGAATGTTCATTTTGAATGGGATGAACATTGCCAAAAGGCCTTCGATGATCTCAAAGCTTATCTTCTTTCTCCACCTGTGCTTACACCTCCACGCGAGGGGGAGCCTTTCTATCTTTATATCTCTGTGACTGACCATGCTCTGGGAGCCATGATCTCGCATCGAGACACTTGTGGTAAAGAACAAGCTGTCTATTACGTCAGTCGCACCCTCCATGAGTATGAAACACGTTATTCTGAAGCTGAAAAGTTGTGTTGTGCTCTCTTCTTCGCAACTTCTAAGCTTCGTCATTACCTCCTTAATCACAAAACTTACATTGTCACAAGTGTCAATCCACTCAAGACAATTCATGCAAAGCCTTATCACAATGATCGTATCACTCGTTGGCTCATGCTTATGACAGAATTTGACCTCGAGTTTATCCCGCAAAAGTCTATCAAGGGTCAGGTTATTGCAGATCAATTAGCTGATGCTCCTCTTCCGGACACTCAAAACCCCCTTGCTCAATTCCCCGATGAATATATCCAACAAATTGATTTTGGTCTGTCTCCATTTAAAATAAAGCTCTTCTTTGATGGATCCAAATGCCAGCAAGGGGGAGGTGCGGGTTTCGTGATGATTCCTCCTTGGGGTACGCCTATCCCAGTCGCACACAAATTGAACTTTGAGTGCACCAATAATATGGCTGAATATGAAGCTCTTGTCTTGGGTCTTCAAAATGCCATTAATCTCGGCGCTCGTCATATTGACATCTTTGGTGATTCTGAACTCATCGTTAATCAAGTCACGGGTGTCTATCAATGCAAGAATGATATCCTTCAAAAATATCGTGACATCGTTCTTGCTCAACTCCAATCTTTCGATAAATTCACTATCCAAGCTATTCCTCGCACTGCAAATCGATTCACAGATACAATGGCTTCGTTAGCCTCACTTATCCCACCTTTTACCGAGGACTCGCGACTTTATGTGGCTGTACAACGATTAGATCAACCATCTCATCTTAGGCAACTAACTTCAATCCATGCTGTCACAACCCATACTCAGGATGAGTGGTATCAACAGATTGTTGATTATCTATCTCATTCGGTGCTTCCTCCAGATCTGACTTCCAATGGTAGAAGATCTTTTATCCAACGCGCTAATCGCTATACTATTCTAGGCAGGATTCTTTACAAACGCGGCTTTGATGGTATTTTGCTTCGGTGCCTCAAAACTCATGAATCATCTAAAGCTATCCAGGAGGTCCATGACGGTATCTGTGGTGGACATTTTAGTGGCTTAGCTGTAGCTAAACGCATCTTACGTTTGGGATATTATTGGCCTTCTCTTAATCGAGACTACTGTGAATACACTAAGAAATGTGTCAAGTGTCAACAACATTCCAATCTCACACATATCCCTAGTCAAGCTTTACAACCTACAGCGGATTTGTGGCCTTTTTCGCAATGGGGTCTTGATCTTATTGGTCTTATCAATCCCCATTCTTCACAGCGTCATCATTCTATCATTACTGCCACTGAGTACTTTACTAAGTGGGTGGAAGCTATCCCTCTTTCTTCAACAAAAGCTAAACCCATAGTTGATTTTGTCTATCAGCACATCATTTGTCGCTTTGGTGTCCCACACAAACTCATCACAGATAACGGTAAGTCTTTCAAGAACGTTGATTTGCAGAACCTCTGCAACGCTTTCAATATCAAGCTCAATTTTTCTTCTCCATACTATCCTCAAGCTAATGGTCAGGCCGAAGCTTCCAATAAAACTTTGCGTAATATCCTCGCAAAGGTAACTAGTCGAGCTGGTAGGGATTGGCATTTACATATCCCTTTCGCTCTCTGGGCTTATCAGACTAGCATTCGTACTCCTACTGGTGCTACTCCCTTCTCTCTCGTCTATGGGTCTGAGGCTGTTCTTCCTTTGGAAGTCCAAATCCCATCTCTCCGTGTTTCTCTTAGAGAATTCGTCTCTGATGAGGACTATCGTCAAAATCGTCTAGCACAACTTGAATTATTAGATGAGCGGCGTCTCAACGCTCTTGAACATCATCAAGTCTATCTTGAGCGTGTCAAACGTGCTTATAACAAGCACTTGCAGCACCGTGACTTCAAAATTGGTGATCTTGTTCTTAAAGAAAATCAAAATGTCACTACACTCGAAAGGAGTCAGCGTGGTAAGTTTGCTCCCAACTGGATGGGTCCATACGTTATCACCCATAAATATGGATCTGGGGCTTATCGTCTATCTTCCATGGATGGTATACCCGAAGTGGAACCTCTTAATGCCTTGCATCTACGGCCCTTCTACTGTTAAAATCTATCTTACACAAATCTAGTCGCAAGACAGATCTTTCATCCGTCTAAACAACCAGTCATATACTTTCATGGTGATTCGAAATTATGTGGTTCTCCGCCTATTGCCTCTTTTACCTTAAATATGAGTATCGCGGCTCTACTCATTGCATTTTTCTTTTGGATATGTTCCTCCTCATGGTAGGAATACCTTAATCACCACTTCATCTGTCCCAAGTGCTTATCTTAATCGGATCTACTCGGGGCATGAGTGCATGTTCTTTATACGTTTTCTTCCCCTCTATCTGATCTATCTAGGTCTAAACTCAGCTTCTTCCAAAAAGGTCTTACACAAAAAAAAAAAAAAAAGATGCTATCCAAAAAAGATAGACTGATCCCTTGAAGGACAGCTATCCATACATTATCAAATGAATCAAAAAGAAAATATATAGACCATGCCCTTGAAGGATGGCTATCATCAAAATTCAAAATACAGACCGCTCCCTTGAAGGACGGCTGTTTCTTAAAGGAATATTCAAGGCTTCTTGCAATTGATCAGCCTTTCAGTCAGTTTGTACACTTTTTAGCATCGCTGAAAGACTTCCCGTATTGATCAGTCTTTCCATATCTAGCAAACTTCCCGCATTGATCAGTTTGCTTTTCTGCCAAAATCATGAAGCTGAGATTTAAGACCTTTTGTCGATCATATGGAGAATCCTATTTTCTCACTATAGACATGTATTCTGTCCCTTGTAAATTCCGACAAGATACTTACTTACTGCTCCTTTCGTTTCCCTCCTAAATCTGTTTTGCGGCTAGTTAGTGTCAGGTTTATTTTAACCTCATATAGGGCCTTACATGCATGATCTTTTGATTTCCTATCCAAATTCTATCTATGGATGGTTGGGAGTCCAACTTATCATTTTCTTTCTTATCCGGATATATTTTCTTTATTTCTAGTCAAGGTCGTTTTCATTACATCCTTGGCTCTCGCAAAGAGTATTCCCCATTATTCTTTGTTTTTCATCCAGTCGAATTGACATTTCACATGTTAATTTAATCAAAATTTATCTTCTATCTAATTTCATCTTATCTATCAAAGCATGTATTGTCAACACATGTGGATCTGGCTATCTATTTTCATCAAAATTAAATTAACATCTCAAACATACCGAATACATCAATCACATCTATCCATCTATCCATCAAAATATTTAAAAACTTGTACATCCAAGTTACATTACATCTATCTATATCTATTTTTCATCAAAATTATATCCACATACCAATCATGTCAAATTACATCACATCTATCTATCCTCTAAGTCTACATCTATCCAATCACATCTATTCATCATCTATCAGTCTATATCTATATCCATCACAATTACGCTACATCTATCCATGTATATCAAAATCAAAAGCATGAGAACAATTATATGACAAATGAAATGATGAATCTATATATACATGTGTGTCTGTACAACAAAAATGGGTGGCTTTCAATCAAGCCATCTATACAATGCCTTCCAATCGAGGCTACATCACTACATGGATACAAAATATAGCAATCCCTATATAGTAAAATCTAATGCATGGAGGACACTATCTCCTCCACCCTCCTCTGGACCAGGCTGTCTCTCCTGGCCACCGCCTATTGAGCTAGACGCACCTACTGCTGGAGGTCTCTGCCCACCTCGGTCTCTCCCGGTGCTCCCTCCACCTGAGGCCCCGCTCGCTGTGGCCGTCGCTGATCTCCTCCTCGCCCCGTACCGAGGCACATGTGGGGCATGCTGCGCTAAGGCATCCTCATAGTATCTCACCTCAGCAAGGAGAGACTGGTATGTGCTCAAGCTCACGGTACCCGGTGCTCGTAATGGTGCTGCTGCTGGTGGTGCTCCTAGGGTCGTACCCTATGTACCAGACTCTGACATGGTACCTGTCTCCCCATATTTGGCCCTGAGGGCCTCCCTATGTCGATAATAGTGATCCCTCTGCTGGATCACTGTATCTCTCTCCTGGCGAGTGGTGTCTCTCTCCAAAATTAGGGCATCCCTCTCCTCTGTCAGAGCCCTGATCTCCTCAAGAGCCACCTGATGTGTCTGTGTCAAGGTGGCATGCTCTCCCTCCAGTCTATCCAGCATCGTAGCTATGTCCTCCTCGTCGGCATCTATAGATGCCGGGAGATGTCGTGGTAGCTCTGTCGCATACCATGCAGTATAACCATCACCTACTCCAACGTCATCATCACTGTCTGTGGAGGGTGGGGCCTCTCTTAATGGATCTTCCGGGATCAAAATCGGCAGATCAGTCTCCCTGCTATCTCGCCTATAAGGCGTGTAAGTAGTCGGCACTGTCTGCACTAGGCCGAACTGTCTCAATACCCGCACAAACGGGACTCGCTCCCACATATCAGGCCTATGGCCCCTAACCACCCTGCTCCGTCTCAATGCCACCAAGTGAGCATCCTGACCAGCCCATGTCAAAAATACTCGATATGGCCTCCAGATAACCTGATCCGGTGTCAGCGTCCTGAAACGCTCAGTATACCAATCTACCGATCTCCCTGTATCCCCAGCGGCCATGTCAGCCCGCCATCGCCGGAATCCATAATCAATAGCACCCACTGCTGCTGGCATCCAAGGAAGCCCGGATGGCCTGATCACCGCTATATGCTCATATGCCCAGCAATGGAGCACAAAACTGACATCAATACCTGTCCTCCGGCCAGTGGTGTACATCCATAGCTCGTGATATATCTGAGCTATCAAAGCATCAGCAAAAGCAAACACCTGTCTGAACTACAGAATGTCGCAAACGTAATCTAATAATAATAGTGGGAATCTCCCACCTCCTGAATCTGGCAGAGTGAAATAGGATATCGCCATCTGAATCAAAACTATCCGTCTACTCCGGGGGCTATCCTGTCTATACTGCGAGGCTATCCGCACTGCCCCAGACACTATCTCTGAATCATCTGCCCTATCTCTATACAATCGAACTAGGGCCCTCTGCTGCTGCTCTCGCGGTGTAATCTCTATCGGGTCCCCAGTGATCGGCAGTCTCAAAATCCTATATATGTCCTCATGGGTGATGGTCATCTCACCCGTCCTGAACCAAAAAGTGCATGTCTGGCTATCCCACCGTCGCACTAGTGCCCGCATCAGCTCTACATCTCGCGGCACTCGTCTGTAGTACCTAAAGCCCCCGAGCCCGGCTAACTCTAAATGCCACCAATCTGCATCAGTCACATCAGGGAGAATAGTCTCTAGTAACTCGGGAATAGCATCCCTCATGTGTAGAGCCTCTCGTGCCTGCACCCACGACATCAAGAGCAATATTAGTCTCATATTTACCCAAATTAGAACATCCAAAACAAAAACAAAAAAATCTTATCTATTCACAAGTCTATACAATCAGTGTCGATTTAATAAAATCAGCGTCGTTTATTTCTAGTTGACGCCGATTAATATCAATCGGCGCCGCTTTAAAATAATCGGCGTCGATTATAACAATCGACGCCGATTGCCTGTCCAGACATAAGTCAAACTCTGGCCTCCCATAAACAAAAAAAAAAATTAAGTACAACGGGTTCAAGAAGAACCACTTACCCTAGGTCGTGTCCTCCTCCACTTCTGACCGCTTCCAGAAGCTTCCATGATGCTCAAATCCAATTTTTGACTCTCTCTGAATCAATCATCACGGTGTAAATAAATTGTTTACGTTTTCTGTTCGCATATTTATATGTGCTACGTTTGGTCGCGCCGATTTTTTTGGTCGACGCCGTTTACTTGGGTCATCGCCGATTACTGTTATCGCCGCCGATTTTCCATATCTGAAAGCCATAGTGTTGATGCTTGGCTTATTTACCCATCTGATCATTATTGTGCGCTGAATATTGCCTTTCAGCACATCTTGTTGATCTTACAATCCATTTCGAGTTTGTTCCCTTTGCATGGGACACTCGCCTTTTTTGGCCGCTTAGGGTTCACGGTCTGTAGGCACTAACGTCGTCTGCCTTGCAGACCGTCTAGTTGTCCCTACCAATGTGTTTCTCTTTAGAGGCTGACCATTTTGCAGCCCTCCTTACACTCATGGGTCTGTAGGTACTAACGTCGTCTCACAATGAGACCCGTCTAGTTTGCCCTACCAATGTGAGTTCCTTAGGTTGCTGCCTTTTTATCTATTTTTATGCGTCATCAATGATCAGATCTACTCCAGACATCCGACTGGGGCATCCTGCGTTTTCATCTACCTTTTTTCAAACTTGGGATCGTTTGTTCTATCATCCATCCCATCCCTAGTTTGAGGGGGATCACATCATCACTTTTTCTTCCCTTCTTCCATCTCCTTGTTTTTGTCTCATAACCTTGCTTATCGCAAGTTACTTGACAAAAAGGGGCAAAATGTAGACACCTAAAATTGATTATCCAATCTGGTGTCCCTTGTCGTTTGCTCTCTCTGGTAACCTGGGGCACGTTTATGTCACCACTATCCCCTTGGGATATTATTTGATTTGTGATTTAAACACCTATTCTAAGTTTAATTCACCCCATTATATCTTACCCGTGAGTAATTAAATATTAACTATTTAATTACACCTCTTCACATGTATCCTAACCACTTATCTACCCCACATTTATCCTATCTATGTATCACCCCTATTTCTCCTCTTCCCTAAGCGGGATATTTCCCGTATTTGAGGTGGAGGGATAACTCTTATCTTTCCAGAAATCGTTCATTTTGGCCGCCTCGGGAGTCTGCTCCGCGATCGGCGCCGACCGGTACGGTCGACGCTGATTTTTAGGAGCGGCGCCGATTATAAATAGAAGCCCAAAACTCAGTTCTGGAGGACGAAAAAAAAAGACACGCACGAACACGAAAAAACAGAGACAGATCACGAAAGAAACACAGACCGTGAAAGAGAGAGAACGAGAGATTTTGACGCATCTAGTGTCAACATTATCTATCAAATGAGAACGGATCTTGTCCGAATCAATCCCTGAGAGGAGCACCGTTACTCTGTTCTTATCACATCAACATCGCACGTATCCATTGATCTTTTGGTGACTCTGTTCCAGTATCTCACCGACTTCGGCACATCCAGCAGATGTTAACGATCTGGCCTTCACTTTCCGATTTCTGAATCTTCTCGCACTGTCCCCGATCGACCGATCTACTTTCAGTCGACGCCGATCTTATTCAGTCGACGCCGATTCTTCATAACCGACGCCGATCACATCAGTCGACGCCGATTCTACATAATCGACGCCGATCATCCTGCAGACAGGTAAAAGGACACAGGTAACACAAATCTAGCTTTTATTTCATAGTTTCCTATTTTCTGTTGCTTTCTGTCTGCTGTTTAGATTCTATTTTATTACTGTAATCAAAAAATCTAGTCCTTACGTACATCTTTTATCATGTATGTTTCTCTGCTTAATTGAAAACGTGGACTGACATCCGCCGAGGAAGCTTATCGCTTCCCGGACCCGCTTCTCAGGCAGTCCACCTAAATACCTTTTAACGTGGTCTTTTTCTGTCAAGCATCGGTGTCTTGCAGGTTACTCGGATCTACTGTGCGAATTGCTCGTGTGCGCCTGTGTCATCTACATTGACCTCCTTATCCGTCTACATCTTCGGATCTTGTCCATCAGGTATCAATTTCATTTTGAGTTTTTCAGGGTTTTTGTGTTTATTTTGGTGCATTAACTTGGACAGGTAACAAGCGCGAAATCCTTGATCTACACCATCGATACCAAACAAATTGGTCTAGTTCAAGATACAGGGATGCCAATGTTACCTTTTGTCCTGATGGTGTTTGATGTAACTCAAATAATTTCTCCATTTTATTTATCCAATTTAGGGGATCCTTACCATCAAATTTGCGCATATTCACTTTCGCATCATATTCCGTGGTTGTGAATAAGTAGGATTCTGATTGGGCTGAAAAAGTGATCCAAAATGGTTATTTTGTCCATGATTTTGAACTGAAGATCCTCCTTGGTTGATATGGGCCAGCTATGGGCCATACTCTTTACCCTTTACATGTTGCATGATATCATCCAACCGATGATTGATTTGGTCTATGTCTCCTTTAGAGGCCATCTCAAATTGTACATTTCGCAACTCATACTCAAGTTGGCTCACCTTATGATTAACTGAGGTAAACCTTAGTTCTGAGGAATTTGTATTTACCCCTTCCGACTCCATTTCTTCAATCGCTACCCCATCTTTATTTGGGGTTTTACCTGAAGTAGCCGGATTCTTTTTTGCTCTTGCGGAAGGCCCCGCCATGATGTCAAACCTTAGGGTTTAGGGTTTTGATACAAATTTGGATAAACAAGAAAAAACATAGAGAATATACTAATACTATTTTATTGAGATCTTTCCAAAAATGTAAAGAACTTGAAACAATTCCACAATGTGCACCCTAGGGAGTGATTTTATGAAAAAACCTAAATTTGTAATAACTTTTGAAAAATAAATCAAAAAAGTCTGAAATTTTCAAGGAACCTTACTTGAAATGTTTCGCAACTCTGGTAAAAATATCTCCACCAATTCACTCTGGTTCGCAATATATGGTGGAAACAAATTTTGGCCCATATCGCAGCTCTGATACCACTTGTAATGAACTTACTTGTATAATTCTGATTATAAGAAACAATAGAACACTAAATAACACAGTATTTCAGAATAATGATCTCAATATGTAGTTAGAATAGCTTCACCACTTTGAGGGGGCAACCTCCAAACCATATAATAAGACTCAAATGCTCAAATGATAATGAAATACTACCTACAATCCCCTATATAGACTATTCATATGTTATGGCCATCACCCAGGCTGACCCATTAAGCATGAGAAATTATAAATGATATAGTAAAATGATATGGTAAGCCACAAGTTGGCTACTCATATCCTAATACAAGCAATAGGTTAAGGGCGTAGCAATGCACAAGGGAGATTAGTCTATATTGTGGATTTTATACGGATGAGAAAAATGGTATGTCAAAGTCTTGATATCTTGTACTATTCCCAAGATAGTTTTGATACACTTGTTTTCGAGAATTGGAAATCTTTATTAGATCTTAAAAATCCCAGTATATATTTGAGATTTAATATCGACGATCACCTCTGTATCACTGTTAACGGGAGGGACATACCACTGCACATTTTGCAAAAACGTCAAGATATTACAGGATCAGAATGGGAAGATGTTCCCATGACACGTAATATTTTTGAGTCTGTTATAGTTGAAACAAGAATAAAGCTTAAGAAAATTTCAGAATTCTTATCATCAGAAATTAGAGAACATTTCTCTAAAGATAAAATTCTTGAAGAAATGGGTGTGACGAATCCTAATTTTTGGAATACTTAAGGTGGTCGTGCAGACTTTGTAAGCAATCATTTCGATAAATCCATGGGTACAATAATGGAACATTTCACAAAGACTTCAAAGTTCAAGGGTATGGAAATCAAAGATATATTGAATGTTGATTTATTAAAGTTTCAATCAACAAATTTTGCAACAACAATGAGGAACCACTATAAAAATTTAGACGAACCTTCTGAAAGTGGTGCTATTACAAGGCCGTGGTGAGGAATCTATCAAAGTTCTATCTTACAAGAAGACATCAGTGAATATTTTAGATTATATGAGTTATGTCAAACAATGATTTTGGGGTCTGTGGAGGACGAAAGGGTTTTCAGTGCTTTATCATTTATAAAATCAAAATTGAGAAACAGGTTGGATAAAAATATGGAAAGTTGCATAAGGTGTTATATTTCTCGCTACTCCATGGAAACCTTTCCTTTCAACAGAGAAATTGCACATTGGAATTCCCTTTATGAAAGAAGAGGTGTGAATAATACAACGACAAATACAACTGTTCCCAACGATGAGAATGGAATTGGCGTATCATCAAAATCTACAGAAGAGAACATCGAGTTTGAAGAAGCTATTGATAATGGATTGTTTCAACTTTAAATAGGTATCTCCTTGACCTTACTTTTATTGTTGTTATCATTAAAGATGTTACAGGTATATATATTTACACTTATTTATATACAATGAGTTTTCTTAAATC